>CM022702.1:46655968-47103468 GCA_012295165.1 Asparagus setaceus | reverse complement strand
ATTTAGAAAGCGTTGTGTTGTTTTGCTAATAATAAAAGAGGAAGAATTATGGAAATTTAAAAATTTATTTTGGAAAATTGATTTGATTGAAAAGTCTTTGTTGATAAATTTTATTTTTGGGGAGAAGGGTGAGTTTGAAAGATGAGAAGCCCAATTGTAGGGGGAACTTGATAAACATGTATCTCAAATTTCATGTATGCACACACGTAGAGGGAACTTGCATATTTTTTTAATATGTCATGTAGTTTAGTTTAACACATTTCATGTATCTCAAATATTTATTCTTTTGATTTAAAATTTTCAGGTTTGTTATTATCAAATAGGGGAGATCTTTAGGACCATGTTCATATGTGTCTGTACCATTGACTTAGTTTGATGACAGACCTTCATATTGGTCTAATATATGTTTGAGATTTTATATACCTGTTACAAAAAGTTAGCATCAAGGTCGAATGTGAAAAGAGCAAGAAACAAGTCACAATTAGCAAAACAAAGCATCACTCATCAATGAGGGTAAAACACATCTATGAGAATGAGGTCATCGATGAGGAGGTCAAGCTCATGGATGCGAATGTCAACGACAAAAGGAAAAATTGATTACAAGGTTCACTCATCGATGAGGACTTGGACTCATCAATGAATCTGGAGCTAAGCTCATTGATGAGGTAAGCCGCTCATCGATGAGTGGTGTTAGATTTTTAGAATTCTATTCTAATTTGGATTCAAACTGTTTGTTGCTAAGGCTATACAGGTTCTTTCCTCTCACTTTTAATAAGAGATTCGTGACATAATTCTCAGACAAAGAGAGAGGAAGAAAGAGAGAGAGCTAGGGTTTTATCTAGGGAGAAAAGTTATTGCTCAAGCTTCTTAATTGCATCCTCAATACTGTTCTACATCATCCGATCATCAACCTTCAAGGAGTGTTGCTCTTGGACTTTAATATCAACAACGTTCTTAATTGTTTCATTGTTTTTAAATTTGTTTTTATAGTGTACTTAAGTCTATGTGAATTGAGGGTTTACAGCGATACTCAAGATGGGGTTAATTGAGGGATTGGTCACTAGGTAGGGCTAAGAGTTTAGATTAGATGAATAGTTTTAGGGTAAACTAAGGTTTCAGTCTTGTAAGCCTACTGAATCAGGTCTTGTAATTCAGGAGAACTTTCACCATAGTGAGAAAGCCCCTTCGCGAGAAGGAAGAGCAGATATAGGATTGTTAATTTGAATCACTATAAAATCTCATGTGTTATGGCTGTTATTGTTTCTATTTTTACTGCGTTGCTTACCATTTGATTATTATTATTTTATTTCTGTTCCATATTCTGTATTTGTCAAATTTTGGTAGGATTGCTAGGCTGCTCACTTGTGATAGCTTATGCCATATGGGCGTATTAACCTCTAATCTTTGTGCTTTACATTCTTTCAATTGTGACTAGAGCCATCAACACTTGTTTTTGACTTTCTCCCACTTTATGCATGGTGTGGAATGCCATTTTGGATTGGATGCAATTTGAATGGAGAGCTTGCAATTGGGATATTTTTGCTAACCGATATTCTGGCTAGATGTTTACATGAGAATCTGTTTCCTAGCGAGTATTTTCATTCCATTCTAGCTCATGAGGCCAAACCTCATGTGCCTTAATTTGATGGAGGGTTTGTCAACAATATTCGTCTTCCTATAAAAGCATAGCTTGTGTTTTGCATAGTATTCCTTGTTTGTTGCCATTAGGCCCAATCAATGAGCCTTTTGAAAACTTCCACTTTCTAAACCCGAAGTGGTTAACAAAACTTTCCATCATAAAAAATTTGCTGACCGAAATGAGATTGAACAAATGTCAACATATACATCTCACATTTTATGTATCAATTTGCAAGCAGTGTTAGTCTCCAAATAAATATCACAAACACCAATAATCTTATATGAGTTATCATTTGCATCCTAACGCAAGCATAACTGCCACTAATGTTGGTCGAGAAGAAGTCACCATATGAAGTGAGGTGATAAGATGCTAGAATTGTTCACCCATGAGTTGTCTCCATATGAAAGATTGACTATTGACTGTGATAATTGCTATGTTATCTTGCTCTTCTTTCTTTTGCTCTCTTTTGTCGCCTTTTCTTTTGGAGTTGTAAACCCATAAAGGTGTAACAGATTCAAGCAATGACAATCATACTGACTTTTCTCGCGAACAGGAGTCTACTGGGTAGACTTTCCTTTTCTATACTCGTGGGAGTTTGGTTTATCTCACTGTCACTAGACCCGACATCTCACACATTGTACATGTTCTCAGACAGTTTGTTGCAGCACTTCACTACTCTCACCGCTCTGCACTACTTCGAGTACTATGTTACCTTTGAGACACTCTAACCAGAGTCCTCTTCTTCTCAGCCTCCTCATCACTTACCTTCAATGCTTAAAGTGATATAGATTGGAAAGACAATATCACAAATTGCAGATTCACCACCAAATACGACATCTTTCTTGGTGACGCTTTCATTTCCTAGAAGTTGAAGAAACAAGATATTGTATATCGCTCCGATACTAAATTCGAGTATCGAGTTATGGCATCTACCACGACTAAGATCGTCTGGCTACAACACCTCTTCTCTCGACATGGGAGTTCCTCCTATAGCGACTCCTACACAACCTATGATAACATGAGCACAATTAAAATTGCTAACAACCATTTCTTTCATGAATGGATGAAGCACAATGTACAAACTATCATTTTACTCATCATCACTTTCTTATCGGCACTATCTTCCTTCCATAATGAACACCGATCTATAGCTTGCGATTTCTTCACCAAGACTCGCACCATAGAGTGACACCTATTTCTTCTAGGCAACTACTTTTGGTAGATCTAAATAAAGTTTGAGGGAATATTAAATATTTGAAAATATGCATACTTGTATTTCTCTTCTTTAGTCCCACATCATTTGGGATACTAGACTTCTTCGTCTCACACCGTGTCTAAACCCCATGATATAATGAAGATATTTATCCTTTTTCTCTCGAAGCTCTATTCTTATCAACGGACAATGTACCCCTCCCCAAACTTTGGGTTTTTCTAAAAGTTTTATTTTATTTGTAGATTACAAACATGGGGATCCGATGAGAAAAGTTCAAAGTTCACGGGCTTTATGAGACACCCTCAAGTTAAGGGAGGTTATGTGAGATAAACAAAGTTTAGTGGGTTGTGTGAAACCAGCCCATAGATCAAGCAGTTATGAAATCAACCATAAAATGATATTGAAAAGATAATGACGAAAGGAAAAAATGGAAAGTAACTGTTATTAATTTCTACCTTGAAATAATTTAATGTCCAAAATCCTCTCTTACTTAATTTACTTTGATTTTGGTGAGCATTTACTTATATCTATAAACTTAAGAAGTTTAATCCAAGAGCTATAAATACAGGAGGAGGATATTTGTTTCCTCCTCTAAAAGTTACCGTGAACGTATGAAGTAAACTAAATTTGAGAAAAATATCTTTCGAATTACTCTTAAAAGGACATAAATATTCAAGTTTTCTCACCGGGTTAAGAGAGGTAGGTGTCTTTCCTAGTTTGATTAAGGTTTGGACTCTTTTCAAATCTACAAAAATGTTCTTGTATGGTTTTAAAACCCTTCATCATCTCATCTGCCGTGATTTTAATTTGCTTATGCTTTGCTCACCAACCCGACATCTCACACATTGTACATGTTCTCGACTTTGTTGAAGACTTCACTACTCTCACCGCTCAGACTACTTCGAGTACTATGTTACCTTTGAGACACTCTAACCGTAGTCCTTCTTCTCACCTCCTCATCACTTACCTTCAATGCTTAAAGTGATATAGATTGGAAAGACAATATCACAAATTGCAGATTCACCACCAAATACGACATCTTTCTTGGTGACGCTTTCATTTCCTAGAAGTTGAAGAAACAAGATATTGTATATCGCTCCGATACTAAATTCGAGTATCGAGTTATGGCATCTACCACGACTAAGATCGTCTGGCTACAACACCTCTTCTCTCGACATGGGAGTTCCTCCTATAGCGACTCCTACACAACCTATGATAACATGAGCACAATTAAAATTGCTAACAACCATTTCTTTCATGAATGGATGAAGCACAATGTACAAACTATCATTTTACTCATCATCACTTTCTTACTGGCACTATCTTCCTTCCATACGTGAACACTGATCTATAGCTTGCAGATTTCTTCACCAAGACTCGCACCATAGAGTGACACCTATTTCTTCTAGGCAACTACTTTTG
Organism: Asparagus setaceus; assembly: GCA_012295165.1. Lineage (NCBI taxonomy): Eukaryota > Viridiplantae > Streptophyta > Magnoliopsida > Asparagales > Asparagaceae > Asparagus > Asparagus setaceus. The sequence goes on along the minus strand of CM022702.1, from coordinate 47,099,194 downwards.
GTAGATCTAAATAAAGTTTGAGGGAATATTAAATATTTGAAAATATGCATACTTGTATTTCTCTTCTTTAGTCCCACATCATTTGGGATACTAGACTTCTTCGTCTCACACCTGTGTCTAAACCCCATGATATAATGAAGATATTTATCCTTTTTCTCTCAGAAGCTCTATTCTTATCAACAGACAATGTACCCCCTCCCCCAAACTTTGGGTTTTTCTCTAAAAGTTTTATTTTATTTGTAGATTACAAACATGGGGATCCGATGAGAAAAGTTCAAAGTTCACGGGGCTTTATGAGACACCCTCAAGTTAAGGGAGGTTATGTGAGATAAACAAAGTTTAGTGGGGTTGTGTGAAAACCAGCCCATAGATCAAGCAGGTTATGAAATCAACCATAAAATGATATTGAAAAAGATAATGACGAAAGGAAAAAAATGGAAAGTAACTGTTATTAATTTCTACCTTGAAATAATTTAATGTCCGAAAATCCTCTCTTACTTAATTTACTTTGATTTTGGTGAGCATTTACTTATATCTATAAACTTAAGAAGTTTAATCCAAGAGCTATAAATACAGGAGGAGGATATTTGTTTCCTCCTCTAAAAGTTACCGTAAACGTGGGCGTAGAAGTAAACTAAATTTGAGAAAAATATCTTTCGGAATTACTCTTAAAAGGACATAAATATTCAAGTTTTCTGCCGCTGGTTAAGAGAGGTAGGTGTCTTTCCTAGTTTGATTAAGGTTTGGACTCTTTTCAAATCTACAAAAATGTTCTTGTATGGTTTTAAAACCCCTTCATCATCTCATCTGCCGTGATTTTAATTTGCTTATGCTTTGCTCACCAACATGACATCTCATCAACTCCCTGAAGATATCTTGATCCTCTCTCAAATCCCTCCACAAATTCAAATATGCATCAAAATCATGGTCTTCTCTCATCACCCACCAAGTCCTACCCAACATATATCCATCCCCATTGCTCGGTTTCTTCCATCACATCTCCTTGACATGGAACTATAATCTTCAAGGTGGTGGTAGTGGTAGTGATGACAACAACAATGAAGATGATGATGATGACGACGATGACAATGGCAATGGCATCTTCACTTATATAAATATGCATGACAAAAATATCATTGACCCCACGTTATCCTTCTTGCCTCTGGATCATGAAAACTTGATGGAAATATTGTTAGATAAATAATAATGAAGGAGACAGAATTTCTGAGGCATGAAACACTTTCCTTAAAGAATTATTTGCCCCACTTGATATTCAAATTTGCTTCGGCTTAATGCAAATATTCTTCCCAGGATACAATAAAAAAATTGAAAATTCCAGCAAGCAAATCTGGAATTTTTCACCAATTCTTTGTGAAACAAGTTTGTAGTATTGCAGATATTTTTGAGAGAAATATTTTTTAAGAATGAAGTACATTTAGATGTTTGTAATCATAAACTACTTATAAGTTTGAAAAAGTGTTTCCCAACAGTCACAACTTTTCAAAACACCCCTTGGAATAAACAATCACTTTTCAACAGTCTTCTTCCAATAGTCACTTGTCTATTGATATTTTAATAATTTAAAATTTTAAAATAACAATAAAGAAATAATATATTCAAAAATATATATAGTAAAAGTTAGAATATTTGAGCGGCAACGGCAAGCATGCTAAGTGCTAAATGCGTCTAATAATCGCGTCAAAATCGCGCATTATTCGCGCTACTCGCACGCGGGTTTAGAAGTCTATGCTTTAGCCCATTTATCAAAACCCAATAACCATTAAATGCTTTTAAACTTTTAAAAGAATGCTCAAATATCCGATGTGGGACTATCTTGTTTTTTACAAACAAAAATACTAACAATCCCCCACTTTATTTGGAAAGACAAAATTTTAAAAAATATTATTTTATTTAAAAATAATCTGCAATATGAACAAAATGAGATAAGTATACATATGTAGAGGTATCTTTCGATTTAAACCTTTACTTAGTACAAACACTTCAAAGTTCTATCAAAGTCCTTAGTTGCCTTAACATTAAACTACTTACTCTTTGTGATAGAACCGGGAGAATGTCGTACATATACTAATCTCTTGTTTCAATGAGAATTAATATTTTAGCACTATTATGGCCTTGTGCTTATTCCCGGTTCATGAACTCTTTTAAAGAGCAAACCTTTAGCTCTTTTAAGAAGCGGCACCACTTCTAAGTTCATATAGGTGAAACGTCTACAATGTGTTCTCCATTACTTTAAACACACAACATTAATGTATTAGACTTTCATTAAGAGCACAACTCATCCTCTTATTTCGTAATGGACGATATTGATATTATCTTTTAGGGCTTAATGTGTCAATATCAATCAATCACTTTCAGAAACTTGTTATTACCCATTTAAACCTTTTAACCAGTTCAATTCTAGTAAATGGTCAGGTTACCATTCCTTGTGATCTTAAATACAAGGTTTCAGCCCCATTTCACTTGATGTCATCTTTACTACCTCTCCTGCTAGAGGTTTTGTAAATGGATCAGCCAAGTTTTTATTTGTCTTAACATAGACAATTGTTATGACTCTATCTTGTATCAAGAGTCTCACATATTCATGTCTTAGACTTATGTGTCTAGACTTACCATTATATGTACAATTATAAGCCCTTGACAAAGTGGCTTGACTATCACAATGGATAGAAATAGGAGGCATTGGACTAGACCATAATTTAATATCTAGCAATACATTTCTAATCCATTCAGCCTCTTTACCACTTGCTGCTAAAGTAATGAATTCAGATTCCATGGTGGAATGTGAGATACATGTTTGTTTCTTGCTCGTCCAAGAAATTGCTCCTCCACCAAATGTAAAAACCATTCCAGAAGTGGATTGGTTGTCTCTAACACTAGTCATCTAACTTGCATCGGTGTATCCCTCTAACACAGCCAGATAATCATTATAGAACAAACAAAGATTTTTAGTTTTCTTTAAATATCCAAAAATCATGGAAATGCTTTTCCAATGTTCTACGCTTGGATTACTAGTGTATCTACTTGATTTGCATACAGCAAATGCAATATCAAGTCTAGTACAATGCATAGCATACATTAAAGAACCAATTGCACTAGCATACTCAAGCTGTGCTACAACTCTACCAGAATTGACAGTCAATTTGACACTGGGATCAAATGGAGTGTTAACTTCTTTAAAACCAAGATGATTAAATTTATTTAATATATTTTCAATATAATGTGATTGGCTTAAAGAAAACCCCCCATTATGTTTTCTAACTTTAAACCCTAAAATAGTATCCGCTTCTCCTAAATCTTTCATTTTAAACATAGAAGATAGATACTTTTTGTCTCATTTATGCCAATCATGTTAGTGCCAAAAATTAACATGTGATCGACATACAAGCAAACAAGTACACCATATTTATTAGTAAATTTAGAATAAATACACTTATCAGCACTATTATGTTTGAAACCATAAGACAAAATAACAGAATCAAACTTTTCATGTCATTGTTTTGGTGCTTGTTAAGACCATAAAGAGATTTAATTAGTTTACATACTTTTCTTTTCATTTCCGAAGAATAAAACCTTCCAGCTTGTTGACTTCCTCATTTAAATCTTCATTTAAAATGCAGTCTTGACATCCATTTGATGCACATATAATTTATGTATAGATGCCAAAGCTATTAGAATTCTAATAGATGTTATGTGCAACAAGTGCATATATATCAAAATAATCATGCCTTCTTTTGTCTAAACCCTTTAGCTACTAATCTAGCCTTTAAAACTTGAATAGAACCATCGAATGATATTTTCTTCTAAAACCCCATTTACATCCTATTGGCTTTGATCCTTGAATACTTGGTATTTGATAAATATTCACTAATACTTATCGAATATCAAAGTATATTTATTCCGCTAAAGAATCTTATTTTTAAATAGTATTTAAATTCATAAATAAAAATTATTCCTTTATAATATATGATGTATATATATTTAAATTAAAATTTTCATTAGAAAACGATTTAAGATTATTTAAGTCTTAAAATCAGTACATAAAACTTAAGTAGAAATATTAAGTGGGTTAAAAATATGACATCATATGTGCAATAATATAAATAATAAGTGATCAAATTTTAGATGAATATTTAATAGACAAATGAATTGAATATAGATCCGTTAAATTCTATTCGCTAGTAAACTCGAATACTAAAAATATTTGTTTAGTGGTAAATAAACTACCAAATCAAATATGACTGAATAGTTACTCGAACAATTATCGAACTATTTGTTAATTATTTGGTTCATTTCCACCCCCAATGACAAGGACTTGGGAGATGAAGAGATCAGTAAGCTGCGGAGTTGATAGCTTTCAATTTCTTTCAAAGTTCAACTGTGTTTTATGGAACCGGTCGTCGTACTTATATGCAATTTGTGGTAGTTTCTTTACAGATAATGTCAAAACCACAAGGTTTGGTATCTTTAAAGATGACATTGATTGTGAGTTCATCGAGTTCCCGAATGGGACGGAGAAGCCAAGTGATAGGGAATCATACATCGGGAGGTTAAGAAATAAATTATGTTTTGCGTGTTTGCATGGCCAAAATCTTAGGGTTTGGACGATTCAGGAGAATTATGAGCGTGAATGGGGGATAGAGCATGATAGTATTATAGGCAGTCTCAGCAGTTATGAAGATTCAATAGACCCACCGCAGGTTGTTGGCTTCCATCCAACACAAGATGTCATCTTCATTCGGTTTAGGAGTAAGCTTCTTGGATATGATCTTAAGACAATGGCGTTAGATGAAGTTCGTCGAATTAGAGAAAAGGAAAAGGATGTCTTTCTTGCATCAGCATTTCCCTTCTCGCCATGTTCATGTGATTCATTAGACAATCAAGATAACTACTATGTTACAGAATAGAGGTATGCGATAACTACTATGTTAGAGAATAGAGGTATGCGCCACTTTTCTTTAAGTTTATAATCTTCATTGCTTTTAGTGTTACCTGGTGTTGGGTCCCTCCCATGTGAAGTGGGGCCCACACACATTTTTTGAGGCAACTTTTGATGCCTTGGTATCAGGCTGTGTCTCCTCTCTTGAACGTGGTGTAATCATACACTACAAGAAGCAAAAAAAGAGAGGAGAAGAAAAATAGCCAGTTTTTCTTCCTGCGCACAGCTGATCTCCGGCTGTGTTTTGAGGACTTCCCACCGTTGGATTGTCGTGAAATTTGGAAGGAAGGTAGAAGAGAGGTTGATCTTCATATCTACCGTTCGGATTGTTGAGCTTTGAAGCGTAGCTCTCTGAATCCTTCACGCCGTCTAGCCTTCAGTTTGGGTAAAACATTGTTCCCACGTTTTTCTCTTTTGTTGTGAGATTAATTTCAAAGTTGTTGGAATTGGGGTTGTGTACCCATTGATTAGAGATCACTGTAACCTATTGATTATAGTGGAGCTTTGACGGACTTGTTGGTCCCGTGGTTTTTACTCTTCGATTAGAAGAGGTTTTCCACGTTAAAATTCTGGTGTCGTGTGCTTTGTGATTGCTGCTGGCTGTTGCATATATTATTCGTTCCCTATATATTCCATCAAGTGTGGGGTTTGTTTCCCAACAAGTGGTATCAGAGCGCTTGGTTCGGTGAGTTCGGCTTGATTGAATATGGAGATGATGAATACAACCAGAATGATTAGTCTTATAGTCTGAATGGTTCAAACTATCATGTGTGGAAGGGGAAGATGAAAGATCTCCTTTATGTAAAGAGTTGGCACTTACCTGTGTTTGCTAAAGAGAAGCCTGAGTCCAAGACTGATGAGGTCTGGGAATTTGAGCATGAGCAAGTTTGTGGCTACATTAGGCAGTGGGTCGATGACAACGTTCTTAACCACATTTGTAATGAGACTAATGCACGAAAGTTGTGGGATAAATTGGAATCTTTGTATGCTAAGAAGACTGGCAACAATAAATTATTTTTGATCAAGAAATTGATGGCTTTGAAGTACAAGGAAGGTTGTACAGTTACAGATCACTTGAGTGAATTTTAAGGAATTATTCAGCGGTTGTTGGCTATGGGCATCAAATTTGATGATGAGGTTCAAGCCTTATGGTTGCTCGGTACTTTACCGAATTCTTGGGAGACATTCAGGATGTCACTTTACAACTCTGTCCCGGATGGTATTGTGACAATGGAGATTGCTAAAAGCAGTGTTATGAATGAAGAGATGAGGAGGAAATCTCAGGGTTCTTCATCAGAGTCCGAGGTCCTGTATACCAAGGATAGGGGGAGAAGCAAAAGTAAGGGTCCAAAGGGTAAAGATAGAGGCCGTAGCAAGTCCAGGGGAAACTACAAAGATTTTAAGTGTCATTATTGTGGCAAGATGGGGCACATGAGAAAGAAGTGTTTCCAGTTGAAAAGAGATGAGAAAAATAGCAAATCCAATGATGGGAAGAATGAGAACAATAATACAGTTGCTTCTGCATCTACTGGTGATCTTATCATTGTCAGTGAGGAAAGTTTGATCAACGCAGTATATCATGAGATGAGCTGGATAGTCGACAGTGGAGCATCGCATCATGTTACTTCAAGGAAAGAATTCTTTACTTCTTACACTTCTGGTGATTTTGGTACCTTGAAGATGGGTAATGATGGGTTGTCAAAAGTTGTTGGTTTTGGTGATATTTGCTTATCAACTAACAACGGGACTACTTTGTTACTGAAAGATGTGAGACATGCACCAGATGTTCGACTGAATTTGATTTCAGCTGGTAAGCTCGATGATGATGGTTTCTACAGTACCTTTGGGAGTGGACAATGGAAGCTCACAAAGGGCTCTATGGTTATGGCTCGTGGCAACAAACTTCTAGTCTTTATATGATGGAAGGTAAACTTTCTAAGGGTGCAGTTAATGTGGTGAAAGAGGATCAAGTCACCGAGTTATGGCACAAGAGGCTGAGTCACATCAGTGAAAAGGGGCTTAATGTTCTGGCCAAGAAGAATTTGTTCAGTGGAGTAAATAGTGCTAAGATAAAGAAGTGTACACATTGTTTGGCTGGGAAGCAACACAAAGTTTCATTCAAGAGTCATTCTCCTTTAAGGAAGTCTGATTTATTAGAGTTGGTTCGTTCTGATGTTTGCGGTCCTATGAAGGTGAGGTCACGTGGTGGTGCTTAGTGTTCGCGGTAAAAGTCGGGATGATTGTCATTGATTTGAATTTGTTTACAGCTTCTTTTGCCTACAACAAAATTCAAAAGAAATTGCCTTTATTTTAAAGTACAATGAAAAATCAAAAAGATTGCGACTTCTTCCTAAACAAACACGAGGATCTCTCGTTATGTCGAGGTCACCGCTTGCGTGGAGTTCTTTACTGTCTTGGGGACTTTTGTGTCCGTGGACCACAGCGCAATTCCGATCAGTAGAGACCGGGTTACGAAACTACAGATGTAAAGGGGCTCGTTTCCGCGAAGGAAGCGAAGCGCTGAGGGATCACACTCACGAAGGAGAGGATCGCTGGCGGGTGAGATCTACTAGGAGAAATCTGGCTATCCACGAGATTAAGGCGAAGCTTAATCTAGAGGGTATCTGTGGTTCGACCAATTCGTTTACCTTCGCCTATAGATCGGCGTCGGCCCGGACTTGTACTGCGGTGCTTTCGAAGCTGGCGTTGGCGGCAGCGTTGTCGGCTCGTGGATCTCGTGGAGAATTCTTCTGAACTCCTCGAAAATCCGCCTCAAAGCCAAAGCCAAATCCTCAAAAATCCGAAGTCCAAGATCCCAAATCCCACCTCGGAAAATCGAACCCCCTCCACCTTCAAGACCCCCTATTTATACAAAAGGGGATGTCTTGTGACCAAGTGGCTCGGCCGCTTGGCCCGGCCGAGGTTGGCAGAGGTGCCTCGACAGATTGGCCAGGAGGCTCGACAAAGTGGCCGAGCCTCCAAACCACTGGCGAGCACCTACCAAGTTGGCAAGTCTTTCGACAAAGTGGTAGAGCCACTACTATTTAGCCGATTGTAAGCCACCGGCGTCGCTTTTCAGCTGTTTAGCGTTTCTCCGTCGATTCTTCGTTAATTTCCGTCGACTCTTTGGGTCTTGGGCTTTTGCTTTCTCGGTGATGTGCGTTGGGTTTGAGTCGTGTAGATCAACTTTCGAGCTCAAGCGGCTCGTTTGCATCGACGGACTAAGTACGGTTGATTCCGTCGTCAATGCTTGAGTTTAGCCAACTCGCACGCCGCTTCATTGGCTCGTGCGTCTTGCCGACTTACTTCATGTGCTTCGTCGACTGGCTCTCAGCGTTTTGCGGCGTGATGCGTTTTCGCGGCGTCGGTTTGTCGAATGGATCGTCGGTTGTCAACCCACCGTCCACGAGTTTGATCGAGATGCGATAAGCAATTTTTATGCCTGAGATACCCCCAAAGCGTCTGGTCGATTCTTGATGGGTGCTTTATGCACGGATTTATTCCGGCCTTGGTCGGTGAGGATCCCAAAAGATAGCTTCAAATCTTCGATTCTTTCAGATCATCCAGCTTCTTTGTAGGATTCACGATAAGATCCGCGGTCTTTGCATTTATTATCGACCGCTTGTTATCTTGATTGGCTGGCGGGTGAGTTTTGTTTGTAACTTGTGTCTGTTGGTTATTGTTTGACTAACCAGCGGACTTTTGAACTTCTCGTATGCCGTGAACTCCCTCGTTGGCGGCGTTAGGCGTGTCGAATACATGGGCGCATAACCATCACTTTCGGCTAATTCCTCCATCATGGCGTGTGTTGTTGGTTTAACTACGAGGGGGATATGATTATCCGATGTCAACATGACTTTCACTCCTCATCGATTATCCCTCTCTTGGAGATTATGGTGGGAGGAAATTAAGGATTCTGGAGTTATCCTTAAGAATATGGATTTATTCTCGGGGAACTCCTCGTTGAAATTTTGGAAATAGTTTATACTCAAATCCTAGTGGAGTAGGATTAGGCGACGCTGATCGGCGCCGATGCATCCGCCGATCGAGTTATCCCTAAGAATATTTTTGTGAAAATATTCTTAGGGAACTTCTCGATAAATTAGGAAGCGGTTTATACTGTAATCCTAGTTGAGTAGGATTAGCGACGCTGATCGGCGCCGATGCATCCGCCGATCGAAGTTATCCCCGAGAACATTTTGTGTGAAAATATTCTTAGGAACTTCGATAAATTGGGAAGCGGTTTATACTCGTAATCCTAGTTGGGTAGGATTAGGCGACGCTGATCGGCATCGATGCAATCCATGCGATCGAGTTATCCTAAGAATATTTTTGTGAAAATATTCTTAGGGAACTTCTCGATAAATTAGGAAGCGGTTTATACTGTAATCCTAGTTGGGTAGGATTGGCTGATAGCGTTGATGCGTCGATGCAATCCATGCGATCGAGTTATCCTAAGAATATTTTTGTGAAAATATTCTTAGGGAACTTCTCGATAAATTAGGAAGCGGTTTATACCGTAATCCTAGTTGAGTAGGATTAGCGACGCTGATCGGGCCGATGCATCCGCCGATCGAGTTATCCCTAAGAATATTTTTGTGAAAATATTCTTAGGAACTTCGATAAATTAGGAAGCGGTTTATACCGTAATCCTAGTTGGGTAGGATTAGGCGGCGTTGATGTCGATGCAATCCGCCCGATCGAGTTATCCCTAAGAATATTTTTGTGAAAATATTCTTAGAACTTCTCGATAAATTAGGAAGCGGTTTATACCGTAATCCTAGTTGGAGTAGGATTAGGCGGCGTTGATGTCGATGCAATCCGCCGATCGAGTTATCCTAAGAATATTTTTGTGAAAATATTCTTAGGAACTTCTCGATAAATTAGGAAACGGTTTATACTCGTAATCCTAGTTGGGTAGGATTAGGCGGCGTTGATGGCGTCGATGCAATCCATGCGATCGAGTTATCCTAAGAATATTTTTGTGAAAATATTCTTAGGAACTTCGATAAATTAGGAAACGGTTTATACTCGTAATCCTAGTTGGGTAGGATTAGGCGTAGCGTTGATGCGTCGATGCAATCCATACGATCGAGTTATCCTAAGAATATTTTTGTGAAAATATTCTTAGGGAACTTCTCGATAAATTAGGAAACGGTTTATACTCGTAATCCTAGTTGGGTAGGATTAGGCGTAGCGTTGATGCGTCGATGCAATCCATGCGATCGAGTTATCCTAAGAATATTTTTGTGAAAATATTCTTAGGAACTTCGATAAATTAGGAAACGGTTTATACTCGTAATCCTAGTTGGGTAGGATTAGGCGGCGTTGATGGCGTCGATGCAATCCATACGATCGAGTTATCCTAAGAATATTTTTGTGAAAATATTCTTAGGAACTTCTCGACAAATTGGGAAGCGGTTTATACTCGTAATCCTAGTTGGGTAGGATTAGGCGGCGTTGATGTCGATGCAATCCATGCGATCGAGTTATCCTAAGAATATTTTTGTGAAAATATTCTTAGGGAACTTCTCGACAAATTGGGAAGCGGTTTATACTGTAATCCTAGTTGGGTAGGATTAGGCGACGTGTTGATGTCGATGCAATCCATACGATCGAGTTATCCTAAGAATATTTTTGTGAAAATATTCTTGGGGAACTTCGACAAATTGGGAAGCGGTTTATACTCGTAATCCTAGTTGGGTAGGATTAGGCTGACAGCGTTGATCGGCGTCGATGGGAGCCTTCATAGGATGTTATTGCAGAATCAATCTTGAGATCTTTCCAAACTTGGCGAGAGGGAGTAGGAGCCAATCAGCGGACTAATTTGGCACTATTTTGATATCAGGATAAGGTTCCAATTAGGACTCCTAATTAGGGCTGATTAGAGTCCTAATTAGAATTGATTTGAGCCCCGATTAGAATTCCTACTTCTTGCCAAATAGGAGTCCTTGTTCAAAGAGGATTGGGTCCATATGGGGTTGTTATAAATACCCATAATCCTCCTATGCCGACCTAGGCGGCCCCCTTATGCTCTCTCTCTCTTGTTTTCATCTAAGCTTCGTAGTCTTATTTCCTTCGATCAACGAGGTATGTGTACGAGGGTTTTGTAAATTCTTTTCTTCTTTTCTTCCCTTTTGTGTATGTAGGTGAGAGCAACCACCGAGGGAGGGCCGAGGCATGGCGTGGCCGCCGGCGGCGTGGCGGCGGTGAGCATTTGGCCTTGGCCGTATGGCCCCGAAGCGTATGGCGTGTCGGCGCCCGTCTTGTTGAAGCATTGCGGCATGACGATCAGCAATATTTAGTATTCTTCTTCCAGTAGCATGCCTCACCATGTATTTGAAGCGGTGAACAGCCCGTCTTAGAATCTTGATGTCGGTGTGCGTAGCGGTCGGGGCCTTCGTCGGGTTCGGCCTCGGGTTGTATCGGATTGATGCGGCTTGGTTTGTGTTGCGGCGGTCGAGGCGATGTCGTCTGTTGGTGCCACCGGTTGTGGTAGGCCCGAGCCGCGACGACCATGGGCCTTTTTTTTTTGTTATATTTGTTGATTTTAACCATCGTCATTGACTTTTAATTGTCTTGCTGCGACTTCCGATGTCGTCCGGAAGATCAGCGTTCAGTCGATCAGCTTCGCCCGGCGGCGTGAATGCCGCCTCCTTCTTTGGTGGTCGCCCGGCGTCATCATATTCTCATACATATATCGTTGTATCCCACCGGCTCTCCTTTGTGAGGCGATTGGGAAGAGCCGAATCCTCCTTTGTGGGGATTGGCTTTGATTATTAATGCAGCGTTATGACCACGTTCTCCTTTGTGAGGCGATTGGGAGGCGAGATTCTCCCGTGAGGATCGAGGCTTCAAAATCACCGTCTCGATGTTTTTAGGGGCGATTTATACCGTCTCTACCGCTTGCGTAGGCGGATATATTGCCGCTTGGTCACAAGATGGAGATACCCTTGGTGAGGATTTACCTGAAGCTACTATCACGAAGAAGGTATGAACTTTCCTTCGATTAATTATAGGACCCATTGGTTTGGCCAATACTACTATAATTAAAGGCGAGACATTCCATTTGTAGCGTGATGGGTACCCCTCTTTCGATAAGCTTTCTCGAATCGGCTACCAGTGACCCGTTGAGATAGATGAGCACTGCTTGAGGGCTTTCGGTACAGTTGGCCGACATCCGGTAGATGCAGCCTCACGGTGAACTTCGCTAGCCTCTGAGCTTCTGCGAAGGGAGGCGGGTAGGGTCTTTGTGATAAATTTTGCATCCATTTCTTGCTGGGAATTCTAAAGTCCTCTTTTCTTACGTGCCGAGCCTACATCTCGACTCCATGACACGGCGAGGCGTTGATGGTGGATGAAGATCCATCCCATCTTATTATCTACATTTGAAATCGCTCATTCTTTTCTTTGGTGAACAAGTGATGAAAAAGGTCCTTCATGGCGAACTCTCTTCATCGATTCGGACCAACTGCTTGTCCCGGATGACTTTGATACGAGGGATATAGGTTCCATTTAGCTCGGGCCATTGTTGATGATCTAAAGCCCATGGAGGACTGACTCGAGGCCTGGAAATTTGCGGTAGTGGAGCTTCCTCAATGTAGGCTGCTGGTGGCCGCGCGTTTAGAGCATGGCTTGATGCTGCGTGTTTTTACTGGAGCTCGGGTCGGATGCAAAGACCAGCGCCGATCAGCTCGAGGCGGTTGTTCTTGAAACATATTCTTCAACAGCCACATCGGACTGATATCCGTGGCGAGTCGGAGGAATATCACGCTCGGAGAGCTCCATCGCGGGGAAGATAAGATGAAGCGGTTTGCGGGCTTCAGCAAAGGCCAACAAGGAAGAAGCCCTCACCGCTGCATCTAAGAACTTGATCTGCCGAAGCGGCCAGGCGAGCTTCGAGGAGGCAACAGAAGAAGCTTGAGCACCGTGAGGAGTCCTTGAGCCGAGTTGCGGAAGAACTCCACCAGCTTACAATGGTGAAGTGTCTGTTTCGAACAACAAATCCTTTATCATAGGCTTGATGTTTAAACAGCTTGTAGCTCTTTTATATTTGCTTCAAATGAATAAGATCCATCCCTTTCATTATTTATTATGATTCTTTTACTTATCGAGAAATAATTAACCATAATACTTATAGGATTTTGGCAAACCCTCACCATCAACGGGTTTGATTAGCCTTTACCAACTACCGTTTGAGTTGGGCTGGCGTCGGATTCTGGATCCGTTCCACGCGTGGCGTTGTGCTAAAAGAATGAAACTCTTCTAGACTTGTTGCTATGATATCGAATACATAGGCCATTACTCTTTTACGGGCAAGAGACCGGCCAGCGTGTTACCGTAGACTCATCCCTTCTTAGGCTTCGGATGAAATACCCCGTAATCAAACTCGTGTCTTCTTCAATCGGAGAAAGACTAAACCGGCAGCAGCGTGTGGCGTTGGCTTTATCCCTTCTTAGGCTTCGGATAAAATACCCCGAATCGAACTCGGTGTCTTCTTCAATCGGAGAAAGACTAAACCGGCAGCAGCGTGTGGCGTTGGCTTTATCCCTTCTTAGGCTTGGGATAAAATACCCCGAATCGAACTTCGGTGTCTTCTTCAATCGGAGAAAGACTAAACCGGCAGCAGCGTGTGGCGTTGGCTTTATCCCTTCTTAGGCTTGGGATAAAATACCCGAATCGAACTTCGGTGTCTTCTTCAATCGGAGAAAGACTAAACCGGCAGCAGCGTGTGGCGTTGACTTTAGGGTTATTGGCCAACCCCGACCCTCAGCGGGTTTGATGAGCCTTTACCAACTACCGCTTGAGTTGGGCTAGCATGTAGATTGTCTAAATCCGTTCTACACACAGCGTTGTGCTAAAAGAATGAAACTCTCTTAGACTTAATGCTACGATGTTGAATCACGTGAAGCCGTCTTTTTCCGCGGGAAGACTAACGACAGCGTGTTACGTAGACTCATCCCTTCTTAGGCTTGGGATAAAATACCCCGTAATCAAACTCGTGTCTTCTTCAATCGGAGAAAGACTAAACCGGCAGCAGCGTGTGGCGTTGGCTTTATCCCTTCTTAGGCTTCGGATGAAATGCCCTAATCGAACTCGTGTCTTCTTCAATCGGAGAAAGACTAAACCGGCAGCAGCGTGTGGCGTTGGCTTTATCCCTTCTTAGGCTTGGGATAAAATGCCCCAAGATGAACCTTGGTGTCCTCTTTTGGGAGAATGGTGAACGGATTAAGATTGATTGAGGTGGGAAAGGAAGAATGTGTTCTATTTCCTGATGAGGCTTAACAGTGATTCCTTACCGTAGGAATTGAAAAGACTGTGTGACCTTCACCGGACAACCCGGTTCGAAAATCCCTACAAGATACCTTCACCGGGCTACCTAAGATGAAGATGGAACTAAGAGTGGGATCTCCACCGAGAACCGAAGAGACTCGTGACCTTCACGGACAACCTGGTTCGAAAATCCCTACAAGATACCTTCACCGGGCTACCTAAGATGAAGATGGAACTAAGAGTGGGATCTCCACTCCGAGAACCGAAGAGACTTCGGTGACCTTGATCGGACAACACAGTGCGAAAATCCCGCATACCTTCACCGGCGCTACCTAGAGAGAGATGGAACTAAGAGTGGGATCTCCACTCCGAGAACCGAAGAGACTCAGTGACCTTCACGGACAACCTGGTTCGAAAATCCCTACAAGATACCTTCACCGGGCTACCTAAGATGAAGATGGAACTAAGAGTGGGATCTCCACTCCGAGAACCGAAGAGACTCGTGACCTTCACGGACAACCTGGTTCGAAAATCCCTACAAGATACCTTCACCGGGCTACCTAAGATGAAGATGGAACTAAGAGTGGGATCTCCACTCCGAGAACCGAAGAGACTTCGGTGACCTTGATCGGACAACACAGTGCGAAAATCCGGCCTATACGCCGGTCGGGCTACCTAAGATGAAGATGGAACTAAGAGTGGGATCTCCACTCCGAGAACCGAAGAGACTTCGAGGCGACCTTGATCGGACAACACAGTGCGAAAATCCCGCATGCAACCGGTCGGCTACGAGATGAAGATGGAACCCTTCCGCTTGACACGAAGGATTTTACGCTTGGAGAGGGAGGATTTTATATTCTCTCTCCGGTGAAAGGAATTTTGAGTGGGCCTCTTGTTCATAGAAGGAATCAAGAGGGATTTTGGTAATGTACCGAAAATTTGTAGACCCACCGCCAAGGAATTTGATCGGTGGGGAAATTGTGATGGAGGATAAATCTAGGATTATCCTCGCGAAAAGTGGGTGAAACATCCCACGAGGAACTTCCGTCGAAGCGGGTTATCGAAGATACTATGGGTAGTATTTCTTGGGGAACTTCCCATTTATCGGCATTAATTGCGGTCGCCATTTTGGGTAATGAGGCGATATGCACCATTGGAGTAAACCGCTTTATTACAAACGGACCCTCCCATTTAGGTTGAATTTACCTTTCTTTTTGAAAGTGAGGATTATCGGTCGTCGGCGGCCGAGGACCACATCTCCTTCTCTAAAGGTTCTCTGTCGAACTTTCTTGTTGAAAGCCTTCACATCCTAGCTTGGTAGAACTCAATGCATTGTTGAGCCTCGAGCTTCTCATCTAACATCTCAAGCTCTTGAGGCGTTTTGATGTTGTTCTTGATCGTCATCTGTTGAAGGTCGCGGTAGCAGGATCTGAATTTCCAATGGGAGGCGCTTCACCGTGGACCCGAGTGCGGGGTTGCTCCCGTTAGGCGTCTGCGTGCCGTTGTGCGTCGCCCGAGTGCTTCTCGAGTTTATCATCGGTCAGCATTTACTTTTCACAAGCCGGCGGAATTTTGATAATCGCCTTGTTGAATGCCTCGGCTAATCCATTCGCGGCATTTGGATTATAGGCATCGGCGAGGCGTCTTGTATCTTGAATTTCATAAAACGATGAAGGAATTGCCGATGAACCGGGACCGCTGTCATGCACGATCCGCTTTGGGACACCGTGTCGATAGATGACATGGTGTTTGATAAACTTAAGCGGTGCCCTTTACTTCCTTTAGCGGGATTGCTTGACCCACTTGGAAGTAGTCGGTGATCGCTAGAATAAACCGACGCTTTGACAGACGGAGGAAAATGGGACCTACAATGTCCATTCCCCATGTCTCGAATGGCGGGATGTGGTAGAAGGATGCTGCTTGCTTCGGAGGTGATGCATATAATTGGCGTGGGTGACCGCAGTGGCATTCGGCGTGCTTCGACCGCGTCATTAATCATCGTGGGCCAAAGTAGCCCATTCTCCGATTCGATCAGAGCTTGGGACCCGGTGGTCGCACCACATTCACCGCCGTGTGCTTCGAAGGACCTCTTACGCCTCTTTGTTGAAAGGCATCGGAGTAAAGACCATCGTACCCTCGGCGATATAACATGCGGGTTTCGTGTCATAAAAGAATCTTGGAGCTCTTGGCGGATTGACTCTCTCTCCCTCCGTCCCGTGAATGCCGTATGAACATAGTCGATGATAGGAAAGCGCCAATCTCGGCTCCAACTTGGTTTGGTGCATGTACTTCTTTGGTAGCTACCCCTTATCTCCTTGTGCCTCATCATACCTTGGTACAAAAGTCGATGAGTCCCGACCGAACTAATTGCTCGGTCTTGAGGGTTGTGCTAACGACCACATTACGGCTTAGCAGTCGTGCGTCTGCGTGATAGATATCGATGAAAATTCTTGAGCGAGTACGCCATTTCCGCGGCTACGATGATAGGGGACTAGATCGGGGTTCGACCGTAGTCACCACGGCACAGCAACTATCAATTGCGAAGTCGCCATACGCCGAGATATTCGACCCCGACTCCTTGGCGAAACTAAGTCCAATAAGTAGCGATTGTATTCAGCTACATTATTAGAGCAGGTTGATTGAGTGAATGCATACGGGGCATGACATGATTTCCTGGGAAACTAAGACAACCCGACTCGTGGAAATCTTAGAACATCCGGGCACTTGCCACATTGGTAGCTCGAGAGGCTCCGTCAAAATACAATCGCCATATTTGTTGGTGCGATGTAGTGTTGACTTCTTGAACTTCATCGGGAAGATCATCATATAGCTCAAGCGCATCCGTTGTCGGGTGGCGAAGAGATCACAAATCGCTTGTCCTTTGGTGACTTACATTGTTTGAAGTGCAAGTCATATTGGGACAAGAGTAAGGCCCATTCGCCGGGCCTTCAACATTGAGGCGGTGGGTCATAAATATTCGGACCGATTTACATTAGAGATAACATAAATCGTCGTCCGACTAAATAGTGCGCATTTTACGAATCGCGAACACTAATGCAAAATTGCTTCTCGACCATTGGATATCGAGACTTCGGCCCGATGTTGACTCGGTAATACTGCGCACGTTGCGGTGACGGCCGTCGTCTTAGCGAGTAAAGCAACGAGTGATCCGTTGCCTTGGCGTAGATCAAAAGCGGTTTTCCGACAGCGGTGCAACAAAACGGGAGGTTTAGCGAGATACGACTTGATCTCTTGAATGCCTACGGCGTCGTCCCAAATATATGACCGCCCTTCTTGTTCAACTTGGAGAACGGTTGGCACTTCCTGATAGGTTCGATATGAACCATCGGATGTCATGTCGTCCTTGTAACCCGAGTTCTCGATTTCGGAGGTTGCAACTCTTGAATTGCCTTCACTTTGTCGGGATCGGCGTGGATTCCTTTGTCGGTGGCAGACGGTAGGAACTTTACTTGGACATCCCAAGGAAGGATTTGGCGGGGTTCATCTTTAGGCGATGAGTCCGCATGAGTTCAATACCGCTCTAAGATCTTCGATGTGATCTCCTTTGTCACGGCTTTTCGCGACCAAATCGTCGACATAGCATTCGACCTTTTTCCAAGATGATCCCGAAAATCTCCGCCATTGCTCGGTATGTTGCGCCGGCATTTTGAGGCGAGCGGCATGGCCGTGTAGCAATATATCCGATGGAAGCGTTACGAGCGTGTGTTTGGCGTCATCGGGGTACATCTTGATTTGATTATACCGAAAAGCCATCCATAAAGGACATCCTCTCAATCCACATGTATTGTCAACTATGGCGTCGGTGATTGGCGGAAATCATCCTTTGGGCAGCGGCGTTTAGGTCTCAAGTGACCGCAGTCCTAATCGAACCATTCTTCTTCATGACCGGACTATATTCGCCACCCAATCCGGATGTTGAATTTCCGGCGAATCCGATTCTATGAGTTTCTTCACTTCGTCAACAATTGCCTCCAATATCGTGGGCGAAACCGTCTTCTTTGTTGCTTGGCGGGTTTGACATCCGCCTTTGATGTTGAGGCGATGTGTTGCCACATTAGGATTGAGTCTGGCATGTCCTCGTAACTCGGTGAATACATCGATATACTCCACGATTAGGGCAATCAACTCTTCCTTTTCTTCCAAGGGGAGAGTATTGCTGATGTTTATGAGTTTAGGATGCTCTTCATCACCCATATTAATCACGGACTACCTGGTCCTTAGTGGGGGTTCTCTTTGTTGAACCTATCTGGCTCTTGGAGTTGATGGATCCATGGGTCTTCCCATGTTGGCATGTCTTCATCACTCTCAGCGATTGAGGATCGACCGTAGCCATATTTGACATCAAAGCCTTGAAAGCTTCTCCGAGGCTAGTGTCGTAATCCCAAGCCGATGAATCGGGGAATGTTAGTCTCCCTCATTGGGTGGATTCTTATCAATCGACCATGAGCATTCATCTTCGAGGAGGATTCGTATCCCAACCCTCGCTGGTCATATCGCCTTTGAGACTCGATCTTGTTGCCAAGCCTATCAAAAGCGGCGCCTTTTGCGAATTCTTGATTACATTGACAACAACGCCACGATTAGTTTGAGAACACGGACAATGCGTGTTCAATTGAGAACTTCTCTTTGAGATTTACTGTACCCCGACCGCGATAGTACAACTCATCCAAGATGAATGCCGAGCAACCCTTCGTGTGTTGGTATGACTTCTCGTATAACGCCATCGCCGCCGATGAAAACGCCTCCTTCGAGGATGAGTCACATTATCGAGGTTTCAAGAGTCACTAATCTCAGCGTTAAGCACTGCGGCGCGAAGTTCGGCGGGCTCGAACCCGATCCAATTCCGATGAAGCGGCTACGGAGAATCTTCTTATCACGGTTGAGGTGGGTGCGACCCTGTACCGGTGACCGGGACTTCTTTAAAGGGCCCAATCGTTCTTTGATCGAAATTTTACCTCGATCATCATGCAATGAGCCGAGGTGCTCCAAAGCGTTTTCTTGCTGCGGGATCGCCAGCGGGGATTGGCCAGAAGCGACCAGTTTGGATGGACATTTGGATGAAATCGAGGTGTGATCTTCTTTGAATCAAGTCACCCGTGGCGGCCGAGCTGCTTAGTCGAGTTTGGGGTGATTCTTGACTAACGTTTGGCCTTCGTCCAATCGTTGTTCCGATTTCGACTCCAAACTTGGCGCATTTTGGCGGCTTCTTGTCCACTTCTCCCTTCTTCTACATCAGAGCCTCGAACTAGAGCGTGTGGTGTGCGAGTAATGCCGGCGCCTCGGATCGTTCTTCAAGTGTTGATCGGTTCCGCTTGACGCGAACCAATCATTTGTTGGCGGCTTGGAGGAGTTGCCGCACCTATTGATGAGGTTCTTGACCTCTCACGGACTTGAATCCACTTTGTAGCGGACACCGTCGGTGATTCGGGGCCTTGGCGAACTCGCAGCGTGAGAGAGTCGACGCGCCATCAGCGGTGATCTCTAGCGTAGATCCGGTGATCTTGGATCTTAGGAAGGATGCCATTTGGTGCAACCCGGCAGCGGGAGTTAAGATCCTCGCCTTTAAAGTTCGGAGCCGAGGATAAACGGATCTTTCTTGGCGGAGATCATACGGATTTGTGGGGGAGGACGACCGACAAGGACGATAGTATGATACTCACAATGAACCCGGATCAACTTGGATTCGGTTGACTTATGGGCGTAATTATTACACCCCTTGAGTTTTGGTCCGCTAGGGTTAGCGGGCGAGGTCAGAGGCGGCCGGCCTGAGTCGAGGGCGGCCCAAAATTTTTTCCTATCGTCGCCAGGCCTTTGACTTCTTCTTCGTAGGGATCACGGATCGCGGCTCGACTGACTTCTTAATTGAAGCCGTTGGCTCTAATAATGGTCGCCCGGCTTGTGCGGTAAAAGTCGGGATGATTGTCATTGATTTGAATTTGTTTGACTTCTTTTGCCTACAACAAAATTCAAAAGAAATTGCCTTTTATTTTAAGCGCATAATGAAAAATCAAAAAGATTGCGACTTCTTCCTAAACAAACACGAGGATCTCTCATATGTCGAGGTCCCGCTATGGGTTCTTTGCCCGTGTCGGACTTTTGTGTCCGTGGACCACAGCGCAATTCGATCAGGTAGAACCGGGTTACGGAACTACAGATGTAGCTCGCTTCAATGAAGGAAACGGTTACCGAGGGGATCACACTCACGAAGGAGAGAAGCGCGGCGGGTGAGATCTACTAGGAGAAATCCGCGGCTATCCACGAGATTAAGGCGAAGCTTAATCTAGAGGGTATCTGTAGTTGACCGAATTCGTTTACCTTCCGCCTATAGATCGGCGTCGTCGGTGGACTTGTACTGCGCGGTGCTTTCAGCTTGGCGTTGATGGCGTTGTCCGGCTCGTGGATCTCGTGGAGAATTCTTCGAAACTCCTCGAAAATCACGCCTCAAAGCCAAAGCCAAATCCTCAAAATCCAAGTCCAAGATCCCAAATCCCACCTCGAGAAAATCGAACCCCCTCCACCTTCAAGACCCCCTATTTATACAAAAAAGGGGATGTCTTGTGACCAGTGGCTCGACCATGGTAGAACCCTCGACGAGGTGGCGAGGTGCCTCGACAAGTTGGTAGGGAGGCTCGACAAAGTGGCGAGGCACCTCGACCAAGTTGGCGAGGTAACTTCGACAAAGTGGTAGAGCCACCTTTGGCAGGTGTGCGCCTCGCGTCGCTTTTTCATTTGTTTGCGTTTCGGTCGATTCTTCGTTAATTTCCGTCGACTCTTCGGTCTTAGGGCTTAGTTTTGCTCGGTGATGTCGCCGTTGGGTTTGAGTCCGTGTCGATCAACTTTCGTGAGCTCAACGGCTCGCTTGCATCGACGGACTAAGTACGGTTGATTCCGCCTCACAATGCTTGAGTTTAGCCAACTTCGGCCGCAGCGTTTCATTGGCTCGTCGTCTTGCCGACTTACTTCATGTGCTCGTCGACTGGCTCTACGCGTTTTCGCGGCGTGATCGTTTTCGCGACGTCGGTTTGTCGAATGGATGCGTCGGTTGTCAACCCACCGCCACGAAGTTTCGACGGCATCGATAAGCAATTTTTTATGCCTACACTTAGTATTTTATGACTTTTATTGATGATTGCTCTAGAAAACTATGAGTTTATGTCTTGAAGACCAAAGATCAGGTTCTTGATGCGTTCAAGGAGTTTCACGTTTTGGTTGAAAGACAGACTGGGAAGAAATTGAAGTGCATCCGCAGCGATAATGGTGGTGAGTACAGGGGACGATTTGACATGTATTGTAAACAGCAAGGTATTCGACATCAGACTACTCCTCCAAAAGACACCTCAGTTGAATGGTCTGGCTGAGAGGATGAACCGGACATTGATTGAGAGAGTTAGATGCTTGCTTTCAGATGCATGGCTACCTTTGTCTTTTTGGGGTGAGGCTGTGTTGACAGTTACTCATGTTATTAATCTGTCTCCTACTGTGATTCTGAATGGTGATATTCCCGATAAAGTTTGGCATGGAAAAGATGTTTTCTATGATCATCTACGTGTCTTTGGGTGCAAGGCTTTTGTGCATGTTCCTAAAGATGAGAGGTCGAAGCTAGATATGAAAACACGATAGTGTGTTTTCCTTGGCTATGGTCTAGATGATGTCGGTTATAGACTGTATGATCCTGTTGCTAAAAAGATTGTTAGAGGCCGTGATGTGGTGTTTTTTGAGGATCAAATAGTTGATGACTTTGAGAAAGTTGAGAAGACAACATCTGCTGATAGTGGCAATTTGACTGATCTAGACCCAACACCTTTGGCAGGGCTACCAGATGTAGTTCAGATTGATACTCAACAGGTTGAAGCCTAGGTTGATCAGAATATTGCTGATGTTGACCAGATTGGTGTCGACGATGGTGTTGATGTTCAACAACCAAATACTACAGTTCCACCAAGAAGGTCTGAAAGAACTCGTCAGAGTTCCACAAGGTATTCTCCTAACGAGTATGTACTTAACTATGTACTTTTGACTGATGGGGGAGAACCTGAATGTTATGAGAAAGCTATGAAATTGGAGGAGAATAACAAGTGGGTTGATGCTATGAAAGATGAGTTGAAATCTTTGCATGACAACCACACCTTCGAGTTGGTGAAGTTGCCTAAGGGCAAGAGAGCATTGAAAAATCGGTGGATTTACAGGGTGAAGCAAGATGAAAGTTCTTCACAACCACGATACAAAGCTAGATTGGTTGTAAAAGGCTACAGTCAGAAAAAGGGGATAGACTTTGAAGAAATATTTGCTCCAGTTGTGAAGATGCCTTCTATCCGGGTTGTTCTAGGCTTGACCGCCAGTCTGAATTGGGAAGTTGAGCAGATGGATGTGAAAATAGCTTTTCTTCATGGTGAATTAGAAGAGAAAATCTACATAGAGCAGCCAGAGGGTTTCAGAGAAATAGGTAAAGAGGAACTAGTGTGCAGACTTAAGAAGAGTTTATACGATCTGCAATAGGCACCGAGACAATGGTACAAGAAGTTTGAGTCTTTTATGGTTGAGCACGGCTACAACAAGACTGATTCTGATCATTGTGTGTTTGTGCGAATTTTCTCTCATAATGATTTTATTATTCTTTTGCTTTATGTTGATGATATGCTGATAGTTGGTCAAGATGCTTCAAGAATTGACAGGTTGAAGCAAGATTTGAGCAAGTCCTTTTCAATGAAGGATTTGGGGTCAGCTAAGCAAATTCTTGGCATGAAAATTTTGCGTGATAGAAAGGCCAAGAAGTTATGGCTATCGCAAGAGAAGTACATTGAAAAGGTGCTTCAGAGATTCAATATGGACAAGGCTAAAGTGGTGAGGACTCCTCTTGCATCACACTTCAAATTGAGTTCCGTACACAGTCCTTCAACTGCTAAGGAGAAGGAAGATATGCAAAACGTTCCTTATGCGTCTGCAGTTGGTAGCTTGATGTATACTATGGTTTGTACAAGGCTAGATATTGCCTATGCTGTTGGTGCAGTTAGTCATTTTCTTTCTTTGCCTGGAAAGGAGCATTGGAATGCTGTGAAGTGGATCATGAGATATCTCCAAGGCACTTCTAAAATGAGTAATTATTTTGGAAGTGAGAAGCCTACTATTGTTGCTTATACTGATGCAGATATGGCAGGGGATATTGATTCTCGAAAGTCTACTTCGAGTTACTTAGTTACCTTTTCAGGGGGAGCAGTGGCTTGGCAGTCCAAATTGTAAAAGTGTATTGCATTGTCTACTACTGAAGCAGAGTATGTTGCAGCTACAGAAGCATGCAAGGAATTACTTTGGATGAAGAGATTTGTCCAGGAGCTTGGTTATTTCCAAGAGAGGTACGTGTTGCTTTGTGATAGTCAAAGTGCCATCCATCTTGCGAAGAATCCTACTTCTCATGGGAAGTCGAAGCATATCAATGTTCGATATCATTGGATTCGGGATGTTTTGGTTGATAAGGAGTTGGAGCTTGAGAAAGTCCATACTGATGATAATGGTGCTGATATGTTGACGAAGGCTCTACCGATTGGTAAGCATGTTGCTTGTTGCTCAGTTGCTGGATTGGCAAACACCTCCACATAGTCGGGAGGGGGAGATTTGTTAGGTCCCTCCCATGTGAAGTGGGACCCACACACATTTTTTGAGGCAACTTTTGATGCCTTGGTATCAGTGTGTGTCTCCTCTCTTGAACGTGGTGTAATCATACACTACAAGAAGCAAAAAAAAAAAAAAAAAAAAGAAATATAGAGAGGAGAAGAAAAATAGCCAGTTTTTCTTCCTGCGCACAGCTGATCTCTGGCTGTGTTTTGAGGACTTCCCACCGTTGGATTGTCGCGAAATTTGGAAGGAATGTAGAAGAGAGATTGATCTTCATATCTACCATTCGGATTGTTGAGCTTTGAAGCATAGCTCCCGGAATCCTTCACGCCGTCTAGCCTTCAGTTTGGGTAAAACATTGTTCCCACGTTTTTCTCTTTTGTTGTGAAATTAATTTCAAAGTTGTTGGAATTGGGGTTGTGTACCCGTTGATTAGAGATCACTGTAACCTATTGATTATAATGGAGCTTTGACGGACTTGTTGGTCCCGTGATTTTTACTCTTCGATTAGAAGAGGTTTTCCACGTTAAAATTCTGGTGTCGTGTGCTTTGTGATTGCTACTGGTTGTTGCATATATTGTTCGTTCCCTATATATTCAATCAAGTGTGGGGTTTGTTTCCCAACACCTGGTAGGTTGGTTAATTGTTGTTACATCTTTTTTGTAGTGATTATTGATAAGGTTTTATGATATGTTAGCCAAATAGAACTAGTTCCCTTTTTTTTCTTTGTTTTTCTTTTTTTTTTTTTGGGTAACTGAAACTTTATTCATTTACTAACTGTGAAATTAAAGAGCGTACAAAAACCCAAACTGGGATAAACACAACTTCACACACACTCTACAAAAACGTACTTCTCTTCTTACCCTGAAATTTTCTACAGTCACTTTCATTTCAAATCTGATACACAACGGCAGCGAAAGAAGTGATCCCCATTATTGCAAAATCATATATTCAATCCTATTTAAACTTCACTCTATGGGATTGTCATTTAAATAGGAAGTGCAAGCCAGGCTGTACATTTCAACTGACTGACAATTATAATAGGGAAAATCTGCAGAAGTTGCCAAAGACAGGTCCCCCTTTGTCTTTTTTCCACATGTCTTCGAATTTTTGAAAACCCAAGAAATACTTCGTAGGTTTTGAAATAAAAGAAAGAGAGAAATAGTGCTATATTCTCATTGATTATGAAGAAGAGGCTAATACCGCATATTTGTACACTTTATAGAATCGCTATAAAAGTAAAACTCTAATAAGAAAAAGAAACCTATAATAAAGAAAAGTCCTAAATAGAAGATATCACATTTAATTAACTAGTATATTATTCATCCGCCGACATCGTTCATCAATATTATTCATCCGCCGACATCGTTCATACACGATACCTCTCATAGAACCTAGCCGACATCGTTCATACACGATACCTCTCATAGAACCTAGCCGACATCGTTCATACACGATACCTCTCATAGAACCTAGCCGACATCGTTCATCAATATTATTCATCCGCCGACATCGTTCATCAATATTATTCATCCGCCGACATCGTTCATCAATATTATTCATCCGCCGACATCGTTCATCAAGACTATTCAACCGCCGACAATGTTCATCATCACTATTCCTCCGCCGACATCGTTCATCAATATTATTCATCCGCCGACATCGTTCATCAATATTATTCATCCGCCGACATCGTTCATACACGATACCTCTCATAGAACCTAGCCGACATCGTTCATCAATATTATTCATCCGCCGACATCGTTCATACACGATACCTCTCATAGAACCTAGCCGACATCGTTCATACACGATACCTCTCATAGAACCTAGCCGACATCGTTCATACACGATACCTCTCATAGAACCTAGCCGACATCGTTCATACACGATACCTCTCATAGAACCTAGCCGACATCGTTCATCAAGACTATTCAACCGCCGACAATGTTCATCATCACTATTCCTCCGCCGACATCGTTCATCAAGACTATTCAACCGCCGACAATGTTCATCATCACTATTCCTCCGCCGACATCGTTCATCAAGACTATTCAACCGCCGACAATGTTCATCATCACTATTCCTCCGCCGACATCGTTCATACACGATACCTCTCATAGAACCTAGCCGACATCGTTCATCAAGACTATTCAACCGCCGACAATGTTCATCATCACTATTCCTCCGCCGACATCGTTCATCAAGACTATTCAACCGCCGACAATGTTCATCATCACTATTCCTCCGCCGACATCGTTCATACACGATACCTCTCATAGAACCTAGCCGACATCGTTCATACACGATACCTCTCATAGAACCTAGCCGACATCGTTCATCAATATTATTCATCCGCCGACATCGTTCATCAAGACTATTCAACCGCCGACAATGTTCATCATCACTATTCCTCCGCCGACATCGTTCATACACGATACCTCTCATAGAACCTAGCCGACATCGTTCATACACGATACCTCTCATAGAACCTAGCCGACATCGTTCATCAATATTATTCATCCGCCGACATCGTTCATACACGATACCTCTCATAGAACCTAGCCGACATCGTTCATCAATATTATTCATCCGCCGACATCGTTCATCAATATTATTCATCCGCCGACATCGTTCATACACGATACCTCTCATAGAACCTAGCCGACATCGTTCATACACGATACCTCTCATAGAACCTAGCCGACATCGTTCATACACGATACCTCTCATAGAACCTAGCCGACATCGTTCATACACGATACCTCTCATAGAACCTAGCCGACATCGTTCATCAAGACTATTCAACCGCCGACAATGTTCATCATCACTATTCCTCCGCCGACATCGTTCATACACGATACCTCTCATAGAACCTAGCCGACATCGTTCATCAATATTATTCATCCGCCGACATCGTTCATCAATATTATTCATCCGCCGACATCGTTCATACACGATACCTCTCATAGAACCTAGCCGACATCGTTCATACACGATACCTCTCATAGAACCTAGCCGACATCGTTCATCAAGACTATTCAACCGCCGACAATGTTCATCATCACTATTCCTCCGCCGACATCGTTCATACACGATACCTCTCATAGAACCTAGCCGACATCGTTCATACACGATACCTCTCATAGAACCTAGCCGACATCGTTCATCAATATTATTCATCCGCCGACATCGTTCATCAAGACTATTCAACCGCCGACAATGTTCATCATCACTATTCCTCCGCCGACATCGTTCATCAATATTATTCATCCGCCGACATCGTTCATCAATATTATTCATCCGCCGACATCGTTCATCAATATTATTCATCCGCCGACATCGTTTCATCAATATTATTCATCCGCCGACATCGTTTCATCAATATTATTCATCCGCCGACATCGTTTCATCAATATTATTCATCCGCCGACATCGTTTCATCAATATTATTCATCCGCCGACATCGTTCATACACGATACCTCTCATAGAACCTAGCCGACATCGTTTCATCAATATTATTCATCCGCCGACATCGTTTCATCAATATTATTCATCCGCCGACATCGTTCATCAATATTATTCATCCGCCGACATCGTTCATCAATATTATTCATCCGCCGACATCGTTCATCAATATTATTCATCCGCCGACATCGTTCATCAATATTATTCATCCGCCGACATCGTTTCATCAATATTATTCATCCGCCGACATCGTTCATCAATATTATTCATCCGCCGACATCGTTTCATCAATATTATTCATCCGCCGACATCGTTCATCAATATTATTCATCCGCCGACATCGTTCATCAATATTATTCATCCGCCGACATCGTTCATCAATATTATTCATCCGCCGACATCGTTCATCAATATTATTCATCCGCCGACATCGTTCATCAATATTATTCATCCGCCGACATCGTTCATCAATATTATTCATCCGCCGACATCGTTCATCAATATTATTCATCCGCCGACATCGTTTCATCAATATTATTCATCCGCCGACATCGTTTCATCAATATTATTCATCCGCCGACATCGTTCATCAATATTATTCATCCGCCGACATCGTTCATCAATATTATTCATCCGCCGACATCGTTCATCAATATTATTCATCCGCCGACATCGTTTCATCAATATTATTCATCCGCCGACATCGTTCATCAATATTATTCATCCGCCGACATCGTTCATACACGATACCTCTCATAGAACCTAGCCGACATCGTTCATACACGATACCTCTCATAGAACCTAGCCGACATCGTTTCATCAATATTATTCATCCGCCGACATCGTTCATCAAGACTATTCAACCGCCGACAATGTTCATCATCACTATTCCTCCGCCGACACTGTTCATTGGCACTATTCTTCCGCTGACACTGTTCACCGCTGACACTGTTCATACACAGATACCTCTCATAGAACCTAGCCGACACTGTTCATCAATATTATTCATCCGCCGACACTGTTCATCGACACTAGTCATCCGCCGATACTGTTCATTAGCACTTTTCATCGGAGGCTTTCTTCTTTTGTCAAAATTGTACTTTTTTATCTTTTTATGCAAAGGCTGGCCTATTTCTTGGCTGGATCAACGCCTCAAGCAACCTTGTGATTGAATTTTTTCTTCTCATCAATTTTGCGGCATTGCGTGATTTCTTGCTGGACGAATTTTTTTTTCTTTTATTCTTGTGTTATTGAAAAACAATGGCTACAAATTTTATTGAGAAGTTTCCTCAGCTTGATGTGAAATTTATAGGGACCAATTATCGTGAGTGGTCGATTTCTGTGCAACTTCTTTTTGATGCTCTCAACCTCACGAGTCACATTGATGGCGATCGCCCCGAGTGCGGAGCGGTCTGGCGACGGCGGCATGGGCTCTTGCAGATCGCCGAGTACGTGGCATTATTTCTTCCTCCGTAGAGATTGACATCCGCATGCAGCTTGTTAGTCTCCAGACCGCACTTGCCATGTCGCGCCAATTGCAAGGACTTTATCAACAATCTAGTCATGCCCACTCATATTCCGTGTACCAGGAACTCTCTTTCGCTCAACAAGATGAGCGATCCATCCAAGAATTTTATAATTTTGTGCATGCTCAGTGGCGCCAACTTGCAATAATGGAGGAACCCTTGTGTCAAACTTGTGCGGCTTGTGAATGTGCCACCAAGCAGCGTCGTGTTCGTGATCAACATCGACTATTTCAATTCTTGATGCGTCTACGACCTGAGTATGAGTCATTGCGCAGTCAAATTCTTCATCGGTCACCACTACCCACTCTTGATGATGCCTTGGCGGAACTCATCACTGAAGAGACTCGACAACGTGTCTTGAATACAAAGACTACTTCTATTCCAGGTGCTCTTGTTGCTCAACAACCATCTATAACACAATCATCTTCAGCGACTATCTCAGCACCATCAGTCCCTTTCAGCAAGCAAAGGAACAACTATTGTCGATATTGTCGTCGTCCGGGACACATCATCCAAAATTGTTTTAAGCAACAACAAGCTGAAAGCCGACATCCTCGTCAACAATCAATTGCTACTGTGGCAATTTCTGGTGATAAATCTTTTGCTGATGAGTGTTCTACAAACCAGTTTGTTTTCTCCGGTGCTCCTGAAGAATCTACTTCTAGCATTACTCTTTCTGTGCCACAATCGATCCAGATGCTTCAAGGACGGGGTACTTCTATTTCTTCTCTAGTTGCTGCTCCAAGTGTCCTTACACCCTCTCTATTTGGTACTTCCGGTCATACTTTTTCCACTACCTCTGGTCCCACAGGTATACCGAAAAATATTTGGATACTAGACTCTGGTGCTTCATTTCATATGACTCCTCATGCATCTGTTTTATCCTCTTCATCACCTTTACCTACTCAAGTCAATATTTTTACAGCAAATGGCTCTTCTCTCTCTGCTACACATAAGGGATCTATCACTGGTCGCTTATCTGTTCCATCTGTTTTACACATACCACACCTTTCATTGAACTTACTTTCAGTTAGTCAAATAACTGATCATAGTTGTATTGTGATTTTTGACTCTACTTCTTGTTATGTGCAGGATCGTCAGACCGGAGCCTTGATTGGTCAGGGACATAGGCGTGATGGACTTTACATTATGGA
The DNA here is from genome assembly GCA_012295165.1 of Asparagus setaceus. Lineage (NCBI taxonomy): Eukaryota > Viridiplantae > Streptophyta > Magnoliopsida > Asparagales > Asparagaceae > Asparagus > Asparagus setaceus. The sequence continues at coordinate 47,069,185 of CM022702.1, read as the reverse complement.
TCATCTAACACTACCATCCACTTTCATCATCCATTCTGCATCCGTACATTCTGTCACTACTAGCGCTGATGCTCTTTCTATAGGAGATCTTTGGCATCATCGATTAGGTCACTTATCTACTGATCGTCTTCGCTTGCTCTCAAATAATGGTGTTTTAGGTAGTTGTCCTCCTTCAAGTCTGTCTACGTGTATGGGATGTAAACTATCTAAACAAGTCACTAAACCTTATCCTCTTAGTGAGTCTCAAAGTAGCTTCCCTTTTCAACTTGTTCACTCGGATGTTTGGGGCCCAGCTCCCTTGTCTTCTTGTAATGGTAATAAATATTATGTTATCTTTATTGATGACTTTTCTCGTTACACTTGGGTTTACTTTATGCATCACCGCTCATCTCTACCTCAAATTTATAGAGATTTCACTACTATGATCAAAACTCAATTTGACACTACTATTAAGACCTTTCGATCTGATTCTGGTGGTGAATATCTCTCTCATGAGTTTCGTCGCATTCTAGCTGATCAGGGTACTCTTTCACAGCTTTCATGTCCTTATGCACATCAACAAAATGGTGTTTCAGAACAAAAACACCGTCATATTATGGAGACTACAAGATCACTTCTCATTTCTAGCTCCATGCCTAAGCAATTTTGGGTTGATGCTGTTGCTACAGCTGTGTATCTCATCAATTTGATGCCCTCTTCAATTCTTTCTCGCATATCACCATTTGAAAAATTGACATCTTGTCGTCCCTCTTATTCACATCTTTGTGTGTTTGGCTGTATTTATCTCGTTCTATTACCTCCTCATGAAAGAGACAAGTTATCTCCTCGTTCTGCTATTTGTGTCTTCCTTGGATACAGTCTTGAGCACAAAGGATATCATTGTTATGATCCAATTAAAAAGAGACTTCATATTTCCCATGATGTGACCTTTTTGGAACATATTTCATATTACTCTAGACAGTCCCTCAATGACAATGATACATCACCTACTTCCATTGACCTTTCATTTCTTGAGCTTACCACATCTTCTATTCCAGTAGATTCATCACCTCCGTCTCCATCCTCATCGTCTGATGATCATCAAAGTGTACATGTTCCAGTCTCGCCTGCTGACCATTCAATTTCAGCCCCGGATGATGATTCTTCACTAGCTGATTGCCGCTATCCTCTTCGTATCCGTAAGGCAAAATAATTTTTTGGTTGTCTTTCTTCATCTTTTACTCCAGATTTTCATGCCTTCTTGACAGCCATCCATTCGCACCATGAGCCTACATCTTATCATCATGCTGCTTCTTCTTCTGAGTGGCAAGCAGCTATGGCAGAAGAGTTATATGCCCTTTAAAAGATTGGTACTTGGGATCTTGTCTCATTACCTCCAGGCAAAGTCCCGATTAGTTACAAATGGGTTTACAAAATTAAAACCGATTCAAATGGCAGAATAGATCGCTACAAGGCTCGTCTAGTTGCTCGAGGTTTTACTCAAGAATATGGGATTGATTATGAGGAGACTTTTGCTCCTGTGGCTAAGATGACCTCAGTTCAAACTCTTATTGCTGCTGCAGCTGCTCAACAGTGGCCTCTCTATCAGCTTGATGTGAAGAACGCTTTTCTTCATGGTAATCTTCATGAAGAAGTTTATATGCAACCTCCCCCAGGTCGTCCTCATTTGTCAGGACAAGTTTGTCGTCTTCGCCGTGCATTATATGGCCTCAAACAGGCTCCTCGAGCTTGGTTTGAGAAATTCAGTACTCAATATGGGTTTTATTCAGAGTGAGGCCGATCATGCGATGTTTGTTCATACCTCTAGTCGAGGACGCACTATTCTTCTCCTTTATGTTGATGATATGGTCATTACTGGCAGTGACCCTTTATTTTTGGATACTGTGAAGACTTCTCTACATCAGAAATTTGAGATGAAAGATCTAGGGCACCTTCGATATTTTTTGGGGCTCGAAGTTGCATATGGGCCACGAGGATATCTTCTTTCTCAACAGAAATACATTTCTGATCTTTTGGCCCGAGCTGAGTTAACTGATGATCAAATCGCTAATACACCTCTTTAGCTCCATCAAAAACTAGCACCTGATATAGGAGAACTTTTGGAAAATCCCACTCGGTATCGTGAAATTGTTGGTGCTTTGGTATATCTCACAATCTCTCGACCAGACATTGCTTATGCCGTTCATGTGGTGAGTCAATTTGTTCAGTCTCCTACCTCAGTTCACTATGCTGCTGTACTTCGTATTCTACGTTATCTTCGTGGCACTTTATCTAGAGCTCTTTTGTTCTCCTCAACATCAAAGCTACAACTTCACGCCTTCTCTGATTCCGACTGGGCTGGTGACATTACCGATCGTCGATCTATTATCGATTTTTGCATATTTCTTGGTGATACTCTTATATCATGGCAAGCTAAGAAGCAAGATGTAGTCTCAAAATCTAGTGCCGAAGTGGAGTATCGAGCTATGTCTAATACTACCTCTGAGATAATTTGGTTGCGACAGCTTCTACTTGACATGGGCATTGATTGTCTCTCTCCTACTCCTCTCTATTACGACAATCAAAGTGCAATAAAGATTGCCACCAATCCAATATTTCGTGAGCGCACAAAACACATTGAGATTGATTGTCATTTCATACGGCATCATTATTCAAAGACAAAGGCAATCTCTCTATCATATGTTTCTTCTGAGCTCCAACTTGCTGATTTTTTCACCAAAGTTCACACCTCCAAGCGCCACAAATTTATACTTTCCAAACTCTCAGTGTTTGATCCACCATGAGTTTGACGGGGGGTGTTAGGAATATATGGTTGTATATTATTCCTATATGTAGATTATATTCATACCTTGTATAGGAGATTATATACCTTATTAAGATGGAGAATATGCTGGAATAATTACATTATTCCATACTATATTTGTACAATGTGACTTGTATATATCCATGATTAGGGGGTGTTTGGCAATTTGAAAGTTAAATGAAATGGTGTAAGTTACTTTTTTTTGCAAATCACTTTTACATCCATAGATGCAAGTGAAATACACCTTGTTTGAAAAATAAAATAATTGTTGAAAGTGCAACGTGAAGATGATGTGGCAAAACATGATTAATTCATAAAATATAGTTAAAATCATTTAATTAAAATTAATTACTATTTTTGTCACTTTCATGTGACTTCACCATTTTTTTAGGGGAAGTTAAAATTACATTAAATCCTATGTGGGAACTTTTTGCATTTCACTTTCATAATCACTTGCATGCAAACAAACACCTAAAATGATAAAAGAAAGTCACTTTCTCACTTTCATCCTTCACTTGCATGAAAACAAACACCCCCTTAGTGAAGGAATACAATCAAGCTTTTCCTCTCAAATTATTCCAGATATTGTTTCATATATGAATGTTACCAGACGAAGTATCCAGTCACAACATACCATATTTAAATATCACATAGAGTATTAATGCAACATGATACATTTTAGACCGTAGAATGCATAATCCAAGATGATGATAACAATGGATATTCTGATTTAATTTGAGGACTATAAATGTCAAAATCAAGTTCTAATTTCTAGAATAATCCGTTGGTAGCTATGATCTTCTAATTTCTGTAAGAAACCAATAACAAAGGTTGATATGAGTTTAACTGGCAGGTTTTGTGTTATTGAGGGTTTTCAGGTCTAAAATTGACCTGAAAATGGTAAGGCTGCATGAGACATCTTATTATGAAATCTAAAGTTAAGACATCACATTTTTTCAAATTTAAAAATTTCGATTTTCAATATTCTTGTCCCGGATACCGCAGAATCTGGACATATTCTTTCTTATCGCACTTGTCAGTATTCTTGCTTCCATTATTAGGAATGGTTGACTAATACTTCATGGTTATGACATATTAAAACAAAAAACATGTCATATTACTTCTACAGAATTATTTATGGTTGCATTTCCTAGTTTATAAAAATTGGAACGTGTCTCATATTCCAGTTACTTTGTTTATTGCAGGGCTTCTCCTTGGAGGAACTTGTAGCCATATATGCTGCTGAAAATGTTGAGAGCTTCCTTCTCATGTTAATGATGCTCAATTCATCTTGTCTTCGCCTCTTTACTCTTTTCCTAGTGAGAATTAGAAAACAATCATTTTTTGTCATTAATATTTTTTATATTGTTTTTCATTTATGAAGCTAAATCTCAAATGTAATACTGATGCCTGATTAGGCTATATTCTAAATATTTGACTTTTTTTTTAAGTATTCACAAGAACTGTGGTGATTTTTGAATGGATTAGGGTGTTTGGGAGGCCTTATTTTTTGAAGCTTATAAGGTATGCTGGCTTTTAGTGGCTTTTCGCTTTTATGATAAAAATATTATAAAAATTATTTGGTTAGAATAGTAATTTTTTTATCAAGGCTAGCTTATTTAGGTGAGCTTATAGTTAGTTTTGAAAAGTTAGGGATACCAGCCTTTTCAAAATGAGGCTTATAAGTTAACTTATTTGGTATTTTACTAAATGGATAGATATGGAAAAGCTAGCTTAAAAGCTAGTTTGACCAAAAATAATAAGCACACCCTCCTCAAGTGTTTGTACTGTTTGAAAGATGGAGAGATTCCTCATTTTGTTGAAGGTCACTTTAAAAGAAATTTGTGGAATCGTTTTTCTTTTCTTTTTTTTAAGTGAAAAGAAATTATTACGGATATGGAAATTGAAAGCAAAGAAAATTTAAAATTCGTAGAAAGATGCTAAAAGTTAGTTAATTAATAACTGATCGTAAAATAGGTTTTAATCCAGTTTTATTCCTAAACTGCCCTTAATCATTTCTTAGAAGTTCGATTTATTTATGAAAGTACCCCTTGGTACACAATGTAGACAATGTTAATCAGAATTCTCTCAAAGTTACTCCTAGCTTTCGTCTCATAGATATTTACAAATTTCTACAAGAACTGTGGAAAACCTAATTATGCACGAATTAATTTCACAATGAATCCCTAGAAACAACCTTCAAACTGTTCAAAACTGAATAGAAAATCAACTTAGATGTCGTCAAGAGGTCTTGCCAAATGTCTACCTGAGAATCTGTTTCTTAGCTAGTATTTCGCAGTCGAGGATTCGTCAGACAACATTTGTGTCTCCTGATCGAGATAGCTTAGTATGTGTGTTGTCAAGTATTCCTTGCTTGTTGCCACTCTTTTTGAGTGCTTTCACTTTCTATGCTCAAAGTGGTTAACATAACCTTCATCATCAAATTTGCTGACCGAAACAAGATTGACAAATGTCAGACACATATCTCACATTTTTAAGTATCAACTTGTGATCGGTGTCACTCTCCAAACAAATATCATCAACACCAATAATCTTTATGAGTCATCATTTCCCATTCAGTATTGGCCGGTCATGTATTTCTTTGCAATATAAATTTCCCCTATCCTAGGGTTCCATTTCGAGTAATTTAAAGAGGTTGATTTAATCATGCCACTAGAACTGTTGATGTTTACCTCAAATACTTCGGCTCGGTCACATGCTTCAGTTTGAATAGATGGCAAGTTAATTTCATTGGTTGGAATTTTAATAGCATTCAAATCCTATTGGTTTGGAGATATATTTGGAAAGTTTAATATATTAGGAACCTCATGTGCATTAGAATTCAATCATCAAAGCGGACTTCTATATTTACTAGGAGTTACTGTTTCGTGGGCCTCAAGTAATTGGTTCGTGGGCTTCAACTAATTGGTCTTTTGGGACTGTATAAATATGCATATATGGGCAATCCGCGAGCAATGCCATCAATTTACAACACCTATCTTATTAAATCAGAGAATAGTATTCTCCTTTTGAAGCCTTTTAGATATTTTAGCTCTCTTTTTGTTCCTTTGTTTAAGAGATATTGTATTAGGCTTTTTAGCTCTCTTTTTGTTCCTTTGTTTAAGAGATATTGTATTAGGCTTTTGGGGTGTATTAGGGATTGAGTAATTGAGATTTATCCACATTTCCTCACAAATTGTTAGTAAAGCTATTATCCTCGTTCGCCCATGGACGTAGGCTATACGACAAACTATGTATATCCGTGTGTTATTTGTGTTCTCAATATTTTTTTGCACTTTCGTGTGATTGATATTAATTTATTCCTTGGGATTTTGTCATAACAAGAACTAATGATTTATTTCATTTTATCAACACTAGAATAAAGCAAGCCCAGTGAATATTAAAGAGTTAAAAGTTTCAGTCCATCATCGTTTTGTTGGTGGTGGCCTCTACTCTATGTCACATTCATTGATCATCATTTAATGAAGACGTGGTCATACTCGCAGAAGGAAAGAATTTGATTAGTTGTCAAGGGTAAGTGAGGTTGAAGAATCAATGAGTTTACTTGCAGAAGGAAGATGAGCATACTTCACTTCCATGACATGAAGTTAGATTAGTTGGCAAGAGATTTAATCAGAGGAAAGAACTTGATTTTGAACAATTTTACTTCCAGTTGTTAGTATGTCATCCATCAGTGTAGTACCTACACTAGCAGCTAGCCTTAATTTAGAGGTTGAGCAGATTAATGTAAAGACTGCATTCCTTCATGATAATGACCATCAAGAAGAGAAACTAGAGGGTTTCGAGATGAGAGAAAAGAGGAATATGTATGTAGATTGAAGAAAAGCTTTTATCATTTAAAAAAAAGCACCCAGACATCTTGTTGCTCTATAATGATGACATGTTGATTGTTGGTAAAAATTCTTCTACAGTTGATGAGTTGAAGAAGCAGTTGAGCTAGTCCTTTGCTATGAAGTACTTAAGGCCAGAAAGCAGATTATTGACATATAGGGATATTTTGGGATAGACAAAACAAGCAGATAACTTTATTGCAAGAGAAGTATATTGAGAAAGTATGTGAAAGATTCAATTGTCGGTGATTTTACTTCCCACCTCCTATTATGATATCCGCAATCCAGAAACCAAACCACAATCCACAAGATAGAAACAATTACAACAACAAGAAGAACACCAAGATTTATGAGGTTCGGTCGACCAAGTTTGACTAACATCCACGAGGCACAATATGAGAAACCCACTATTTATTAGAAAGAACTTTACAAGATGAATCACTCATCTCTCGTCTCTCGATCTCTCAACTTCACATATATAATCATCATCTAATATTTTCTCCAAAACTCTTTCTTTACAATCTTTTGAACGAACAAAGACTATGAAACTCGATCCTCTCTCACACTACCCTTGAATCTAGTTATGCCCTCTGATAACTTAGACTACAAGAATAGTGGCTCTCCTTTCTTGGTTTTATCTACAACAATAGAAGACTATATAAACAGAAATCCAAAGCATGTTCCTAATTTCCTAATTTTAATAGGAACAAACTTCTTATCATGATGAGGCCCTATCTCCAAATCATATATGATAGTGTAGAACATGCACAAAAACATGCACAAGACAGTTTTCGGGCTTAGTAGTCGACTACAAGTCATAGTAGTCGACTGCAGATGACAGAGAGATGATTTTTTCACTGGAACCTTAGTAGTCAACTACACTGAGTTAGTAGTCGACTAATCTGCAGTCGACAGAAAGGTGTTGCTCTGTTTTAGGCCTTAGTAGTCGACTACTCTGAAGTAGTAGTCGACTAATCTGGGCAGATTCCGAATACGGGTTTGGTTTTAAACCCGGTTCGTTTAGAGTTTATATATAACCCTAAACCTGATTAATTAGGATAGTATTTGAACACGTTTTGAGCAGCCTTTGAGAGGGTATTGTGCATCTTTTGGGAGGAGATCTTGTGAGAGATTTGAGAGATTTATTTTTAGGGTTTCTTGGTGAGAACTTGTAACCCTAATTTGTATTCTCTCTTTTCTATTAGTAAACCCCCCCCCCTCCTTGCCCCGTGGACGTAGACAACTTGCCGAACCACATAAATCTCGTGTTTTTACTGTTTACTGCGTGATTGGCTATTATTTGTAGGTTCCCTTGATTCAGTCCTAGTACTGTTGAGAGGAAGAGTAGATATCTCACTTTGTTGAGATATTTTACTTTCTATTCTTGTTTCCTTCGCGAAACGGGAATATAAATTAGGGCCTTCTCTCAGGTGATATCGCCATGGCAGGCTGACCAAGATCCCAACAATTGGTATCAGAGATGTTATTCAGATTGAAAGTGGTGTAGCTTCTGGTTTGAGGTGGTGCTCGGTAATTTTTGAGAGAAGCGGGTTTATTAATACAAACGGAGAATGGCGTCTACCAGTAAATCGGTCAAAGTGAAAAAATTCGAGATTGAAAAGTTCAATGGAAAGAATGATTTTTCCTATTGGAGGATGCAGATGAAAAACTCACTGATTTCGTAAAAATTGCACAAGGCTTTGGTTGGAAAAGAGAAGAAGCACAAGGATATGTCTGATGAGGATTGGGAGGAGTCGGATCCGAAGCACGGCGCCGATTATCCTATACCTTGAAAGAGATGTAGCTTTCTTGGTAGATGGAGAGGAAACGGTCATGGGCGTGTGGAAGAAGTTAGAAAGTACCTTCATGACGAAGAGTCTAACGAACCGATCTATTTAAAATCTAAATTGTATACTTGTAAGATGGAGGAGGGCTCATCAATCCTGAATACATCAACAAGTTTGATAGGATCATATCGACTTGAAAGACATAGATGTGAAAGTTGTAGATAAGGATCAGGCGCTTCTACTACTGCCTCGCCAAGTCTTATGAGAACCTGGTGCAAACACCGATGCTTGTAGGAGACAATTTGAAGATGGATGAGACTAGAACGGTGCTTCTAGCGGATAACCTTCGAAGATTACAACCAAAGGACATGACTATCGGTGGTAACAAAGAACAAGCGCAGGGATTGTTTGCTAGAGGAAGGAGCAATGAGCGAGGAAAAGGCAAGGGAGGAAAGTCTAGATCTAAATCGAGACCTCTTGCGGGAAAATCGTGTTTCAAATGCGGTGAAGTTGGGCATTTCAAGGTCGACTGTCTAAATAAGAGAGTAGGTGGAAAGAAGAACAACAACAAAACTGAGAGGAGAGAAGGCAAGGAAGAAGCGAGCTACGTTTCAGAGGAAGGGAGCGATAAGGAGTGCTATGTCGTCACGGGTGGCGAGGATATCTCCGGGAAGTGGATACTTGATTCTGGTTGCTCTTACCATATGTGTCCAAATAGAAAGTGGTTTACTACCTACAGAGGCATTGATGGTGAAACCGTATTGATGGGGAATAACCATGCTTGTAAAACGGTAGGGCTAGGTGATATCAAGATCAAAATGCATGATAGAGTGGTCCGAACCTTGACGGATGTGAGGCACGTTCCCGACTTGCGGAAGAATCTTATCTCAGTTGGTGCATTAGACTCCGGCGGTTGCAGGATTGTGACGGAGAACGGAGTGAAGAAGGTTGTTCGAGGTTCCCTTGTAGTGATGAAGGGTGTTCGTCACGGTAATTTATATACTCTCTCAGGTACGACGGTGACGGAGATGCAAATGGGTTGAACTGAAGGAAGTGGTGGAGACCCATGTGAGCACACACGGTTATGACATAGGCGGCTTGGGCATATGTCAGAGAAGGGTCTAGTTTTGCTCAGTAAAGAGGGTTTGCTGAAGAATCTGAAAAAACCTAGCATGAATTTTTACGAGGATTGTGTGTATGGAAAGTCACACAGGGTTCAGTTTCTGAGAAGCAAGTCTAAGAGCAGAGGGATACTAGATTATGTGCACACGGATGTTTGGGGTTCGGCTCAGACAACTTTCAAGGGTGGTTCCAGATATTTTGTCTCGTTCATAGATGACTATTCGAGGTATGCTTGGATTTACTTTCTGAAGAATAAGAATGAGGTGTTCGAGACATTCAAGAAGTGGAGAGCAATGGTTGAGAACAAGCTCGCTGAAGGGTTGAAGCTCAAGCTCGCTGAAGGGTTGAAGCTCAAGCTCGCTGAAGGGTTGAAGCTCAAGCTCGCTGAAGGGTTGAAGCTCAAGCTCGCTGAAGGGTTGAAGCTCAAGCTCGCTGAAGGGTTGAAGCTCAAGCTCGCTGAAGGGTTGAAGCTCAAGCTCGCTGAAGGGTTGAAGCTCAAGCTCGCTGAAGGGTTGAAGCTCAAGCTCGCTGAAGGGTTGAAGCTCAAGCTCGCTGAAGGGTTGAAGCTCAAGCTCGCTGAAGGGTTGAAGCTCAAGCTCGCTGAAGGGTTGAAGCTCAAGCTCGCTGAAGGGTTGAAGCTCAAGCTCGCTGAAGGGTTGAAGCTCAAGCTCGCTGAAGGGTTGAAGCTCAAGCTCGCTGAAGGGTTGAAGCTCAAGCTCGCTGAAGGGTTGAAGCTCAAGCTCGCTGAAGGGTTGAAGCTCAAGCTCGCTGAAGGGTTGAAGCTCAAGCTCGCTGAAGGGTTGAAGCTCAAGCTCGCTGAAGGGTTGAAGCTCAAGCTCGCTGAAGGGTTGAAGCTCAAGCTCGCTGAAGGGTTGAAGCTCAAGCTCGCTGAAGGGTTGAAGCTCAAGCTCGCTGAAGGGTTGAAGCTCAAGCTCGCTGAAGGGTTGAAGCTCAAGCTCGCTGAAGGGTTGAAGCTCAAGCTCGCTGAAGGGTTGAAGCTCAAGCTCGCTGAAGGGTTGAAGCTCAAGCTCGCTGAAGGGTTGAAGCTCAAGCTCGCTGAAGGGTTGAAGCTCAAGCTCGCTGAAGGGTTGAAGCTCAAGCTCGCTGAAGGGTTGAAGCTCAAGCTCGCTGAAGGGTTGAAGCTCAAGCTCGCTGAAGGGTTGAAGCTCAAGCTCGCTGAAGGGTTGAAGCTCAAGCTCGCTGAAGGGTTGAAGCTCAAGCTCGCTGAAGGGTTGAAGCTCAAGCTCGCTGAAGGGTTGAAGCTCAAGCTCGCTGAAGGGTTGAAGCTCAAGCTCGCTGAAGGGTTGAAGCTCAAGCTCGCTGAAGGGTTGAAGCTCAAGCTCGCTGAAGGGTTGAAGCTCAAGCTCGCTGAAGGGTTGAAGCTCAAGCTCGCTGAAGGGTTGAAGCTCAAGCTCGCTGAAGGGTTGAAGCTCAAGCTCGCTGAAGGGTTGAAGCTCAAGCTCGCTGAAGGGTTGAAGCTCAAGCTCGCTGAAGGGTTGAAGCTCAAGCTCGCTGAAGGGTTGAAGCTCAAGCTCGCTGAAGGGTTGAAGCTCAAGCTCGCTGAAGGGTTGAAGCTCAAGCTCGCTGAAGGGTTGAAGCTCAAGCTCGCTGAAGGGTTGAAGCTCAAGCTCGCTGAAGGGTTGAAGCTCAAGCTCGCTGAAGGGTTGAAGCTCAAGCTCGCTGAAGGGTTGAAGCTCAAGCTCGCTGAAGGGTTGAAGCTCAAGCTCGCTGAAGGGTTGAAGCTCAAGCTCGCTGAAGGGTTGAAGCTCAAGCTCGCTGAAGGGTTGAAGCTCAAGCTCGCTGAAGGGTTGAAGCTCAAGCTCGCTGAAGGGTTGAAGCTCAAGCTCGCTGAAGGGTTGAAGCTCAAGCTCGCTGAAGGGTTGAAGCTCAAGCTCGCTGAAGGGTTGAAGCTCAAGCTCGCTGAAGGGTTGAAGCTCAAGCTCGCTGAAGGGTTGAAGCTCAAGCTCGCTGAAGGGTTGAAGCTCAAGCTCGCTGAAGGGTTGAAGCTCAAGCTCGCTGAAGGGTTGAAGCTCAAGCTCGCTGAAGGGTTGAAGCTCAAGCTCGCTGAAGGGTTGAAGCTCAAGCTCGCTGAAGGGTTGAAGCTCAAGCTCGCTGAAGGGTTGAAGCTCAAGCTCGCTGAAGGGTTGAAGCTCAAGCTCGCTGAAGGGTTGAAGCTCAAGCTCGCTGAAGGGTTGAAGCTCAAGCTCGCTGAAGGGTTGAAGCTCAAGCTCGCTGAAGGGTTGAAGCTCAAGCTCGCTGAAGGGTTGAAGCTCAAGCTCGCTGAAGGGTTGAAGCTCAAGCTCGCTGAAGGGTTGAAGCTCAAGCTCGCTGAAGGGTTGAAGCTCAAGCTCGCTGAAGGGTTGAAGCTCAAGCTCGCTGAAGGGTTGAAGCTCAAGCTCGCTGAAGGGTTGAAGCTCAAGCTCGCTGAAGGGTTGAAGCTCAAGCTCGCTGAAGGGTTGAAGCTCAAGCTCGCTGAAGGGTTGAAGCTCAAGCTCGCTGAAGGGTTGAAGCTCAAGCTCGCTGAAGGGTTGAAGCTCAAGCTCGCTGAAGGGTTGAAGCTCAAGCTCGCTGAAGGGTTGAAGCTCAAGCTCGCTGAAGGGTTGAAGCTCAAGCTCGCCTGAAGGCATGAGTTCGCCTGAAGGCCAAGCTCGCCTGAACCAAGCTCGCCTGACAGCCCCAAGCTCGCCTGTATGATCTAGTCTTGCCTGAAGACCAAGAGCTCGCGCTGTAGCTGGAGCTCACCCGAATTTGTGCTTGAGCTTGTCTACACTGTAGCTCGAGATCGCCACCAATGCTCGAGCTCGCCATCCATACCTGGCTCGCCTGCTTGGAAGCCCGCCTGAAGGCCTAAAGCTTGCCTGCAGACCCTTGGTTCGCCTGCATGCCAGAGCCCGCCAAAGACCAAGCTCGCATGCAGGGTCGCCAGCTCGCCCGCATGCTTGAAGCTCGCCTGCATAAGGCAAGCTCGCCCGCAGACTTTCCAAGACCGCCCACTTGAAGCATGGGAGATGTCACATCCCATAGTGGTCACATTCCACAGAGGGCATGGTGCTCCTCACCCATTAGTGGTCACATCCCACAAGTCAAAAGGATGGCACCATAGAGAGTATGGCTCTCCTCAACTGGGCATGGCCATATCCCACAAATCAAGGAAGTGGCTATGCCTCTCCTTGCCTATTTATAAGCCATCAGGGGCTTGGCAAAAAGGGGGTCTTAATCTGAATTCTCAGATCTGGAGACTCTTGGCTCTTCGCAAACTCTTACATGCTAGCCTCTGGAGCACAAATTCGGCCTTGGCAATTCATCAAGCTCGGGTAGAACCGAACTCCATCAACTCCGAAGCTTCATCGCATCAAGCTCGACCGCAACGTCGATCGGATCGTCCAAGGGAAGCGAACTCGACTCGAGCATCGAGGGAGGCGTCCTACCGCTGCCGACGAACCCACGTTAAACAAGAAGGGTCTTCCCTTCGCTTCTGTTGTAAAGAGAAAACCGATTCTTGATTTGTAAACAAGCGATTCAAACAATACAAATCCGAGAGGAGATTTTCACACCAAACATGGGCAGGTTGATTTGGTTGAATACGCACTCTCGGTGGAGGAGAACGAGCCGGTCTCCTTCAAGGAAGCTATTCGGGACAAGGATAGTGAGAGTTGGTTGGCTGCGATGGAGGAAGAGATGGAATCTCTTCGGAAGAACCAAATATGGGAGGTGGTCCCATTGCCCGTAGGAAGAAAAGCTATTGGTTGTAAATGGGTGTATAAAAGAAAAGAAGATCTTTTAGAGCTCGGTGGTACAAGGTACAAGGCGAGGCTAGTGGCTAAGGGTTTTGCACAGAAAGAGGGTGTGGATTACAATGAGATCTTTTCTCCAGTGGTGAAACACACTTCTATTCAAGTGCTATTGAGTATTGTTGCTCATGGTGATCTTGAGCTGGAACAACTCGATATTAAAACGGCCTTCTTGCACGGAGACTTGGATGAAGAGATCTACATACATCAACCTGAGGGCTACAAGGTTGAGGACAAGGAGGATCATGTGTGTCGTTTGAGGAAGTCACTGTATGGATTGAAGCAATCTCCCCGGCAGTGGTACAAGCGATTTGACTCCTTCATGCTGAAGCATGGATTTTCCCGAAGCGACTATGATTGTTGTGTTTACATTCGGAAGTTTGACGGAGGTAATTATATCTATCTCTTTTTGTATGTGGATGACATGCTTATTACTTCTAAGAGCAGGGTGGAGATAGATAGGCTGAAATCTCAACTTGGTAAAGAGTTCGAGATGAAGGACATGGGCGCTGCTAGGAAAATACTGGGTATGGAGATTAGAAGAGAACGGGCGAATCGGTGATTATTCTTGAGTCAGAAGGGCTACATAGAGCGGGTGATCGCGAGGTTCGGGATGCAAAGTGCTAAGTCGGTGGTGACTCCATTGGCTCCACACTTTAGACTTTCTGGTAAACAATCTCCCACTACAGCGGAAGAGAAGGCGCACATGGAGCGTGTTCCCTATGCTAGTGTAGATGGCAGCTTAATGTACCCAATGGTGTGTACACGCCCAGATATTTCATAGGCGGTTAGTGTGGTCAGTAGATTCATGGCGAATCCGGGAAAGACGCACTAGGAAGCAGTGAAGTGGGTCCTGAGATACTTAAAGGGTACCGTTGATACGGGTCTGTATTTTGGTGGAGAAACGTGTCAGATTGATGGGTTTGTGGACTCTGATTATGCGGACGATCTAGATAGACGGCGATCTACTACTGGTTATGTCTTCAAGATACATGGAGCTCCGGTTAGTTGGCGATCGATGTTACAGGCTACAGGGCACTTTCTACTACAGAGGCTGAGTATATGGCCATGGCAGAGGGAGTGAAGGAAGCATTATGGTTGTGGGGTCTTCTAGATGATTTGAGGATTGAGCAGGAAAGCGTGAACTTGTGGTGCGACAGTCAGAGTGCGATTCACTTAGCGAAGAATTAAGTTTATCATGCTCGTACCAAGCATATCGATGCCAGGTATCATTTCGTGCAAGATGTCATAGAGGAAGGTGATATTTCTCTCATGAAGGTGCACACGAATGAGAATCCCGCAGACATGTTAACCAAGATGGTCACAGTTAGCAAGTTTAAGCATTGCTTGGACTTGCTTCATATCAGTCCGTGTTGATCTGCCCAAGAGGGCATGGCCCTTCGGGACAGTGATGGGTGAGGTGGAGATGATTATGTAGAACTACAGTCAGTTTGATCCCGGTGGAGGGTACGTAGACAGCCGCGGTATAGTGGCGCAGCTGGATTGGCCTGGTTTGGCTGATGGAGATCTCTCTAGGTATGTTGGCGGTGTTCTTCTGATGTTCGTCCAAAATTTAAGGTTTATCAAATGATGTACGAGGTGAAGAATTGTAGAGCATGCACAAAAACATGCACAAGACAGTTTTCGGGCTTAGTAGTCGACTACAAGTTATAGTAGTCGACTACACTGCAGACGACAGAGAGATGGTTTTTCCGTTGGAACCTTAGTAGTCGACTACACTGAGTTAGTAGTCAACTAATCTGCAGTCGACAGAAAGGTGTTGCTCTGTTTTGGGCCTTAGTAGTCGACTACTCTGAAGTAATAGTTGACTAATCTGGGCAGATTCCGAATACGGGTTTGGTTTTAAACCCGGTTCGTTTAGAGTTTATATATAACCCTAAACCTGATTAATTAGGGTAGTGTTTGAACACGTTTTGAGCAGCCTTTGAGAGGGTATTGTGCATCTTTTGGAAGGAGATCTTGTGAGAGATTTGAGAGGTTTGTTTTTAGGGTTTCTTGGTGAGAACTTGTAACCCTAATTTGTATTCTCTCTTTTCTATTAGTAAAATCCCCCTCCTTGCCTCGTGGATGTAGGCAACTTGCCGAACCACGTAAATCTCGTATTTTTACTATTTTGCTGTGTATTTGCTATTGTTTGTGTGGTGGTTTCTCTCGGCTCCGCTGTCCGCGCTCCCAACAAATAGACCTCTAATTCTATCTAACTACATGAAGTTATACAGATTATCAAATATGCAATTCTAATGTCAATATAGATAAAGATAAAGTGGTAATCTCTCCTCTTGCTACTCACTCTAGATTGAGCATAATGCAAAGCCCTTCTAGTGATGGTAAGAAGAAAGAAATGCAACAATTTCTATATATCTTCGCAATGGGAATTTGATGTATGTTACGTTGCGTACAAGTACCAGACCTGACAGATCATGTGCATTTGGAATGCTTAGTAGACTACTAAAGTGTAGCTCAAAGAAGATGCTAACGACAACCAACAGTAAAATCCAAAGCAATAAAGATTATAAACTAGAAATGAAAACATATCATAAAGGAAAATCATAAATAAGAAAGATGTTATATTAACTAAAACATTGAATATGAATACATTTATCAAAGGCAACGAATAATATGAGATCTTGTAACAACCTGCAAGACATAATTTGTCTCTTAAAGTCCCAATATATGTTGTATCACATGGCTTCTTGGTCCCCCTCGGAAACTCGACGAAATCATGAATACCAATGTCATTTTCCGATATACAAGAGTTTCATGATATTATAGATTGGAGAGAATTTAAAATTTTTAGCAAGCTTAGATTGATTTTAAATAGGTTCCAAAGAGGAGTTCTAAATAAATAAAAAGTACATGGACCTCTATTGTCATGGAATTGAGGGTAATATAATCATAAACTAAAAATTAACACCTGTTGAGAAATACTTTGTAGAACTAACTAACTATTCCTTGTGATTAGAGAATTTAGAGAGCTAGAGAACTTTTCTTTTCACTTCTTCTTTTGCTTCATGCATTACAACTATATATATATATATATATATATATATATATATATATATATATATATATATATATATATATATATATATATATATATATATATATATATATATATATATATATATATATATATATATATATATATATATATACATTAGAGTTGTAAGACTTTAGAAATAACTCTAAAAGTCAAATGGGGAAGAATAAATTCATGAGTTTATGGACATCCATAAATAGGTTCATAACACTCCCCCTTGGATGTCCATTATACAAGAATATGCCTCGTTAAAATATTACTAGGAAAAAACCTAGTGGGAAAAAATCCTAGTGAAGGAAAAAGAGTACATAATTCCTTGTATAAACTCCCCCAGTTAAAAATATCATTTGAGATCACTTAATCGCCGCATCCCGATCTTATGCAACGGCTTCTCAAACATTGAAGTCGGTAATGCCTTGGTGAATAGATCCACAAGATTATCGCTTGAACGGATTTGTTGAACATCAATATCACCATTCTTTTGAAGATCATGTGTGAAAAAGAACTTTGGTGAAATATGTCTTGTCATATCTCCTTTGATGAATCCTCCTTTTAGCTGTGCTATGCATGCAGTATTATCTTCATATAGTGTTGTTGGAGTTTCTTTCTTGAAAGACAAGCCACATGTCCCTTGAATGTGTTGAGTCATTGACCTTAGCCACACACATTCTCGACTCGCCTCATGAATTGCTATTAATTCTGCATAATTTAAAGAAGTGGCAGTAATAGTCTATTTTGTAGATCGCCATGATATAGCTGTATCACCATACGTAAATATATATCCTGTTTGGGATCGAGCTTTATGTGGATCAGATAAATACCCTGCATATGCATAACCAATTAGTTGTGCTCTAGATCCTTTTGAATAAAACAATCCCATATCAATTGTTCCTTGAAGATATCGAAATATGTGTTAAACTCCGTTCCAATGTCTTCGAGTTGGATAAGAACTATATCTTGCTAATAAATTCATAGAGAATGCTATATCTGGCCGTGTATTGTTAGCAAGATACATTAATGCACTAATTGCACTAAGATATGGTGCTTCTGGACCAAGAAGTTCTTCATTATCCTCTCGAGGTCAAGAAGGGTCCTTATTCACATCAAGTGACCGGACAACCATTGGGATACTCAATGAAAGTGCTTTATCCATATAAAATCGCTTCAGGACACTTTTTGTATAATTTGATTGATGAATAAGAATTTCATTTACTAAATGCTCGATCTGCAAGCCGAGACAAAACTTTATTTTTCCAAGGTATTTCATCTCAAATTCTTTCTTTAAATATTCTACTGCCTTTGGAAGCTCTTCAGGAGTTCCAATAATATTCAAGTCATCAACATATACTGCAATTATGATAAATTCAGATCCAGATTTCTTTATGAAAACACATGGGCAGATTATATCATTCTTATAACTTTCTTTCAGCAAATATTCACTAAGACGGTTATACCACATACATCCGGATTGTTTTAATCCGTATAAATATCTTTATAATTTGATTGAATAATTTTTCCAGGAATTTGAATTACATGCTTCTGGCATCTTAAATCCTTCAGGGATTTTCATATAGATAATCAAGAGAGCCATATAAATAGGCTGTAACTACATCTATTAGATGCATATCAAAACTTTCTTTTATTGCCAGACTAATCAGATATCGAAATGTAATTGCATCCACCACGAGAGACTATGTCTCCTCATAATCGACTCCAGGTCTTCAAGAAAATCCTTGTGCGATAAGTCGTGCTTTATACATCACGACTTCATTTTTCTCATTTCTTTTTCGCACAAGTACCCATATGTACCCAACTGGTTTTACATCTTCAGGTGTTAGGACTACTGGTCCAAAAACCTCACGTTTTGAAAGTGAGTCTAATTCTGTTTGAATTGCTTCTTTCCATTTTGGCCAATCATTCCTTCGTCGACATTCTTCGACGGATTTTGGTTCAATATCCTCGCTATCTTTTATAATAGCGAGCACTATATTAGATGCAAATGTGTTGTCGACAACTATTTCTTTTCGGTTCCATTTTTCTCCAGTTGTGACATAACTTATTGAGATCTCTTCATCTTCACTAATTTCAGGTACCTGAACTTCTTCTAGAGTTTTATGATTAGTTATGTCATGGTTCTCTTCTGGAGTTTTATCTATGTCTTGGTTCTCTTCTGGATTCTTTCTCCTTTAATGGGGCTATCTTGAGTACTTGCTCCCTTTCTTTTTCGAGGATTTTTATCTTTGGAACCGATTGGTCTACCACGCTTCAGGCATGCTCTAGACTCATTACTTATAATATTAACGGATTGTCCTACTGGGACATCAATCCGGATTGGAGTATTTACAGTTAGTATATGTGACTTTGTCAATATCTTTGGGTCAATAAATGCGTCTAGCAATTGATTTGCTATATTTTGCAAATAAATCATCTTTTGAACTTCTAGTTCACATTGTTTTGTACGAGGATCAAGATAATTTAATGATGATGTATTCCATGTAATTTCTTTCACCAACTGCTTATTTCTCCTCCTAATGTTAGAAATTTTATCTCATCAAAATGACAATCGGCGAACCGTGCCATAAAAATATCCTCGGTCATTGGTTCAATGTATTTAGTTATAGAAGGGGAGTCATATCTAACATATATTCCCAACCTCTTTTGAGGTCCCATCTTAGTGCGTTGTGGTGGAGCAATAGGAACATATACCACACATCCAAAAATTCTTAGATGGGAAATATTTGGCTCCTGACCATAAGCCAGTTGCAAGGGGGAGAACTTATGATAATTTGTAGGTCTGATGCGTACAAGTATTGCTGCATGTAAAATAGCATGTCCCCATACCGAAATAGGGAGTTTTGTTCTCATGAGTAATAGTCTAGCAATTAATTGCAGACGTTTTATCAATGATTCTGCTAGACCATTTTGTGTATGAACATGTGCTATAGGATGTTCAATAGTTATTCCAATTGACATGCAATAGTCATTAAAAGCATGCGATATAAATTCTCCAGTATTATCAAGACGAATTGTCTTAATTGCATATTCTAGAAATTGTGCTCTTAATCAAATTATTTGAGCAAGCAATCTCGCAAATGCCAGGTTGCGAGTTGATAATAAACATACATGTGACCAGCTTGTAGATGCATCTATAAGCACCATAAAATATCGAAATGATCCACATAGTGGATGAATAGGTCCACATATATCACCTTGAATACGTTCGAGAAATGCGGGAGATTCAATCCCAACTTTAGTTGGTGATGGTCTAGTAATTAATTTACCTTGAGAATAAGCAGCATATGAGAATTCATTAGATTGAAAAGTCTTCTGGTTTTTCAATGAATGCCCATGTGAATTCTTAATTATTTTTCGCATCATTATTGATCCGGGATGCCCCAATCGATCATGTCCAATAATAAAAGTATTTGGATCAGTGAACTTCTGGTTCACTATGGCATATGCTTCAACTGTACTTATATATGTGTAGTACAAGCCAGAAGAAAATGAGGGTAGTTTTTCTAATACACATTTCTTACCCGAAACATTAGTTGTAATATAGAGATATTCGATATTATTCTCATTTACTGTCTCAATATGATATCCATTTCGGCGAATATCTTTAAAGCTTAATAAATTTCTTTGAGACTTGCTAGAGAATAATGCATTATCTATAATGAACTTTGTTCCTTCAGGGAATAGTAAAATAGCTCTTCCAAAGCCTTCAATTAGTTTTGCACTTTCGGATATTGTATTAATATCCGCCTCTCCCATTATCAAATGAGCAAAATATTTCTTATCATTAAGTATGGTGTGCGTTGTTGCATTATCTGCGAGACACATATCTTCATGACTGATCTTGAATCCAATTGAAGACTTAGGAATATCCATAATTTTCTTCATTTAACGAAAGTAAAATATATTATAAGAAATATTGCCAATGAACATAGAATATTTGTATATTTAAAGTTTCAGATTAAACTCATAAGAAATCATATAGTAAATAAAAATACTTGAGAGTAATTTTAGTTATTCTGGACATTCCCATGATCAATTCTACCTTTAGGGTTTTCAAAGAAATCAGTTACATCCAGTTGTGTTATATCAACAGGATCATCATGGTCAAAATCTTCATTTTGGTAGGCAAAATTTGCCTCTACATCTTTTCCTTTTTCCTTCTGGGATGCTTGATATAGCTCAACAAGATGTTTTGGTGTACGACAAGTACATGACCAATGACCTTTCATGCCGCAGCGATAACACATATTTTCTAAACTCATTGAATACTTGTTCTATCCCCTTTTGTCATTCTCTTCAATGTTGTTCCACTTCTGGTGGTAAGATTTATTCTTGTGAGTGGAAGAGTTGTTAATATGACCACTAGGACCATGATAGTTATCTCGGCCGTGTCTATAACCGTGACCATGACTTTATACATTAGTCACATTCACTTCAGGGAATGGAGTATGAATAATAACATATCATGTATGCTTAAAATTTGCCATGTCTATGTAAGCTTCATCAATTTCAATAATTCATTTGACTTAATCAAGTTATAAATATTATTTGTAGTAAACTATAATACTTATTTCTTAGAAGAAAATAATAAGCATTTAATTAAACAAGCACATCTTACTTCTTGAGATGTCCAAATCAATATGAAAACATATATTATAAATTGTTGAAAACTCCCTACGAAAAGGTGGAATTCAAATTGAATTCTTTTGATTGTGGAAATAAATATAACAAAACACATAATATTAATGCATTAAAACATAATGATGGTAATAGAAGATATTGCTAAAAGCATAAACAATAAATATTAAGAATGAAACTGAATATATACTATTTTGTAAGATATAAATTCTTAAAGATTTTCCAATCCATACATGTATATATCATGCTTTCTATATCAAAATGGAATATGTAGAAAATAATGACCAAATTCAAATAAAAGATACAAATGAGAAAATATGGACTAGTTATGAATTAGGATAATATTTAAACATGTAGATAATAGATTATCTCTAATAAAACCATATACACATAAGTTAAAGTCACAATACATAATAAGAGGATGTTAGTATGATGGAGTTCATTGTGTAAATATATGTGTGTATATACATATAAAGCATAGTAAAGAAAAACTACCTTCAACCAGATTGTAAAACTCGAAAGGTACTATCGTGGCGATAACGTGTTGTGAAATACTTTGTAGAACTAACGAACTATTCCTTGTGATTAGAGAATTTAGAGAGCTAATGAACTTTTCTTTTCACTTCTTCTTTTGCTTCATGCATTACAACTATATATATACATTGGAGTTATAAAATTTTAGAAATAACTCTAAAAGTCAAATAGGGAGGAATAAATTCATGAGTTTATGGACATCCATAAATAGGTTCATAACACACCCAATATTTAACAGATGTTAAAAAAGACTAAGTTTGTAAGTAAAATGTAGTACAAGGACTAAGTAAAGAACATAGAAAGTAGGAGGACCAAATTGAAAATAAAGACCCGGTAAACGGACCAAGTTGGCCTTCTAGCCTTTTAAATTGTGGATTAAAAAATCTAAAACGGCTAATTTAAAGGAGGGGTACTTTTGTCTTTGCTATTTTTTTCTGCTTTAATTGTTTCTCTTTCCCAAAATAACGTTTCACCTTTGTTATAATCACGATTATCAATTTCTAATACTACAACTATCCACCTTTTCTTCAGGTCTTGTATGCTAGTGATAGATAAAATCTTATATTGCATGTGTAATAGATTTTATTAAGTTAAATTATTTAGGGCTAAATATTATGCTTTAGGCAATTTTCTTAATGTTTTTGCAATTTTCTTAATATAGCTGAGAAATTACTCAAGCCTCCGCTGTTTTTTACTTTTACAAATTCTCTCCTAAGCAACAAGAAGAACCCACTAGGATCATGCATTCCTCCTCAAAGATACTCCCAACAAATTGCATCAACTTGCATTTGAATTAAGACCTTTGGCTTTTAACAACTTTGGTAGCTCAAATTCTACTTGAATTCCACTTCAAACCCTAGCATATGGGTTCCTACCCTTGGTAGCCGTCACTCCGTATGTACAAACTGGTTCACCAACAACACTAGCCAACTTACTAGGCTTTCTCATTCCATAGATTGAGTAAGATTTGAAAATTTTACCCAAATTGGAACCAAAGTCAGATTCAGATCATCTATATTCAAATCCACCAAGAAGATGAGTATAAGCATTGAACCGATGCTTCTCATCAAATCTGCGAATTGCGAAGAAAGAATCTTTAAACCCTTAAAACGTATCCCACAAGAGCAGCATTCCATTCATCAATGCCATATCCACACTCTGCTTCATCAAATTAAACACACTTTGAATCAGAGAACAAATGTGGAATAAAAGAGAGATTTAATCCGCTATCTTTTAAACGATTCGCATTAACCACACTAACCAAAGATCTATCCTCCTTCGAAGTCAGTATTCCCTTGCTCTGACTCCATATGAGCTAAATCAGAGGTAAAGGAGAGGAAGAAAAAGCAGAACGAAAACCCTAAATCTGCGATCAAAACAAGCAAGAAAATCCCTAGGCGCACTTTAGCAGCGAAGAACTAAATTGCACCTCCGCTCACCTATTACAGGACTTGATACAATAAAGTTTCTTTGTCCCTCATCCCTGAAGCACCATTAATTACAGATTCATCTCTTCAAACTGTTGTTTTAATCCATCTGTGCACCTCTTGAAACCCACCACAGCTGATTCATATTCCTCAATTAATCTTTCATGCCACTACCTATATGATCTATATATATTCCAAGATTCAATCTTTAACAACAAAGTAGCATCTCTACAGTCACAAAAACTACAACTGATGGAAAGTTTCAACATTAAAATTCATAATAAGATGTCTCAGCATGCATGATAGACGTACTTACACGCAGGTATGAAAGTAAAACAAGTGATTGCAATCATGATATGAGTACTTCGATTCACCTCTCTATTTTCTTCACCTTAAGTGGTCGGTTCGATTCTCCAAGAAATCAATCCAGCACGGTGAGAAAGGAAATACCGATGCCTTCATGACTTCTTTATCCTCGAATCCAATCCCACAAATTTCCTCCAAGGAGATTTTCTTAAGATCAAATCCAAAAAGCATACTTCTAAAGCTGAATCAAAACCACATCTTCTGCTTGAATGCCAACAACACTTGGCCTCTTTTCTGAATCGTATCTCCTTAAACCATCAATAACATCGTCATGCTCGATTGCCCATATATTCTCGTGCTTCTCTCGGAGCGCCCGAACCCTGAGCCGGTGGCCATCAAAACCTGCGTTGAAATGAAGGAGAGAGAGAAGAATCTCATTGATTGTGAAGAGTAGGGTAATATCAGCTAATGTTTTTCTGAACAATACAAGTTTTTTGCGGGGAACATAAACTAGAGGGTATTTTGGTTAATAATCAGGGACCAAATTGCAAGACCGCTTAGTGTATGAGGGACTAATCAGCAATTTCAAAAGGTTTGGGAGACTAATATGGAATTTTTGACATTTAACTAATATGAGATGTCGTAGTTACCTGCAAAACGTAATTTCTTCCTTGAAGTCCCAATATATGTCCCATTACACGGCTTCAACTCGACGAAATCATGACCAGTTTCATTTTCCGAGATACCAAAAACCTTATGGTTCGACGACTTGGTTTAGAATGACTACCGCAACAGACATATAAATAAATGGCCCCGTTACATAAAGCATAATCGAAGTTACCACCAATATATGGAAATATCTCAATACTGCAGGTTCTTCTCTTTCTCTCCCATCTCCCTATCTCCGAACCATAGATATTGATCTCCAGCAGATAATTTTTAAATACGATAGAAATTACTCTATAATGAAGTGAGACACGGGGATTGGTTAGCCATGGCAGTCGAGTCCATGACATGGAGGCCGAGTTGCAGACAAAGTACTTGTAGCGTGTTCTGCCGAGGACGAGGCCATTGCAGCAGTCAACGATAATTAAATTCCACCAGTAGAGGCAAGAAGGATAGTGTGGGAACTATGATAGTGTTGTCATGCGCATTTTATATGAGAAGATGTCCTTGCCATTGTTATTAAGAGTTGAAGGAAAAACCACGCCACTGAGGATGTGATGGAAGAAGCCGAGCAATGAGAATTGGAGTAAGTTTGGGAGGACTTGGTGGGTGATCAGAGAATACCATGATTTTGATACAGACTTGAATCTGGAGAGGGATTTGAGATTGAGAGGCAGACGAGAGAGAATCTCCATGATGATCTCTTCTGGGAGTTGAAGTTTAGAGGATAAAAAGAGAAGACGAGAACTCATGTTGGCGGCCATGCGATATTTTGACAAGGGGACTTCAAACTTTTATTTAAAAAAAAATAAAGAAAGAAAAAAAAATGTGTGAGATCCTAATCAAACAGGAATATTAAAAATAAGATTATTTTTTCGAAGGAATCCTAATGGACCTAATCAAGGTAGAAAAGCTTTGAAATCCAACGAAAACTTTCAAGTTACTAAACTAATTACGGAACTGAAAGAGGTTATACAATAATAGAAATTTTGACAGTTTCTCCTATTCAGAATACAGGAAAATATCCACAACTAATCAACAAATACGGGCAATTCATAACAGCAAAGTAAATACACGGATATTCAACAAACTAATTACCAAGAAATTTAATCATATACTGAATCACAAATATCAGGCAACAAAGGATGAAACAGTCCAAGATTTATACTGCCCACTTCAAATTGCCTCCTGAATGTGATACCAAACAAGAGATGTAACCCAAACACTTAACATGTTTCAAATCATTAAAAAAATGTTTTTTTCTCCATCATATTTACATTGATTTAAGTTAGAAAAGGATGACGACAACATATGAATTTCCCTCAGTTGTTTCCATACGGCTCTTCAATCTTTTATTAGCATCTCTGATTTTAGTTTTGCACAAATAAAGCAGCATAGAAAGTAATGAAGCAGAAAGACAAAACTGGAAATTTCTGATATGCGAAAGTTAGTTGCACGTTTCATGAACCTTCTCTCTTTCATTCATCACTCCAGCAGCTCTTTCAATTCTTGGTGGAATCATGGCAGTGCTCTCGAGATCCAAAGACGTCCACTTTGATTGGGTGAGTGGAAGATTTTGCAAGTCTTGTTACTTGCAAATTTCTCATCTCTTATGCTGCCAATCTTGACACAGTCCTCTGTCCTTTCCAACTATTTGGTCCTCCAACTCCGTCCTTATTGCCTCCCTTCTGAAATTTTGCCCGCGATAGCTGACACTTACCATCGGCGCTCTGTAAACCCGACATCGGCCATCAACACACCCTGTCAACGGTTCTGGCCCTCGAGGCTGAGAGTTGTTGACCCAGTCGATGCCACTGCCTAAAAACAGGGCCAATTGTCCTTGTTTGTGGCCCAAACACCCAAAGCTAACGTCAGTCCAACCAATGGATTTTTCCACATAGGAAGGGATCCAAACCCAACAAATCTCCTTCACGACTAGGGGGTGGTAATCATCATTACGGTGATCTTCCAGCAATACTCGAACTTGCCTTTCGATACAGTCTTTGCCAACATTTCTGCACCAATCTCTTCTGTATGAACCTTCTCTAGCCCAATCTCTTTCCTGTTCAATACATCATGTATCCAGTGATATGATATCAATGTGCTGCTTTGACTTTACATTAAAAATTAGGTTTCTACCAATATGAAACACACTCTGACTATCGCACAAAAGAACATACCTTTCTTGTGAGAACTGACTTCCGCTACTAAACCTCTTCGGCCAAAATAATTCCTTGCAAGCTTTAGTTACAGCAATAAACTTTCGTCATAGACAATAACACACTATTGTAGCCTCAATTGTGCAGCCACTGCTTCCCGTGCAAGTTTAATCATGTACCCCGAAGTGGATTTCTGCAAGTCGTAATCTCCTTCCATGTCTCAATTAGTCTAACTAACCAGCTCTCCCTCATCACTCCCAAAACTCAATTTCCTACCTTCAATATCCATTTCAGCACATTCTAATATTCTCTATCAAATTGGAGAGAAATCTGCTAACTGTACCAACTGCGTGAGCAATATTTGACCTTGAGCAAACCATTGCATACATTAAGCTCCAAACTGCCAATGAATAAGATAAATTCAACATTTCCTCCTTTTCTTTGTTAATTGATAGACATTGATCAAGATGTAGCTTAAAGTGTACTTCTCCTAGGTCATGCGGTAACTATCGGAATGTCATAACGGATATTTGCATATATAGTATAATGCACTAAAATGTAATCTCAATATACTTAATGAAATCTAAGCATGTAAAATGTAAATAATATATGTTTAGGATCACTATTCAACCTTGTAAAATAAACAAAAGTATAAATCATCGGTGCAACATTTGGTCTGATTTTTTTTAAGGGAAAAATGACATTTGATATAATGGGAAAATCATGATATCTTGCCCAAAAATTGCCAAACACGGTATGTTGTTTTGCAATAAGCCATATAAAAAGATATATCGATCCACATATCAACTGATATATCAGCCATATTGGGGATATATAGTCCAAAATAGCCAAAAGCGGTAAATGATATTTAGAGACCATATCGGTTGCGGCAAACCCTGTAAAAGGATTTATCGAGGGATATATTGGGCCATGTTGGGGATATTTAAAACAATGCCGCCTCCAAGTCTTTTTCATAGCAAAAGAATTACCTATATCACGTTTCAACTTGGTGATTCTCAAAGCATTATGAACAATAATTACCATGCCATCGACATACAATAAGAGAATGACAAACTTATCCTCAACAAAGTGATGGGTTAAAACATAGATCCGACATCGTTCTCTTATAATCAAACTTTCTCATGAACACATCAAACTTCTCTTATAACCTATCACGGCTGATCCACATCCCAAGAATGATCTTCATTAGCCCCAGTCATTCATAGAAAAAGACTTACCCAGATCATATTTCAACTTGGTGATTCTCGAAGCAATACAACTGACAATCAGCATGTCGTCGATATACGTCAAAAGAATGATAAAAGTCATCATTGACAAAGTATTAGATTAAAATACAGTAATCCGACATCGTTCTCATATAATCACACTTCCCTGTGAAGCGGCAAACTTCTTGTACCACTGTCGTGAGCTTTGTTCCAAACTATACAAGCTCTTCATCAGTCTGCAGATTTGGTCCTTTTTATCCTTTTTCTTAAAACCCTCAAGTTGCTCCATATAGAGCTCCTCTTCCAAACCTCCATGAAGGGAAGTTGACTTCATATTCATATGCTCAATCTCCAAGTCAAGTTTTGCTGCCAGACCCACAACCCCGATTGAAGATATTTTAACTATGGGGAAAAGATTCTGTCAAACTCTTCTCCCCTTGTCTGACTGAATCCTTGACTAGCAATCTACATTTGCATCCTAGATGAGAGCATTTTTCATCCTGCTTTACTTGAAAGGCCCAACGATTACCCGAAGCTTTCTTGTCATTTGGCAACCACACAAGTTCATATAAGCAATCCCCACACCAAAAAACTCAGTCTCATCCTGCATTACTTTCATCCACTTTTTTGTTCATTTTAACATCTTCTACATAAGATTCTGATTCCCCAAGATCCGCCAAGTGGAAACTACTAATTGTTATTGTTAGTTGTCAAATAACTTCTTCCTCTGAATCTTCATACTCATCATTTATTGAAATTTGATGTATTTCATCATTGCGTGCTTCAACCAAATTTAACATTCCTCCATGGCGAAATGGCTCAAGGTCGGTGAAGTCATTGCCTCCATCAAAGATTATCTTGATGGTCTTATCAATACTCTTAATAGTTTGATCTTTTAAGAAGTTTCCTACTCTATATAAGCCTCTCTAATGGATCATATAGTCCATAGCTCAACTCATCTCGACCAAAGCCCATGAAGATGCATTGTTGCTTTTGAATCTAACTTGGACTGCACATACGTTAGCATATGAAAGAAGGCCCCATATACTTTAGCACGTGAATAAAGGCCTCACATCCAAACACATGAATGTGATTGTAAGAAGCCTTTCCCATACCAAATCTTGTTTGTACATCACCCTTTAGAGGAGCACTAGGAGAAAGATTGATCACGTGACAAACCCTTCAGAGGAACAGTAGGAGAAAGTTTGATCACCCCAAAATCAGTTTGGTAACTTTCTTTCAGATAGCAGACACTGAACCCTCTCGACAAGTGTCATGTTAATCCTCTTTGCCACTTTGCCACCATTGAGCTAAGGTGTTTCGGAAGGTGTCTTCATGCTCTACCACGCTCATCAAATGGACCCAAATATTGCCTTCATTATCATTGCGAATACATTTCAGATTCTTCCTTGACTATCTTTCAACAAAAGTTTGAAATAACTTAAAAGCATTTAATACTTGATCTTTGCTCTTCAATCCATAGGCCCAAAGCTTCATGGAGCAACCATCTATGTACGAAAAAGTACAATGCATCATAAATAGACTTCTATTTCATCGGACTGCAAAAACCGAATTGAGTCATTTGGGCTCTCGTGAAGGTTTTTGGATCTGGAATGAAACTCTTCTTTGCTTCTCAACAAAAAAAAAACATGTGCACAGTTCTCTAGCTTCGTACTTTTTCAAACCCATAAGAATATTTTTCTTTGCTAAGAGGTGGATCCTCTGTTCACTCATAGTACTAAGCCTTTCGTGCCACAACTAAGTAGATATATCATTCTGCAGTAAGTTAACCTTTGCACCCGAAACATCGAATTTAGTATGTCAGAAATGTCTTACCTTCATCCTTCAACGCTGTCTCTTGTTTAACATCATTTACAACTGCTTCCCTTCATTCTCATCCGCTAATTTTCCTCCTATTTCTTGGTTGTCTTTTAGAAGGAGGCGGATGCTTCATTTCTTTCACCAAAGATTTCAGGTCACTGCTTGAAACCTGACACAATGTAGACTATAGTTGAGTGTCACAATATGTTTTCTTGCTAAAGTATGAATGGACATAGTTGAGTGTCACAATATGTTTTCTTGCTAAAGTATGAATGGACACGGTCTTCTATCTGTGTCTTATGCTTGATGATTGTTGCAGTTAAGGATGGAAACTGATCGAATAGTTAACAAATAATTAGTTAATTGCTTGTCTAATTACTCAATTATATTCAATTCGGAAGTTCATTTAATGGTAAACAAATAACTTTTAGTATTTGATTCATATACCAATAAAGTATAATAACTTGCATATACCATCCATTTGATTATTAACTATTCATTTGCCTTCTACATTTTACTAATAAACTTTTATAGATTTTGTTAGCTAAACTACATGGAAACATGTTTTTGTTGCTTTATTGTTGATTTCCCTATATTGTATCCAGTATTGTAATGTTGGATATCAGGGTCCAGCCGCAAGAAAAAATATTCGAAGCAGGACGGTGAATATCGGGGATATTTAGTAAACATCCAATGCAATATTTAACTGTATGTATACAAATATAGATGTTTAATGAAATCTATGCTTACAAAAATGTTAATTATCCAAATAACAATATGTTTCGGGGACAAAGATACTGTAAGAGACAACGAAGAGGATTCAAAAGAGAGCCAGAGAGATCAAGAAAGAAGGTGATACGGGCAGGCAACCAAGGGTTAGACGTGACAGGCAGCCAAAGGTGCTAATACTCGAGACATGAGAAGCTAAAGGAAAAAAAAGTTGGTGCTTAATTAGGAGTTAATTCTCCTACTTCGAGATTTATATAAAGCACGTTTGGTTTAGACTCAATTGAGACCTAAACTCAAACCTGACCTTTAAAACATATGTTTATGCAGGATTTGGGTGTTATTAATGTGATCAAAATTGGTTTATTTTTTTATTTTGAAAAAATAACAGACGGAAAATTTTGCCTGTAATATATTCCAAATTCGTCTATAATGTTTAGGGAATTAATGAAAAATCTGTGTACAATGTTTTATCCATCTGCAATGAAGTGCATCGCAGATGATATCACCATAGACAGCAATTTCGCGTCTATGGGTTTCAACATTTGAGATTCTCCTTGAAGTGGCATAAAATCTGAGACCTGCATGAAGGTAGATATCATCAACTATAGTAGAATAGAACCACATTCATCACTTTGTCTATTCTGGATCCTCTCTAACCAAATCAATATACTTTCAATCCAGAAAAGACAAGAGTCAGCATGTCTTCTATAGTTTTTAACTCTTAATTTGGAAGGGTATTCTATTTCTATCGCTATCCCATGAATCATGCACCTCCAACAACTGCCTTTATTCACACAAATAGCAGTAACTCCAGAGGACTCTTTCGACAATGTTTTGTGATCATAAAAGAGTATGAAAGCATATATCTTCAAGCCTCTCGGAATTTAATTCCCTTTGCAAGCTCCAATCCACCCCTAAATTTTGGATTTAAGGGGAGAGAGAGAGAGGGAGAGAGAGAGAGAGAGAGACCTGTCTCAAGAAAAAGACAGGCAGACCTGATGTTGAAAGTTGAAAGTGCACAGACAATAAGTAATTTATTACCTTATATAAATATTTAAAGTTCACACTAGTGCTAGTATTACTCAGTTTCACTCATAATAACAAAGATGTCAAAACTGCATACGCCCTCTATATTGCATTACATGCATATATTCTATACATACTATAGATACGATGCACATACACCCACCAGTTCATGTCCTGACCTTGGGCTTATAAGCTTTAATACACCCTATAACTACCCTTATATCAAAGTTTCACTATGGCATCATCCAAATAACACCATCCAAATATATCTCCGTGTCAACACTGACAAGAACATTCAACAATCCCCTACTAAAGGACATCTCAGGATGATGTGTTAATTCTCCTCCATAATATATGAAAATGTCAAATGTGGTCATGGTTATCTACATGAAAAAGTAAGGATTCAGTGCTATAAGTGTAATACAATAACAATGTGATATAAAAGAGTGGTTATATCTCCCACAAAACATAAAGTTGTACTTAAACTTCCTCAATGAAAATACATATGTAGAAACATTATTCAGTGAACGCATAAAACAACTAATCACAAAACAGCATGGGGTTTAGGTAAAATAAACACAAATCCAATTAGGAGACAAATCTCAATAGTAGAAGAGGACAATAGCACATGATCCCAATAAATCAAATAACTAATCACAAATAAGTTAATTAACTCTATCTTATTAATCTAATGATAAAATAATTTAACAATTAGTCTAACTGCTTAAAAAACCCAAGCTTGGTTAACACAGTCATGACGAAACAAAACACTGCTGATAAAACCCAATATTAAAACACAAATTCTTACCTCTTCCACAACATGTGTGCCTAAGTTCTAAGTAGTGTATCCCAACATACCACGAGACTCCAATATTTTCTGTCAAAATCTGTCATCAACATAAACCCCAGAAATTAGAACGTTCACTGATAAATTTGAAAGCTAGATATGAAAGTAGTTTTAATGTTATAATTAGAACTTTTTACGCAATAGCATTTACCTCCTTTAAGACAGTCTCCAAATGCTGCAGAAAATTAGGCTTCCTTCAAGTTCTTTCTTCACTTTGTCAAACTCCACTCTCCAATTAACCCATGATAATCATTCTCACAAATACAGACAACAAAGAAAAAATGGAGAAAGAATTCTTCAGTTAGAGGATGGGGTAATTTTGAAATGGGTTTATTTGAAAATCAAAACTAAATTCCCTAAATTTGGAGCGCAAAAGTCCTATTACATAAACATTGATGGGAAGAAGCTCAGCTCTCATAGCACAGGGTCCTCTACAAATAATGCATTGCAGTAATAACTAACCAATAAAAAAAATGCACAAATGCTTCTGACATGAGCAGCACAAACATCAACTGGTTTGTACCAATCCTCAGATATATATCAATAAAAATGATTTCCTTATATTAAAATAAGAATAAAAATAAATGATGTTATGACACTGCACCCAGGCTTTGGAGTTTTTGCAAAGTGCAAAGAATTTCCATTGCCAACATTCTTCCAGTCTCTCCTTTGCACAAGGTGCACTTACAAATTAATACAGGTCTACATCTACACTGTTTCAAACTCACTCCATTAGGATGAACCCAAGCCTTCCTATATATGAGGGACAACAAAGCATTAGCCAAACCTCTTCAAGAAATTGAAAGCCGCAACTTTAAATGGGTTTCAACCATTTAGGCTACTGATTTGAAAGACTTATAGGTATTCATCTGTTTCATCATCTTCGTATTCATAACCATTCATATCGTCCTCATCGTCAAGTTTGGTCTTTGATTTTGAAGGTCTGCCAAGGGGCTTGGTCTTTGTTGATGGTTTTCGGAACTTCTCTTCCTGCAACTCCAGCACCTTCGCCGATGGCTTCCTCTTCCTCTTCGAACCAGAGGTGCCCTCGGGATCATCTGCAGTAGAATTACCTACAACTGGAAAAGATAACAGTTCTCAATTAGACAAAGGTCTTAAGGTTCAATACTGTCGTATTTATGGCAATATCCAGCAATCATAATCTAGATTACATCACTTACATCTGTACCACCCAACATTCTTACCACGTAACAAGCTTCGCATTTAAATAAACATTAAGGATGTGCAATTACTCACGATTTTTTCTGCTAACTCTTTTTTTAAGTTTGTTACATGAAAAGTATAATATACAATATTCAGGACGCAACTTTTTTTAAGTTTGTTACATGAAAAGTATAATATACAATATTCAGGACGCAACTCTACAATGTAAGTGCTGATTCCTCACAAGTCATGAAACCGCAGTGAACAAATAAATACACCATTTTATGGAAAATTTAGAAACAACAACTACGTTGATATTTGATAATATCTAAAGGCATGCCGTGAACAGGATGTTTCTTTACGTCTAACTATGATCAGATCATGACTAACAGTGTTAATCATTGTTTTTTGGATGACGCAGACAGTAATATTGTGTCTATTAATTGGTTTGGATGACCCAGTAGATGATCTCCCAATAAGAATCTCCAAAAGCTCCTGTTTCTATATTAATATGGGGGTTAATATACTAAGTTTGAGGGGCGGAATTTAAGCTCCATGCTCATTGTTTATGTAATTTAAGTACAGCTCAATTCAACAACAAGAAAAGGTACCTTCTGCTGGGCTTGAAGCAGGGAGTATTGCCTGGCCATTCTGCTCGGATTCAACCATGAATGGATAACCAGATTGATTGCTACCCTCCAGCTTCGGCGAGCTTGCAACACACTTATCTTCTTGCTGCTCTGGATTTACATCTGGCAAAGGAACAGCTGGAAGGAAACAAAGCTCTTCTTGTGATGCATCGGAATCACTAAAAGTTGAATCCTTTTCTACAGTCAAGATATCAACCTCTTCGTCTACATCGATATCCAACTCTTTCACCTGCAGGTCATCACTTTAGCAACACTACAGACATATGAAATGAGAAACTACTGGTGAATAAAATCTTAAAATCTTTCTTTTTTACCTTCTCGGATTCAGGAACCAAGTCAAATTCATCCTCTCTCTCCACGTACTCTTCATTCTCCTCGAGCTCCTTGAATTCCGGTGCAAATGCACTCCAATTCTCTGTATAATCTTTGGCCCAGATATAAACCAAGCCAGCAACAGAAACAGATACCACCAATGGTTTTACTGGGTGCCATAAAAGATCTATTAGTGCTTCTTTAGGCCCTTCAAGGATCTTTACCAAATACCCAGAGCGATCCCATATATATATTTTATGCTCTCCTTTGCTAGCAGAAGCACTGACAACCCACTCACCATCACCACTAAAGCAAGGTGCTTTCCATTGTATCTTTGTCACAGCATCCTGAAACTCCCGAAAGAGCAGCAAACACTTAGAACCGACTGCTTTCAACTTCTCGGTCCCTTGGAACTCACTGCTAGCTCTTTCCATTTCATCAAGTTCCTTTGCTGCACCTTTCTGAGGGAGAAGATTCTCATAGACTCTAATGATCCGATCGTTTGAGTTTGTTAGCAAATACTGCCCATTTCTACTAAAGACGATATTTTTTATGAAAGATGCTCCAGAAGTGGGGACCATCGCATGAACCTGAGTGTCCTTGTAATCCACTACGAGGATCTCACCTTTGGAGTTCCCTACATAAACTAGATCGCCATATTTGTTGAACGTTGCAGCAGTAGGTGCAAAAGATGGAGAGCCATCAAACTTGCGAGGATGGGAGGTGAGACCTGCTCCAGCATCAGAGACAGAAACTGGGAGTATAGTAGAGCTTCCACTGTTGAGATCAACAAGGATGGGGGCAGAAGAGAGGGGGCAAGCCAAGCAAACAAATGGAGTGCAACAACCTGGATGTAGACGGACAAGGAGTGTAGTTTGCTGCAGTGTAACCCGGGCAATCTTCTTACCATTTTTAACATCCCAAAGCGTCAATGACTTATCCATAGCAGAAGCAAGTATTTGGTGGCCATACTTAGACCAGCAAACACTAGTTATAGGGGAACCACAGTCTTTATCGCGTAGCTCTTTAGCAACCCCTCTAGTCTCAAAATCCCAAATGACACAGCTCCCATCTGAGCAGCCAGCTGAGAGAAAAGAACATAAACCAATAGTTATTCAGAAAGGATCACAATAATAAGCTGGTAGCTTGAGTTCATTAAAGAAAAAAATAAAACCAATATACCAAACACCCAAAGACATGTAACAGAAATCACATTGAAACCAAAAAGTCTGTACAAAAGTATAAAAATATAGAAATAGCAAAAAATCATATAAGAAGAGGAAAATGACGTTAAATTATGAAGAGTTCAATTGGATAAAAGCAAATGCCATGAGAGAAACTGGATGCAGCGACAGCAAGCATTGTTGTTCGGTCATTTTAACAGAAAATTCAATTACAAAGAGAATTAAAATACTACAGTTAATTGCAGATATACCCCTGTACTATCGCCCAATTGCGGATAGACCCCTTGTAGTTCTTTTGGTGAAGATAGACCCCTTGTAGTTCTTTTGGTGAAGATAGACCCCTTGTAGTTCTTTTGGTGAAGATAGACCCCTTGTAGTTCTTTTGGTGAAGATAGACCCCTTGTAGTTCTTTTGGTGAAGATAGACCCCTTGTAGTTCTTTTGGTGAAGATAGACCCCTTGTAGTTCTTTTGGTGAAGATAGACCCCTTGTAGTTCTTTTGGTGAAGATAGACCCCTTGTAGTTCTTTTGGTGAAGATAGACCCCTTGTAGTTCTTTTGGTGAAGATAGACCCCTTGTAGTTCTTTTGGTGAAGATAGACCCCTTGTAGTTCTTTTGGTGAAGATAGACCCCTTGTAGTTCTTTTGGTGAAGATAGACCCCTTGTAGTTCTTTTGGTGAAGATAGACCCCTTGTAGTTCTTTTGGTGAAGATAGACCCCTTGTAGTTCTTTTGGTGAAGATAGACCCCTTGTAGTTCTTTTGGTGAAGATAGACCCCTTGTACTGTTTGCCCAAGCGCAGATAGACGCCTTGAGTGAATTATTTTTGACAATTGAAAGAGTCGAAAAAGTTCACTGGGCCTATCCGCGCCAATAGACTACAGGGTGTCTTTCTGCAATTAGTTTATAGTACAGCGGTCTATCCACAATTAACCCAAATGCTAATGTAGTCTTTGGTTGTTTTCCAACATAATGCAGGTCCCACATATTCTTTGGTACTTTTTACAAATCATACCCTGGAAAGCTACACTGTCAAACCAGAAAAGGCTACCTTTGATTTTACATAACTACCAAGTAGTATGATGGTCGAATCAATACCTATGGAAAGCAACCATATATTTCCTAATCAATGAGTCAATCAAACTCATCCCCTATGAGAACTACAAGTCATATTTAGAGTAAAAAAATACAAGTAGTTGAGATATATTTCAGAAGTACAAACAGATTTGATCATGAGCACATGAGTGTGCTTAAGGTGGACCAGCAACTTTAATCCCTAGCATCTGCCAGGATAGATGTTGGAAGAACGCTCCTATCAAATTCAGAAACTCCTAAGAGACACTGATTAGAGATTTTTTTTCCCCAAATTCAATTCTTGGAGGATTTGCCGCTGATTGGGTTAAGGTTAAGCATGAATACATTGTACCTCACAACAGTATGCTTTTATGGGCACAGAATTGCACCCACTGCTGGAGACATGGACGCTAAGATTGTGCAGAAAGCTGTTTGACGTAAGTGCCATAATTCAACTCAAATCCCCCGTCATATACAGAAACATGACAATTAGCTCCCAAAGAAGAAATTGAAAGGTACTCTTCACCAACTAAGTCCCAAAATGCACCCACATTGCTGTATGCAATGCTCCAAGGGCAGCCAATTGAATTAAGAAATGCTAACTAATAGAAGTATAGAACTATCTGTTCAAATTAACTTCCTGAACGAAATTGTACTTTTGCCTTCATTCTTCTGCTATCGTATATTAAATTTCTTCTAGTTCTCCACATTGATGGCCCATTGGCCCTCAAATTGATTTTGTCACCCTATTGTTCCATATTAGATCAGATTTCTTGCCATATAAAAACACAACAATTTTGCCCTATTATACGACTTAATGATGTGTTTAATTCACCATATAAGAACTTTAAATTATTTCTTAAGACAATTTTTCATGTGAAAAATAGTAATAATTTTTTGATGGCATGCATAAGACAGTGATTGTTGTAACCATCGTGTTGTCCATTCATGTCATAATCTACAAAAGAAAACCAAAAACATGGGGCTAAAAAAACCTATGTAATCAGAACATGTGAAACCACCTTACAAAAAGAATTTTACGATAATGGTAAACATGTGATATTTATTGTAGAACCTTGACTTCATTTGTCATCAAACAAAAGCTATAAGAAGCCAAATGGTGCTTCACCAACAAACAACAATCTTTTGCCGACTTAACAATGTTCACATTTTCAGTACATCCGTATTTGATCACACTGCCAAGACATGCATTGCCAATATTACTTATGAACAATAAAATCAAACAGGATTGAAGTCAACAAGGAGGAAATACATAAATATACACAGGTTTTGTGAAGGAAAGCAAATGAAAAATGATTTACCAATACAATCTTTTCTATTCCAGGTCTTTTGCATTTTGGTACTGAAAAGCAGAGAATTCAAGTCCAATAGTAAAACAATTAAGGAAATAAGGTCTATAGTTTAAATTTCATGGAAACTTTTTCTGTAATTTTCCACGATGTATATACTTTGTGAGGTGAAAATCAGCTGATAATCAGAAGTACTAATATTGTATTACTGAACCTTCAACTGCAAACCTGCTTCATATATGATATGTCTTTCATTTGAGTTTGATGAATAACAGAAAACTGTGTCTAAGTCACTATAAACAAAAGATTACTTGTTTTGAAGAATAATGATAATGATGTAGTTTCATTACTGGAGTCCAAGAAAGAGGGATGTCAAGAAAAGATTCAGAGAGAAGAGAGAACCAAGCCAATACCATTTGTCACCAATGGAATGAGGTATCAATGCATCAACATTAAAAGTTCAAAAACAACAGAAGATGAAAGCAAAACATGGAAGCCAGATGTTGGCAAGTTAAGAACTGCAAAGAGAACATTAGGAGCACTCCAATTCTTTCATCATGAGCCTCGCTTGCATTCAGATCTTCAAGGAAAGGAAAAACCTAATGCATGAGATAGGAGCATTTGGCATAAATCGTAAAGACTACTTCTGGATACAAATTCAAGAAGACGTGGGACATGTGGCTAATTGTCTCATTCCAAATGGATTAAACCTTGTTGGTCAGAATCATCAAAGAAGTGAACAATTGAAGGGGGGGAAAAGCACACAATAAACACCTCAAAAAAAAATTCTTGGTTTGAATTTAAAGGTCGAGAGGCTAGTTGACAACTGTGTTCTACAGCAAGCAAACGAACTAGTCCAAATACTTGGCAAAAAATTATTCTTAGTAATCAAATGTCCTGGCAAACACATACTGAATCATCTAGCATACACCATACGCAAAAGAACAGGGTCAGTGGAAGATAAAAAACTATGTTATAATTTATAGCTGGGTAGGAAAATATATTGTTTGTTCTCATGTTTTTGGTGAATGATAGTGCCAAAAATGGTGTCCAACTCCATGATACTAGCAATGAAAGTGTTTGTGAGACATTGTCAAAAAAGACGGCACAGAAAGAGACACAGGATAAAGAATGAGGAAAGGTTCACACCTAGCTGAAAAGATAAACATCCATGTGATTGGATATACCTAATAAATCAGTAACATGAATGGGCTATCCTGAGACGATGAAACGGAAAAAGGATTTGGACCCATTCCTTATACAGGCATTAAACAGAGATGAGTTAAATAATCAAAGGTTGATGTTTGAAGACAGTTCCAGCAACCCAACTGGATCTAGAGGGAGAGACTTATATCATAGCTCTTACCTTGAAGTTAAATCCAAAACATGGGTATGAAAATTTTCAACATGTCAATCTGGGAGATAATAAATCACAAAGGAATTCGGCAACTAGTTCCAATATTATAAGGAACCACCTTCTAGAATGGAGATAATAACTTTGTGAAAAGAAGCCTGATATGATTAAAGGGTGCTCATAAACTTGGAAAAACATGAGCTAGTTGGACATCTAATCTTTGCATTGGTACCTTTTTAAGTCACGAGTGCCTCAAATCAGGACTGTTTGATCTTCACGCTTTCATTGATTTTCCCCATAAAAAATCAGTAAGAGCACACCTTGAAATCAGAAAAACCTCCGCATCTGTCAACCTAACATCATCCCTTATGATGTGGTACCAATTCCCTGGCATATATAAATCCATGAGGAGGGTAGCGCAACTGAGTCTGGACAACTAGTTGGCAAGCAGGTAGATCTGACTTCCTAGCTATGCACTTTAAGGTCTTGGAACCAAGTAGTCAACCGTAAATTCCCCAATACAACAAAACGATACCAAAAGTAATATGATATGATTCATAATTGGGAAACATACTCATCTAAGGCGCAAACTTAGTCAATGAACCAATTAGTATTCATATTTACGCATGTTTCAAAAATACAGCCAAAATGAAAATCAGAATATGGCTGTTATAGTTTTGGACTAGGTTAGAACTGGATTTTAGTTTAAGTGGGCAGCAAGAAAAGCATAAATATCACCTGATTTTTTAACTAGTTTGAGGCTCCATAATTCTCTCACATAATCAAGGTGGCCATTTTCCACTCCACTCCGAATAATATCTCCATGCTCAAATAGCCTAACTCGCAGAACGGGAAGAGTTGATAGTAGTCGAAAAACTAGTTACCATACAACGGTATGTTGTTGCGTATGCCTTTCTCCAAGGCATATCAAATTCATTTCTTCTCTACTTCTCCATTCAGAAAAACAGCTCTTGATGGAAACAAATAGAAATGTTGGCTAATTAAACAGAAATATGAAATCTAAATTCAAAGAAAAGAGCTTTTCCTTTGTCTTTTTTATTTTTTAAGAGAAGCAGAAACTAAAAGTTTGTAACCACTGCTCAATATAATCTATATCTTTCTTAATCCTTGATGAGTCTCCATTAAATAAGTTTTTTCCCAATGATTTAACTAA
This sequence comes from Asparagus setaceus, assembly GCA_012295165.1. Classification (NCBI taxonomy): domain Eukaryota; kingdom Viridiplantae; phylum Streptophyta; class Magnoliopsida; order Asparagales; family Asparagaceae; genus Asparagus; species Asparagus setaceus. The sequence continues at coordinate 47,029,156 of CM022702.1, read as the reverse complement.
CTTTCCAAAACAAACTGTGATTGGCACAATAGCATATATATCTTTCCTTCCACATATAAAATTGCTTCTTTCGCTATTTTTGCCTCTAAAGGGCGTGTTTACCCATAGTTTCCAGAAACATGGAACGCTATAGCGAACCGCGACATAGGTTCAACAGTCCCGGAACAGGGAATGTTAGTCAACTGGATCACAGTACAACCCGACCCAGTTCGCCAATTCCGACGACCAGATTTAGAACTCAAACTAGTTAAAATTCTAAAAATATATAACTATAATTCAGAAAATAAACAAAAAGCATGAGAAATTAAGCAACTAAAGTATGCATACCTTAATTATAACATGATTCTCAAGGTTCTTTTACAATTAGTGATACCAACTAACATATTTCTTGAATTTGACTCTTGTAAAACCTCAGATTCCTATATTTAAATACCAAAGATAAAGTGTATCATGTTACATATCATATTGTATAAGCCTGCCCCCCTCGCCCCTGATTCCAAATGAGTGGCTTATCACGCTCCCGCTCCTGTCCCGTGAATTGGAACAAACCATGTTCCATGCAACTATGTATTTGGTAATTAAAAAATAGAAAGTGAAAATAAAGTACTTTCTCATGACGGTCTACTGTAAATCGTGTTTGGAAGAGGGATGCTTATCTGGCATCCACTTTCTGTCATGTCTGGTTGAGATGGAAAGTAAATAGTAAAAAAGTGAATATTTAAAACTAAAACGGTATAAAATGGTAAGAAGAGAGAATAAAAATTTAATTTCTCCATCCTTCAATTCACTTTCTCAAGTTTTTTTAGAAACGAAAGAGGCTAAAAAGCTAATGTGGCGCGCTCCACCTTCCATTTACTTTCAAGACAGAGGCTAAAAAGCTAATGTGGCGCGCTCCACCTTCCATTTATCCATTTACTTTCAAGACAGAGGCTAAAAAGCTAATATGGCGCGCTCCACCTTCCATTTACTTTCAAGACAGAGGCTAAAAAGCTAATGTGGCGCGCTCCGCCTTCCATTTATCCATTTACTTTCAAGACAGAGGCTAAAAGGCTAATGTGGCGCGCTCCACCTTCCATTTACTTTCAAGACCGTTTTCCAATTGCCAAACATGAAGGGAGGAAAAAGTAGAAGGTGAAGTCAATTTCTAATCTTTTCCACTGTCTATCTAATTTCCAGTTGCCAAGCACACACTAAAGTACTGATCTTTAGCCGGAAAAAGTTCAAATAAGAGGGAGAAACTCTCTGTTAACACAATTAACTGATCAATACCTAATTTTGATCATAAAGAACTTACCAGCAAGAAGAGTTCCTCTCCTGTTGAAGGCAATACATTTCATGATCCCATGCTGCAAATAATCCTCTATAACTTCTGGGAAATCTCCCTGCAATGGATCTTTTCCAATAAAAAAACCCTAATAAATTAGCAACAGATGCAGTAAAATCTAGAGAGAGAGAGAGAGAGAGAGAGAGAGAGAGAGAAGGAAAAGAGATTACCAATAATTGGGACATTCATCGTGCTGAGGCTCCCCAGCTTCACGAGAGTGAAGAAATTAGGGTTTAGGCTTAGGGTTTCTCTCTACTGCATCGATTTGATCCGACGAGAGTTGGAACCGCCCGCGCGGACTTGAGAGCCCGAGAGGAAAAACCCTAACTTTATTGAGGTTTTGAAATTTTGGATTGATTATTGGCTTCGTTTTATTTTTGCTTTTTATTATATTATAATTGCTTTGAGCGAATAAACGGAATAAAAAGGCGTAACATCTGAGCCGTCAATTCGTACTATCTGGGGGTGGGGTCCAGTTTTGGAGCTTGCGAATACATAAGTTAGAACTTGAGCAGCAAGAGGCGTTTGAGTTTTTTTGTATGATGAGGAATAGTCAAGCCTCAAAAGAAAGTTAGCATCAATATTAGTAAATCTAGAAATATAATGAATAGTATAAATATAATTCTCTAATTTCATGGGCCATTTTATTCTGTGCATATTTTTCTCAATTAAAGAATTAGTTTACTTTTTAAGAAATTATGCAATGACTTGATTATCTATTTCAATAATGAACTCAGAGGATAATAAATATATTTTAAAGAATTGATAGTAATTTTATAGCTAATAATTCTTTATTATATGTAGCATAATTTTTCTTTAGTCCTTTAAATTTTCCAGAGCAATATGCACATATTTTAGGGTTTAATTGGTTGATTTTTGTCCTTGAACCAGCCTCGGATACCAATTTCGAGCGCAGATGTTTTGGTGGAATTGCAAATAGAATTCCTACCCAATGTGTATCTAAAGCATCAGTTTGTATAACTAATATATCTCCAGAGTGTGGCTAATAAAGAATTTTTTGTTCTTTTATTTCCTTTTTGATGTTGATAATTTCTTGTAATTGTTCATCATTAAGTGTTATTTTAATTTTGTCAGTATCCCAACGGGTTACTCCTTTATTATTTATGTCTTTATATTTCTTATGTTCTTCAGTAAGTTTATTCGGAAGTGAAGAAAACTTTTCTGAAAGATTGGGTATATACCTTCTTTTATAATTTAGTAAGCCTAGAAAGCTTTGTAAATTCTTTAGAGCTTCAAAATTATCTTTGAACTCTTTGATCTTTGTAATGATATGGTCTTGTAATTCAACATGACCACATCTAATTCTTTTCCTTAAAAATTCGATATCTTCTTTCATTAAAGTTATCTTTTTAGGGATAGAATAATATCATGATTGAGCAATAGTTGCGCTACTGCTATCAGGTGCTCTTTGTGTTCTTCTTTAGTTTTTGAGAATACTAAGATGTCATCTATATAGACAACAACGAAGAGTAAATGCCCAAAAATAGTATTCATCCATTTCTGGAATACTTGAGGAGCATTTTTTAGGCCAAATGGCATAACGTTTCATTCATAATGTCCACCATTAGGCCAACTGAATGATGTTAGCATTTTGCTTTCTTCATCTTTTATTTTGATTTGCCAGAATCCTGATTTTGCATCGAATTGGGTTAACACATTTCTATGATTGGAATACACCTGAATTCATAGAATACAATATATCCCTGTTTGACAGCGTAACTGCTGACTGGGTAAAATTATATGAGGTGGCAAAAGATTGCAATAAAGAAAAAATGAAACACGTGATAGCGGAAGAAGCTTTGGCTGTCATAATGAATCAACTCTGTAAAGATCTTTGTGGTCAGCCTCTAAATAAACCTGATCCTGACATAGAAAGAAACTTATAAAAATGAGACCATGTCAGATCTATTACATAAAATAATTTTTAATGGATTATTTTAAATTAGTCTATCGACTTGAAAATAAGCAGCGAATGGACTGATGGACAGAACAAATATTTAAAAATTGCCTAGACCATAGGATACTCTCTTAGAAGAATCTTATTTGAAAAAAGTTCCTGAACAAGATAGATCTAGTGGAGCTGTTCAACTCCTTATATTAAGAGAACTAGAACTGTATTGTCAACTATCTAAGGCCTTTAAACAAACCAAAAAGCAATTTAAAGATAGTACTCTTGGACAATCTTGCTGTGACAAGATACAAGGATATCCTTTAGAATATGATTGTACCCAAATTTATCAAAGGAGAAAACATTATCAAAAGAAATTCCAAAACCCTATAGATTTAGAAAGCGAAAGTTTTCTAAACAAAACAATTTAAAAAGGGGAAATTCAAGAGAAAAAATCAGAATACAATGTGAAACCCGAACTTCAAAGAAAACATGTAAATGTTTCATATGCCAAGAAGTTGGCCACTATGCTAATGAATGTCCTAAAAGAAAAATACAAATGAAATAATTATAGAAGATGATATATCTGAATTTGGATTGATCTCAAAGAGATAAACCAACTCCAAATCGATTCGACAATTCATTAACATAACGCTCCATTCATAATGTCCACCATTAGGGCAACTGAATGTCGTTAGCCTTTAGCTTTCTTCATCTTTTATTTTGATTTGCCGTAATCCCGATTTTGCATCGAATTGGGTTAACACATTTCTATGATTGGAATACACCCGAATTCATAGAATACAATATATCCCTGTTTGACAGCGTAACTGCTAACTGGGTAAAATTATATGAGCTGGCAAAAGATTACAATAAAGAAAAAATGAAACACGTGATAGCGGAAGAAGCTTTGGCTGTCACAATGAATCAACTCTGTAAAGATCTTTGTGGTCAGCCTCTAAATAAACCTGATCCTAACATAGAAAGAAACTTATAAAAATAAGACCATGTCAGATCTATTACATAAAATAATTTTTAATGGATTATTTTAAATTAGCCTATCGACTTGAAAATAAGCAGCGAATGGACTGATGGACAGAACAAATATTTAAAAATTACCTAGACCATAGGATACTCTCTTAGAAGAATCTTATTTGAAAAAAGTTCCTGAACAAGATAGATCTAGTGGAGCTGTTCAACTCTTTATATTAAGAGAACTAGAACTGTACTGTCAACTATCTAAGGCCTTTAAACAAACCAAAAGGTAATTTAAAGATAGTACTCTTGGACAATCTTGCTGTGACAAGATACAAGGATATCCTTTAGAATATGATTGTACCCAGCCTTATCAAAGGAGAAAACATTATCAAAGGAAATTCCAAAAACCATATAGATTTAGAAAGCGAAAGTTTTCTAAACAAAACAATTTAAAAAAGGGGGAAATTCAAGAGAAAAAATCAAAATAAAATGTGAAACCCCGAACTTCAAAGAAAACATGTAAATGTTTCATATGCCAAGAAGTTGGCCACTATGCTAATGAATGTCCTAAAAAGAAAAATACAAATGAAATAATTATAGAAGATGATATATCTGAATTTGGATTGGATCTCAAAGAGATAAACCAACTCCAAATCGATTCCGACAATTCATTAACATAACGTTCCATTCATAATGTCCACCATTAGGGCAACTGAATGTCGTTAGCCTTTAGCTTTCTTCATCTTTTATTTTGATTTACCAGAATCCTGATTTTGCATCGAATTTACTAAACCATTTAGCATCTCGGATTCTGTGTAATCACAATTCACTGTTGGGGATGAAGAAACCATCAAATTTGATGGCTTCATTAACACTTTTTATAGTTAATGACCATCCTTGTTTTTCCTCTCTTTTGCTCAGCATGGTTTCTTACCATGAAGGCAGGAGAAGAATGGTTCGATTCTATTTTTGAATTAAATTTAGTTTGAATAACCATTATATTTTTTTCTCTTTGTACTCATCTTTTAATTGGATGATACAATATCTAGGACTTTTATGAAAATATAACAAGGGGTTATCACTGTATAATGGTGATAATATTATGTGAATAGTTTTTTCAAAATTATTGGCAATTGGTATGTTATAATTGAGTTGCTTAATTTCTTTTTGTGGTGGGTTTAATTCACCACGATGTGCTGTGGGCATAAGAGTAAAACCTTTCCCGATTCGAAGCATAAATGGGATTTTGGGAATAGGAAATTTCTTTCGATCCGAAGAAATTTGAATTTAATAATATATTTATCAATGGTAATAGAAACCAACGATTGATGTTATTATTCTCGATAATAATATCTTCCATATGGTCACTTTCCATGATATAGGCAGAAAGTGACACAGGAACTTCCTTCTTATCAATAGTTTCAAAAATAACAGGAGATTTTTGACTTTTTCAACCATTGTAGTTGCTTTAGCATTAAAAACGTAATAATTTAAGGATTTTACATTACCTTCTATATGATGAAGGAACAAATTCTCCTCTAATAATACTTATATTGGCTCCAGTGTCTATTAATATATAGAGCATAAATCTTCTATATTATGGATATGCAACTGTTATACTTGTGAACAGTTGACTCTTATTTTCTTATCTAGATTTAAAGAATGAATTTTCATTATGTTTTAGGGTTGATTAGTAGACATCTTGGTTTTTCACAAGAAGATGAATACTTCTTCGTGGATTCAAGATTTCTTCTTTCTCTTTGATGATGAGCTAGAGCCTTCCTCTTTAGGATAGAGAGACTTCTTGATGTCGGTTGATTTATATATGTCATTCTAATTGTATTTCTAGAAATAATAAATGTTTCTTCGGTATTTTGTATCTTTTATGTTACTTTAAATGACTTAAATTAATCTCTAAATTAGGATCAATCTTAAGGTCATTTAAGCTTATTGTTCGAGGTTATATTACCTTTCCGTGTTGTACCTCAAAAGACTGATTACTTTTCTAGAATTTTTACTAAAGAAGGTAGATGTCGACTAAGTGCTACTACTGATTCCCACTGTATTCCTAACACTCTACTTCTAGGTTTCATCTCAATTCCTTTGAGATTAATGCTTAATTTTACTACATCACATATGTGAGGGTCATGAAGGGCAACAAAGTAATCCGGGTGAATATTGACACCAAGAATTCTATTGGCTAAATTGGATTTGCATCCTCCTATTGAGGCATCTAATAAATTTGAAATTATTCTTTCATCCATACGAGTATCATAATAGGTGTATTAATACCGGACTTGAATTGTCCAAGAATTTTGACTTGGATAAGTCTAAGATGAAGATATTTCATATCTTTATATTGTTCTCATAATTTATTTATTTTTCATTGATTGAGGAGTGGAATGCTTTTAAAGCTATCTTCCCCATGTAGCTCGATGTTACCGTCAACTCTATCAAAATATAATAATGTTTATCGAGGAATTTAGTATTGAAAATACTTATTTTCCTATAAACATCATTTCTATGAGGTTTGAGAATGGCTAGTTTTAGCCGTTCTATATCCTCATCTGAAACAGAGAAGCTTTCTCCTTGGAGGTCATGTATATCAGTTTCAGAGGATTCTATATCTTCTCATGATATACTATTTATTTCTTTATTCATCATGTACATTTAAGGATATTCATAATCCCTTCATCGCTTTTGTCCGATTCGATATTAATTCATAATATGAATTATCAGAATCGATTTGGAGTTGGTTTATCTCTATGAGATCCAATCCAAATTTAGATATATCATCTTCTATAATTATTTTATTTGTATTTTTCTTTTTAGGACATCATTAGCATAGCGGCCAACTTCTTGGTATACGAATCATTTAGATGTTTTCTTTGAAGTTCGAGGTTTCACAGTGTATTTTAATTTTTTTTTTCTCTTGAATTTTCCCCTTTTTTAGTTGTTTTGTTTAGAAAACTTTCACTTTCTAAATCTATATGGTTTTTGGAATTTCCTTTGATAAGGTTTTCTCCTTCGATAGGGCTGGGTACAACCATATTTTAAAGGATATCCTTGTATCTTATCACAGCAAGATTGTCCAAGAGTACTATCTTTAAATTGCATTTTAGTTTGTTAAAAGGCCTTAGATAGTTGACAGTACTGTTCTAGTTCTCTTAATATAAAGAGTTGAACAGCTCCACTAGATCTATCTTGTTTAGGAACTTCTTCCAAATAAGATTCTTCTAAGAGAGCATCCCATGGTCTAGGCAATTTTTTTAAATATGTGTTCTGTCCACCAGTCCATTCCTTACTTATTTTCAAATCGATAGACTAATTTGAAATAATCCATTAAAATTTTTTCTATGTAACAGATCTGACATAGTCTCATTGTATAAGTTTTCTTTCTATGTCAGGATCAGGTTTATTTAGAGGCTGGCCATAAAGATCTTTACAGAGTTGATTTATTATGACAGCCAAAGCTTCTTCCACTATCACGTGTTTTATTTTTTCTTTATTGTTATCTTTTGTCACCTCATATAATTTTACATAATCAGCGGCTATGCCATCAAACATGGATGTAATGCATTCTATGAATTCGGGTGTATTCCAATCATAGAAATGTGTTAACCCAATAATATGTTGGGTCTATCTATTAACATAATTTGTTCACTCTCTAATTGGTATGTTGTCTATATTAAAATAGAGTCCTCCCGTGCTGACAGGATTATGAATTGCAGCTTCTTCATACATATTTTTATATTTAGTCCAAATATGGGTTGGTAGATCTCCTCGCTTTCTTTGCGAAGAAGATGGCATAGGTGCAGGTCTGCTCATTTCTGGAATTGCAACAATGTTATCTATATCACTAGCTTTAAATCTATAAGAAGACTGCTGCTGTTGTGGAGGTGGATTTGGTGTGGGTGGTTGTTATGGAGGTGGTCACGTAACTGAAGATTCTCTATCTTGTGCCATATTAATGACGAGGGTTTCTTCGTATTCACTAATTTCAGATGATAAGTCATCTTGGCTATCATCGGAATAATAATTTAGCTATGAACTACTATTGTCTAACAGTTGATTTGCTTGCTGTAAAGCAACAAACTCCGTTTGTGAGTTTTGTACCTGTTGTGTTAAGATCTGTGCCACATTCGAGTGGATCCTTCATTATTATGGTTTGGACTTTTTTTAATACTATTTGTGTTCAAATATTTAATTTCTTCAATTTATTTTTGAAGATTTAGAATGTTTGTATTGATATCCTCAATTGGATATACCATATCTATTACAGAATTTAATATTGATGCTAAATCCTGATTTGTTGGTGACTCGTTAGAGTTTTAGGCAGGTGGAGTAAGTGCTTGTAAATTTTATGTTTAGCACTTAATCAGCAAGTTTCTTGAATTAATCTAGACATAATTTAAAGATTATCTTTCCTCTTTCTCTATCTCTTCTTATATTGTTTAAGTTTTACTATATCTGTTTATATGTTCTTTACTGATCAAGGGTTTAACCCTTTTTCTCTTTGGCTAAACACACATGGCCTGAGCGTGGTTTTCTGTTCAAGCTACGGACTTGAAACTAACAGCACTCATGCCGTTACACATAGATGTTACCACAATTCTAGCATGCTGCTTCAGAGAGAGAGCACAACCTAGTTTTATTTTCTACCTCTAGGCGTAACTTGATAAGCAAAGCAAATATAAACAGAATAGCAAAATCAAACTATATAATGAAGACAGAGATTGGAGAAAGAAAGAAAATTTAGAACATCATATTAATAATAAAAAGAACTTACAAAGATTATATTACAAGACTCTAGGCCTGCAAATGGCTCTGATACCACTCAGCTAATACACACAAATTTTTACAAAAAACTCACAAATTTTTACAGGAAACTCACAATTTTTATAAGACTCTCTTTTCCCTCTCTTATTCTTTCTAAATTTCTGATGCCCTCTTTAGGACTTGACCTCCCTATTATATAGACAATCAACGAATTCGGGAAGCATCTTTCTAGAGGCATCTTTCTGAAGTGTGAAAAATTTTATAAAAACTCTATTTGGAGAGGAAGGTTACTCTTAATTGAGAAGACCTTCTAAATTTATTACTTTTTGTTGCAATTAATAAAAGAATTTTTTACATCTTTATACTTTTCTTTTCTCTCTTTATTTGATCATGAAGATGAAGATGAGGTGAAGATGAAGATCAAAATGAAGATTTGCCTTCATCAAGAGGCTAGAACCCTCTTGGGATGTAAGTTTTATCTTTTATCTTTTATGTTCTTGTAGTATTTTCTTTTCTTTTCTTTTAGTAGATTAGATTTATTTTGATGCCTTGTAGAGTAGATTTACTTTCATGTCTTTATTTTCTTGCATTACTTTCTTGCATTTTTATTTTGTAGTATAGATTTATTTTATCGATAGTTAGATTTACTTTTATACTCTTTTACTTTTGTAATTTAGATTTATATTTATGTTCATAGTTTAGATCTTTATTTCTTTGTTCTTATTTTTCTTTTTGTAATTAGTTTTTCTTTCATACTCTCTAGTTTTTATTTTATTTTGTTTCAATAATGTGGAACTAAAATCTTGTAGGAATTCTAGAATTGTATGAAACTAGTTTGATCTCTTTTATAATTTGTGAATTATTCTCTTGTGCTTAAAATGATCATGTTTAGGATAATCAACTAGAGAACTAATTGGTAGAAGAAGAATTTAATAATCTATGCTTATCTTGATTGGTTTGATAGGTTATGCTTATGAATTCTAGAATTACTATCTAGTTGTTATTCTTTTCATGAGTATTAATTTTACTTGGATGATAATTTGATAGGTTATGCTTTCCTTAAGTGGTTTGATAGTCTATGCTTAATAAATCTAAAGTAAAATATGATAAAAGGAGAATGGTTCATAATTTATAAGTGAAATTAGCTAGTGGATTCAATTCTAGATTCCTTATATTTCTAATTGAATCCTCTATCTTTTACTTTTTGATTTTCCTCTTTATTCTTGATTTTTCTTTATTTGTTTCTTGATTTTATTTTTCTTTATTTCTTTCTCCCCTCTCAATCTCAATTTGCTTTTATTTGCATATATTCACAACCACTATTATTCTCTCCACAATCATATTTATCACCCTCCTAATTGTCACACACACAACATAAGAACTGATTTTGATTAACTCCTATAATACCTTTCTCGTGGGATCGATAACTTTTTATACTATAACTTGATAGTTGTATACTTGCAACTTAGGTTCTATTTTTTTACTATCAAGTTTTTGGTGCCGTTGCCGGGGAAGGTACTTGAAAGTAGAATTTTTCTATTTTGATTCCTTGATTTGTGTATTTTAGTGTGAAGGAACAACTTTGAAGGAGAAAGTTGAAGATTAGAGAGAAGATTTGCTTGAAAATGTAAGTTCTCTTTCTAGTATTTTTAATTTCACCCTTAGTTAGGCTTTTCACATTAGAGACAATTAGGAGCTAATAAAAATAAAAAAATTCTTTTGTCGACCCTAATAAAATCCACCCTCCACTTGGACATTTACTAACAAGAGAATAAATTCAAACAAGAGCTCTCTTTCTCACATTTGTTTGATTGTTGACTCAATTAAAAAAATAAAAAGATTTTATTTTTAGCATCATTTTGTAGTTGTTTTTAATTTCTAGGGTTGCATTGCATATAATAGTAGGAATTCACCAAAGTGATTTGAGCATCTTGATTTGACACTCACTTGAAAATATTTTTAAGGGCAAAAACCCACTAATTAAGATAAGGTGAGGGATTTCATCACTTTTTTCTTAGCCCACAAATCACTAATTCCTCACTACACAAACCCAAGCCTTTTAAAATGATGACGTTGGCCCTTAAGGATTCAAGCTCATTAAGAAAGAAGAAATTCTCAAGTGAACCGGTTTAAGTTTACTTGAATCCGTTGGTGTCTAAGGCAAGGTTTAGGGGTTGCATAAAGCGCTTCGCAAGGAACGAGATATTTAATTGGTCTTTGACCTCCCTTTAGTACTATCCTTACATGACTAACTGACCGGGTAAACTTCAATCTTTTCACTCAAAGAGTTTTTAGTTAGGAGCTAGTCTAGTTGAGTCTAGGCTTAACCCTAGAATTAAGGGTGATTGACACACGTGATTGCTCTTGATTTATTTTAGTTAGGTTTTTTTTTATCTTTCCCCTTCTCCTCATTATCTTTTAGCTTTTCTTAGAATATTTTATTTTTTTTTGTACTAAAGGGTGATTGACCTCCCTTTAGTACTATCCTTACATGACTAACTGACCGTAAACTTCAATATTTTATTTTTTCTTTTCTTAGAAATTTTTTTGTTAAATAAAAAAATAAAAAAAGAATTTCTTTTGCTGTATGCAAGTTTGGATTAGGGATAATACTGATTGTTTAATCTGTGTTCGTTTAATCTGTGTTGGACCAATTTTTGAGACTAAACCAATGGAAAACCCTAATCCATCTATTCTTCAAGACATATTTTATCCAAAAACGAAAATGAGCCAGATCTTAGTTTTGAGGAAAACTTTGGTGTGGAGCTGAAGATATTAGAAGAAATTGGATCAGATCAGGTCTCTGTAAACAAAGGAACGGTGTTTGATACATATTTCTCTGATCTTAGTTTTGAAGAACTGTTTGCGAATGAACTTAGGATCCTAGAAAACAATCAACAACCGAATTTTCATACCTCAACCATAAATATTGGATTTGAGGAAATTTTTAAAGAACTGGTTGTGTTAGGATAAACTTTCATCAATAAGGAATCTAAGTTCAAATTTGAAAATCAAAATTTAAAATGCATAACACCATTGATACCTACCTTCAATTCTTTGCAGAAATTATTAAAAACTTTGGAGTATACAGAGTTTAAGCACATTGATGAAATTATCATTCTAAATTTTTCAAAATCTGAGGTAGAATTTTCAAGTAATAAGGTAGGATTCATGTAGAATATGAGCTTTTATTTTAATTTGTCATTCTACATCTTTACCTTTGTTCATAATAATGAGAATAATAAAAGAATTTATTCTTCTCTCATTTGAGAGTTTCTTGTTCTTTTAAAAAAAGAAAACAAAAGGATATGAAAAAATGAAAAAGAAGAAAATTTTGATTTCATCCTCCTCATATCAAAGGTAATTACAGATTTTTATCATTTCATCATTGTTCTAGGTCGATCGAATAAATGTAAGTGTTTCATTTCTTTTCTCTTTACTTTGTACATCATAGAATTTACATTATGGACAATGTAAAATTTAGGTGTGGGAGTGGGGATTAGTCAATTTTCCTTTTATTTTACTATTTTTCCCTCTTTTCTCTTCTTTATTTCACCATTTTTTCTTTCATATTTTTATTTTCTTTTTGTCACTTGCCAACTTAATAGAGTTAATTAATAATTGATCTATTTGATAAATTTTAAATTTTCTAATCCTTAGTTAGTTTTGTACTCAAGTTAACCTTTTATGATAACTCTAAATAAATTTCTTAAGAAATAATTTTCAAATTAGTATACTTTACTAAAGTCTTAACTTAGACTTTTAATTAAATGAATGAAATTTTGCATGCTTAGCTTAGAGTAGAAAATAATTTTTCAAGTGGTCTTGATCTAAATATTTTTCAATATATATATATATATATATATATATATATATATATATATATATATATATATATATATATATATATATATATATATATATATATATATATATATATATATATATATATATATATATATATTAAAAAACTAACTTTGCAAAAGAAGAGTGCTAAAAATGGGCACCAATAAAATTCTCTTAAAATTCAAGGTGGTTCTATCTTATAAAGCCTAAGTTGACCGAGTAATAAGCCCAAGGAGTATTTTCCATGCTTAATGACCTAAGCCTAATTTGGTTGGGATTCATTGGTTCAAAACTCGTTAAATGGTCACTTAGAAAGCCTGATGAAGTAGAACAAAATCACCAAGGAATAAAGAGTGTAAAAAAATACTAACAATGTTTTTATATATATATAGTTATATTTGTATATATGTTCTTGAAACATAAATTGATTAAGAGACTTAAAATTGTTTAAAACAAAGAGTTAGCATGTTCTTTTAAAACTTTTAATTAAATTTCTAAGTTAGACTTGGTTTTGTATAACTATAATGAAAAGATTTTCTAAGAGATTTACTTTGGAGTTATACATAAAAATATTTTCTTGAGTAAAACTAGCTTCAATTAGAATGTTTAAATATATCAAGTAAATTAATTATTCACTAACTTCTTTGAATTGGCAAGTTAATAGAATTTTGCGGGTATATTCACTGCAAACCCTCACGAGACTACAACTCGTCCTCTAGGGTAACCTAGGGGTTTAAAGGCTTGTTGTATGTGCTAAATATAACCGCGATTCCTGTGAAAGTGAGTTAGGATTTTTCTTTCTTTTCCTTTCAATTTCTCTCTTTGCTAGAGGACTAGCAAAAGTTTAGGTATGGGGATATTTGATAATCACATTTTTATTACATTTTATACCCTCATTATCTATTTCATTTAAATAAAAATATCACTAATAAATGTGTTTTATCTTAATTTGTAGGTTAATAAAGAATTAATGAATAAAAGCCCTAAAGACTCAAACTCTCTGATTTCCTACCATTTATTAAAGTCCAAATATGAAGATAAAAGAAGGCCCAAGAAAGCTCATGGATCCATGAAGAAATCGGGTCAAGAAATCACAAAAAAAAAAAAAAAATCTGCGCAAACCAATCAGTCGGCCAACCGATTGGCCAACCAATTGATTCACAACAGATTAGTTTAATGGCTGAGATTTAATTCCTTAATTATCAAGTTTCATCTAAGGGTTCTCCTTCATTACTGCAGGCTATAAATAGGGGTAGATAGTGAGGAGTTTGAGTGTGAAAAATTTTATAAAAACTCCATTTGGAGAAGAGGGTTACTCTTAATTGAGAAGACCTTCTAAATTTATAACTTTTTTGTTGCAATTAATAAAAGATTTTTTTCACCTCTTTATACTTTTCTTTTCTTCTCTTTATTTGATCATGAAGATGAAGATGAGGTGAAGATGAAGATCAAAATGAAGATTTGTCTTCATCAAGAGGCTAGAACCCTCTTGGGATGTAAGTTTTATCTTTTATCTTTTATGTTCTTGTAGTATTTTCTTTTCTTTTCTTTTAGTAGATTAGATTTATTTTGATGCCTTGTAGAGTAGATTTACTTTCATGTCTTTATTTTCTTGCATTACTTTCTTGCATTTTTATTTTGTAGTATAGATTTATTTTCTCAGATAGTTAGATTTACTTTTATACTCTTTTACTTTTGTAATTTAGATTTATTTTTATGTTCATAGTTTAGATCTTTATTTCTTTGTTCTTATTTTTCTTTTTGTAATTAGTTTTTCTTTCATACTCTCTAGTTTTTATTTTGTTTTTGTTTCAATAATGTGGAACTAAAATCTTGTAAGAATTCTAGAATTGTATGAAACTAGTTTGATCTCTTTTATAATTTGTGAATTATTCTCTTGTGCTTAAAATGATCATGTTTAGGATAATCAACTAGAGAACTAATTGGTAGAAGAAGAATTTAATAATCTATGCTTATCTTGATTGGTTTGATAGGTTATGCTTATGAATTCTAGAATTACTATCTAGTTGTTATTCTTTTCATGAGTATTAATTTTACTTGGATGATAATTTGATAGGTTATGCTTTCCTTAAGTGGTTTGATAGTCTATGCTTAATAAATCTAAAGTAAAATGTGATAAAAAGGAGAATGGTTCAAAATTTATAAGTGAAATTAGCTAGTGGATTCAATTCTAGATTCCTCATATTTCTAATTGAATCTTTCATCTTTTACTTTCTTGATTTTCCTCTTTATTCTTGATTTTTCTTTATTTATTTCTTGATTTTATTTTCCTTTATTTCTTTCTCCCTCTCAAACTCATTTTGCTTTTATTTGCATATATTCACAACCACTATTATTCTCTCCACAATCACATTTATCACACTCCTAATTGTCACACACAAAACATAAGAACCGATTTTGATTAACTCCTACAACACCTTCCTCGTGGGATCGATAATTTTAATACTATAACTTGATAGTTGTATACTTGTAACTTAGGTTCTATTTAATTTCCTATCATGATCTGTTATCCTTTTCTTTTCAAGGATTCAAAAGACAAAACACAAATCAAGAGCCACGAATTGAACATGAGACATAGTCTTCAACTCCATAAAAATAAATCTTTAAATCTACAAACCATTTGATAAATATTATCCAATGTATGCATGTCCACATACATATACAAGCCACGCACACTATAAACCATTTGATAAACTTTCCATATAACATATTTCATAAAACATTGTGCTGGTGTAGGAATTTGGCTTAGTAGGTAATGTGGTTGGTTGAAGAGAATGGATGACCATAATTTATAGTGTAGAGATGAAAAGAAGTTATGCAAAGGAAAAAAATGAAAGAGTAGTTAATTAATTAGATCCATAATATATGCATTTATTAAATAAGTTATGGAATCTTTAAGAGCCCAAGAAACTAATTAAATATTATCATTATGATGATTTGCAATTAATTTAATTTAATTTAATTTAAGACATTGAATGAAATTTGAGATAAATCAAATAAAGAAAATAATTAAAGTAAAGTTAAAATTATCAAATTTGAAAGAGGGTAAAAGGGCAATCAAAAGTTTTAGCACTCCAATCCTCTTTATATATATATATAGTATATATATATATATATATATATATATATAGTATATATATATATATAGTATATATATATATATAGTATATATATATATATATATATATATATATATATATATATATATATATATATATATATATATATATATATATATATATATATATATATATATATATATATATATATATATATATATATATATATATATATAGTATATATATATATATATATATATATATATATAGTATATATATATATATCCATTCTCATCCACTCTCCAACCCATGTGAATATGGTCCCCATTTGAATGAGGGATTTAATGAGACACCCTCGCTACCAAGCATAAAATTTGTGCTTGCACTGTCCTCTATATATATATCTAATACTATTATAAAAGTGTGTTGGTATGTTAAAATATTTCTTCCAAAATGCTCTTTAAAACACATACATGCATACATAAAACACATGCATCTATACATAAACCATACCCCATACATACATAACCCTCAATTAAATGCATTATATTCATAAACCCCCAATTAAATGCATTATTATTCATAACCCCAAATAATTTCACCATGACTAAGTTGTTTATATTTTTGTAAGTTCCCATTAACATATTAATCTCTTATAATTCTCACTAATTATCACTATTATAATTTAAAAACGTTATAACCATTCATCTTCTTACTAAACCACTATAAATCATAATAAATCTCTTGCAAAATGAATAAAGAACCACCCTCTCCCCAATTCCCACAAAGTCACAAGTAGGGTAAGTGGGCCAAAACTCAAATCCCAAACCCTAACCCTAGCCCTAACCCTAACTTGGATTTTGGTTTGATTTGGTAGGTGACGTCGCTGTATGGGAATAGCGCTCATCATGCCGATAATGTGGAGCTCGGGAATTTTGCGCTTACATCGTCGGAGATGGGGATTACTTGGCTTGCATGTGGACGCCGATCACAAGCCCGCAGACATTGACGATTGAGTTTGAGCGAGGACCGAGTTGCCGCCAAGGACCGGCCAATGTTGCCGGGCGATTGATGTAAGTTGATCTCGATTTTGTATTCTATTTTGGTGCTAATTATGTTTTTTTTCGTTGTGATTATTTCCGTTGTCCAAGTTTGAGTTTGAATTTGAAATTCTTCTAAGGCTGAAAAGTTTGTGAAGTTGGAGGAGAAATAAATTGATTTTGTATAGAAAAGAACATGTGTGCTTGGTTATAGAAGCTAACAGTCATGTAAGTTTGTAAGAAGACGTCAATGATGTGAATATGCTATTGTGGATATGATATTATGGCCTTATGAAGCCTACGGTCATTAATAGGCATAAAAGATGGAAGAATGATTGTTTTAATATTTTGTGTACATATTTGAGCCCAAAGGCTCAAGATTTTGTCTCTTAGAACGTAATTATCCAAATTTTAGACTAAAGTAGCTATCGCACATGAATTCCCTTCCTCATACTTATATGGGTCTTACTTTTATGTCCTTGCTTTATGTTATTTATGCATCTTATTTTCATATTATACTTTCATAATTCACAGTTCCAAATACTTGATGCCAATAAAGTTCCCGATGCCCTTCGAGCAAGATAGTTTTAAGCATGTACTGATATCGATTAGCTTTGTCCCGATTTTGCCTATTTGGATTTCATTCTCTACCAACCAATCACTACTTATTATCTCTTAATATAATATGATGAGATTAACATGCTAATTTTCAATTTGAGATTTACAAGGAAAGCTTCTTTCTCTATCTTTTCGTGTTGGAGCATATCAAGGTGCATATAAGGGATCTTGCATCTCTTTTGTAGATCACTCTGTGTGTTCGATAAATGTGATCCTAAAATGATTCTTGGCAATTTTAATCACAAAGGTTCTCTTATAACTTAATTTTAAATATTTTTGTTCAATGTTATTAGCAATTTTTTATTATTGGAATTTCTCTTTGCTTGATTTGGCTTATTATAATTTATGTCTTCATTGGTCAATTCCTACAAGCTAGATTTTTTATTTGTTTACAAGTGTAATATTTCACCAAGCGAGGAAGTTTCAAGTATCTAAAATAAGAAGAGAAGAGTATTTTCCAAAATTCATATTATTTTATTGTGTACTTTCATGCTTTCTATACCTAAACATTATGTCTGCAATATAAAGATTGTGTTAAAATATAAATTGTTGTCGATACTTTTCAGATGTTTATGTACTCTATATTTTTTCTTTAGCATGATCCATAAGCTCTTATCAATATCGGATTAATATACATTGTTATATACTGCACTCCTTCAATGGACTCAATAAAACTTTATAACAACTAAGAGCATACTCTACTAGAGCTAAAAACAAACCAAAACCTATATAGACCTCTAAAAAGACTTAAATAAAGCTTCTTCAATTGTTAATAACAACCATCACAAACCTCCAAAAAATATAACGACCAAAAAAATAATAAGAAGTAGACTAATTCAGTAATGCATATTTTATAGATCATCAAGATTGATTGACGCAGAGTGACAACATAATTAAGAGTGAGTCTAGACCACGCTATACATTTTTGTGGAATCGACTCAAGCTATAATTGGTTGGATTTATAAGGTATGACATCTTTTCATTTCATAACTGATTTCCCATTGATTCTTAATTTTTAAAAACACCTCTCCTCTCATAACAAATTTTCCATTGATTCTATTAAAATTTGGGAATAAAAACCCTAGAATCGTTAAAATTATAAACGTTAGAAATTATATTAAATTATAAAACAAATAGAATTACGCCTTTTAGGTTTACAAATTGAATAATGTCTTTCATGTTTTCTATAAGTTTTATTGGAAAGCCCCAATTTCATAAAGCTAAATGTTTAAAAAATTATAGAGTAAACCTTTAAATTTGCGTAAACAACCCTAAAACTTTATAATTTTATAGATATGCCATAAAATTTGCGAAAGAACCTAGAAATTTCACAAATAAACCTCATAAAAGATTATATTTATTCTAGGATTTAATGAGTAAAAATAACAAAAATCCTCTAATTACATCTAACATCAACTTATTACAAAAAAATCTAAACATAAAATTAATCCATCCACATGCAACGCACGCATACTTATACTAGTATATATATATATATATATATATATATATATATATATATATATATATATATATATATATATATATATATATATATATATATATATATATATATATATATATATAGAAAATGTAGGATTGAGAGAATGTCTTTGGTATTCATTCATCCACTCTCCAACCCATGTGAATATGGTCCCCATTTGAATGAGTGGATGAGAATGAGACTCCTCGCTACCAGCATAAAATTGTGCTTCTTCTAACCCTATATATATCTAATACTATTATAAAAGTGTGTTGGTATGTTAAAATATTTCTTCCAAAATGCTCTTTAAAACACATACATGCATACATAAAACACATGCATCTATACATAAACCATACCCCATACATACATAACCCTCAATTAAATGCATTATATTCATAAACCCCCAATTAAATGCATTATTATTCATAACCCCAAATAATTTCACCATGACTAAGTTGTTTATATTTTTGTAACCTCCCATTAACATATTAATCTCTTATAATTCTCACTAATTATCACTATTATAATTTAAAAAGCGTTATAACCATTCATCTTCTTACTAAACCACTATAAATCATAATAAATCTCTTGCAAAATGAATAAAGAACCACCCTCTCCCCAATTCCCACAAAGTCGTTAGGGTAAGTGGGCCAAAACTCGAATCCCAAACCCTAACCTAGCCCTAACCCTAACTTGGATTTTGGTTTGATTTGGTAGGTGGCGTGTAGTATGGGAATAGCGTTCATCATCTTGATAATGTGGAGTCGGGAATTTTGCATTTACGTCGTCGGAGATGGGAGATTACTTGGCTTGCATGTGGACGCCTGATCACAAGCCGCCGCAGACATTGATGATTGAGTTTGGAGTTGGATTCTTGTGAATTTGGCGAATGTTGCCAAAAGGCGATTGATGTAAGTTGATCTCGATTTTGTATTCTATTTTGGTGCTAATTATGTTTTTTTTCGTTGTGATTGTTTACGTTGTCCAAGTTTGAGTTTAAATTTGGAATTCTTCTAAGGCTGAAAAGTTTGTGAAGTTGGAGGAGAAATAAATTGATTTTGTATAGAAAAGAACATGTGTGCTTGGTTATAGAAGCTAACAGTCATGTAAGTCTATAAGAAGACGTCAATGATGTGAATATGCTATTGTGGATATGATATTAGGGCCTTATGAAGCCTACGGTCATTAATAGGCATAAAAGATGGAAGAATGATTGTTTTAATAATTTGTGTACATATTTGAGCCCAAAGGCTCAAGATTTTGTCTCTGTTAGAACGTAATTATCTGAAATTTTAGACTAAAGTAGCTACTGCACATGAATTCCCTTCCTGATACTTATATGGGCCTTACTTTTATATCCTTGCTTTATGTTATTTATGCATCTTATTTTCATATTATACTTTCATAATTCACGGTTTCCAAATACTTGATGCCAATAAAGTTCCTGACGCCCTTTCGAGCAAGATAGTTTTAAGCATGTACGTGATATCGATTAGCTTTGTCCCGATTTTGCCTATTTGGATTTCATTCTCTACCAAACCAATCACTACTTATTATCTCTTAATATAATATGATGAGATTAACATGCTAATTTTTAATTTGATATTTACAGTGAAAGTTTCTTTCTCTATATTTTCAGGTTGGAGCATATCAAGGTGCATATAAGGGATCTTACATCTCTTTTGTAGATCACTCAGGTGTGTTTGATAAATATGATCCTAAGATGATTCTTGGCAATTTTAATCACAAAGGTTCTCTTATAACTTAATTTTAAATATTTTTTGTTCAATGTTATTAGCAATTTTTTATTATTGGAATTTCTCTTTGCTTGATTTGGCTTATTATAATTTATGTCTTCATTGGTCAATTCCTACAAGCTAGATTTTTTATTTGTTTACAAGTGTAATATTTACTTAGCAGGAGGAAGTTTTAAGTATCTAAAATAAGAAGAGAAGAGTATTTTCCAAAATTCATATTATTTATTGTGTACTTTCATGCTTTCTATACCTAAACATTATGCTACAATATAAAGATTGTGTTAAAAATATAAAGTGTTGTCGGGATACTTTTCGAGGATGTTTATGTACTCTATATTTTTCTTTAGCATGATCCATAAGCTCTTATCAATATCGGATTAATATACATTGTTATATCTGAGACTCCTTTAATGGACTCAATAAAACTTTTATAACAACTAAGTGCATACTCTACTAGAGCTAAAAACAAACCAAAACCTATATAGACCTCGAAAAAGACTTAAATAGAGCTTCTTCAATTGTTAAGAACAACCATCGTCAAACCTCTAAAAAATATAATGACCAACAAAATAATAAGAAGTAGACTAATTCGTAATGCATGTTTTATAGATCATCAAGATTGATTGGCCTTGAGTGACAACATAATTAAGAGTGAGTCTAGACCAGCTATACATTTTTGTGGAATCGACTCAAGCTATAATTGGTTGGATTTATAGGGTATGACATCTTTTCATTTCATAACGATTTCCCATTGATTCTTAATTTAAACAAAACACCTCTCCTCTCATAACAAATTTTCCATTGATTCTATTAAAATTTGGGAATAAAAACCCTAAAATCTGTTAAAATTATAAACGTTAGAAATTATATTAAATTATAAAACAAATAGAATTACGCCTTTTAGGTTTACAAATTGAATAATGTCTTTCGGTATTCTATAAGTTTTATTGGAAAGCCCCAATTTCATAAAACTAAATGTTTAAAAATTATAGAGTAAACCTTTAAATTTGTAGAAACAACCCTAAAACTTTATAATTTTACAGATATGCCATAAAATTCTGAGAAAGAACCTAGAAATTTCACAAATAAACCTCATAAAAGATTATAATTATTCTAGGATTTTAATGATTAAAAATAACAAAAATCCTCTAATTACATCTAACACGAACTTATTACAAAAAATCTAAACATAAAATTAATCCATCCATTACAGCATGCGTCGCCTTCTCTATATATATATGTATGTATATATATGTTTTTTTCGTTGTGATTATTTCCGTTGTCCAAGTTTGAGTTTGAATTTGAAATTCTTCTAAGGCTGAAAAGTTTGTGAAGTTGGAGGAGAAATAAATTGATTTTGTATAGAAAAGAACATGTGTGCTTGGTTATAGAAGCTAACAGTCATGTAAGTTTGTAAGAAGACGTCAATGATGTGAATATGCTATTGTGGATATGATATTATGGCCTTATGAAGCCTACGGTCATTAATAGGCATAAAAGATGGAAGAATGATTGTTTTAATATTTTGTGTACATATTTGAGCCCAAAGGCTCAAGATTTTGTCTCTGTTAGAACGTAATTATCCGAAATTTTAGACTAAAGTAGCTATCTGACATGAATTCCCTTCCTCATACTTATATGGGTCTTACTTTTATGTCCTTGCTTTATGTTATTTATGCATCTTATTTTCATATTATACTTTCATAATTCACAGTTTCCAAATACTTGATGCCAATAAAGTTCCTGATGCCCTTTCGAGCAAGATAGTTTTAAGCATGTACGTGATATCGATTAGCTTTGTCCCGATTTTGCCTATTTGGATTTCATTCTCTACCGAACCAATCACTACTTATTATCTCTTAATATAATATGATGAGATTAACATGCTAATTTTCAATTTGAGATTTACAAAGGAAAGCTTCTTTTCTATCTTTTCGTGTTGGAGCATATCAAGGTGCATATAAGGGATCTTGCATCTCTTTTGTAGATCACTGGTGTGTTCGATAAATGTGATCCTAAAATGATTCTTGGCAATTTTAATCACAAAGGTTCTCTTATAACTTAATTTTAAATATTTTTGTTCAATGTTATTAGCAATTTTTTATTATTGGAATTTCTCTTTGCTTGATTTGGCTTATTATAATTTATGTCTTCATTGGTCAATTCCTACAAGCTAGATTTTTTATTTGTTTACAAGTGTAATATTTCGCACCAAGCAGAGGAAGTTTCAAGTATCTAAAATAAGAAGAGAAGAGTATTTTCCAAAATTCATATTATTTTATTGTGTACTTTCATGCTTTCTATACCTAAACATTATGCTGCAATATAAAGATTGTGTTAAAAATATAAATTGTTGTCGATACTTTTCGTGATGTTTATGTACTCTATATTTTTCTTTAGCATGATCCATAAGCTCTTATCAATATCGGATTAATATACATTGTTATATACTGCACTCCTTCAATGGACTCAATAAAACTTTATAACAACTAAGAGCATACTCTACTAGAGCTAAAAACAAACCAAAACCTATATAGACCTCTAAAAAGACTTAAATAAAGCTTCTTCAATTGTTAATAACAACCATCGCCAAACCTCCAAAAAATATAACGACCAAAAAATAATAAGAAGTAGACTAATTCAGTAATGCATATTTTATAGATCATCAAGATTGATTGACGCAGAGTGACAACATAATTAAGAGTGAGTCTAGACCACGCTATACATTTTTGTGGAATCGACTCAAGCTATAATTGGTTGGATTTATAAGGTATGACATCTTTTCATTTCATAACTGATTTCCCATTGATTCTTAATTTTTAAAAACACCTCTCCTCTCATAACAAATTTTCCATTGATTCTATTAAAATTTGGGAATAAAACCCTAGAATCTGTTAAAATTATAAACGTTAGAAATTATATTAAATTATAAAACAAATAGAATTACGCCTTTTAGGTTTACAAATTGAATAATGTCTTTCATGTTTTCTATAAGTTTTATTGGAAAGCCCCAATTTCATAAAGCTAAATGTTTAAAAAATTATAGAGTAAACCTTTAAATTTGCGAAACAACCCTAAAACTTTATAATTTTATAGATATGCCATAAAATTTGCGAAAGAACCTAGAAATTTCACAAATAAACCTCATAAAAGATTATATTTATTCTAGGATTTAATGAGTAAAAATAACAAAAATCCTCTAATTACATCTAACACCGAACTTATTACAAAAAATCTAAACATAAAATTAATCCATCCACATGCAGCATGCGTCGCTATACTAGTGTGTGTATGTGTGTGTGTGTGTGTGTGTGTGTGTGTGTGTGTGTATATATATATATATATATATATATATATATATATATATATATATATATATATATATATATATAGAGAGAGAGAGAAGGCTCTATAAACTTAAGTTGATAGGGAGGAGTGTCCACCAACTTTTATATCCATTGATCATGCCTTAAGATCCGTGGAAATCAAGATGCACACAAATCTCAAAGTGGGCTTTATATCTTTCACGGATCCCAAGGCAACATCAATGGATAGAAAAGTTGGATGATGACTATTCCCTATCAACTTAAGTTTATAGGAGCTCTATATATATATATATGTATGTATATATATATATATATATATATATATATATATATATATATATATATATATATATATATATATATCATACTCCCTTTAAAAGCACGAGTTCTGAAAATCTTTCTAGACAAAAATACCCTTAACCCTTTTGGTATTACATTTTAATTCTATCCTAATTAAATTAAACTACTAAAAGGCTATCCTAATTATTCTAATCCTAATCACATTCCTCCTCTCTTTCTTTTAAAGTTTGAACTAAATATCTATCCTAATTACGCCTCCTCTCTTTCTTTTAAAGTTTGAAAACATCTATCAACTAAATATCCTAATCCTAATCCGACACAAACTTCAAAATTTAAATAAACTACTAAAAGGCTATCCTAATTATTCAGTTTGAACTAAATATACTAATGCTAATCCGTATGAGGCATAGACTTACTTCAAGACATTGTTGATAAGAATTGTGTTATTATTATTATAATCAAATATTATACAATTTGCAATCTTTATACAAGAGAACTCTAATTGTAATTGTTATCCTATCATGTGCAACACCTCATGTCTATATATAAACCAAGAAATTACACAATTTTCATAGCAACTTCGTCTCCTTCAACACGTATGTTCCTTTTTATCTTCATAATTATTTTTAGTAATATTGTGTATTTGATTCAATGGTGATACTTGTCAATTGTTTATAGCGATTTCTCCTCTTATTTGAACCTCTTTTATTAGTGTGTTCTTCAACAGTATGTCTTATTGTTGCCTTCATTGTTTTTCTTTAGTAATATTGTGTATTGTGTATTTGATTCAATTGTGATATTTGTTATTTACTAGCTTGTATTTGCTTAATTTCGTTTACCTTTTATTTTACCATGATAAATCTAGCATGATTAAGAATTAATCACATAAAAATAGATTGAAATTAATAGAAAAAATTATGCACGTGTCAATCATCATGAATAAATTTAGTTAAGGTCTCTAAAAACATGGCAAGTACTTATAGATAACTTCAAACTTTCATTGAATCATAATAATATATTTTCTCTTTAAAATACACATTATTATGGTAGTTAGGTGTTTTTATTCAAATTTATAGAATAAGTTTCAATGATTTGAGAAACCTAATTGCTTCAATGATCCGAGGGACTAATTTCAAAATACTAAAGATTTAATGTACTAATATTGAATAGTAATCCCTTGATTTTAATGTTCAAATCCGAAATTAATCTATTTAACATAATAATTACACTTTACGCTTAAATATTATGCTAATGTGGTAACCAAGAGCAATTTTATTGGTTTTGTACGTTCAATATAAAAGTAATGCAACAGGGAGATGGAGGTTAATCTGGAGTAATTACACTTTGTCTTAAGAAAGATTTCTGCGTTGAATTGTTAGTTTCTAACATTAAAGTTTGCTACAAGGGACAATGTTTTTCAAGTGTAAAGTGTGTCTAATTTTGATAATTGATTGTAAGAGAATTGACGGTACATGAGTTTTAAGATGGATAGAATTCAAATAACATAGTACATGATTAGGTCTAAAATGTCAACTCATATATTGGTGAAAAGGTGATATAATCTTATTACCACATATGGAAGTTGAGAATGGTTAATGGCAATTTTTCCTTTCCGATTGAGACAAGGCAAAAATCATATACCATTTCTGTTTGCATGTCTTTAGAAGTAAAGATAATTAAAAATAATTGTCTCACAAATGAAAAGTAGTTTGAATTAATATTTATGAATTAGGCAGTAAGTATTAGGCACATTTTCCTTCTATTGGTTTCAGATATATTCGTTGAACTATTTGTACCAACTAAAGGTATTCCCTCCAAGAACTGCATTAATGGGTTGTTTGGTTTGCTTAAATGGGCCACGGAAACCCATTTGGCCCGACAATCATCCACCTAGACAATTTTGTTTCCGCGATTTTATTTTCGTTGGTTTGGTTCGTTGATGGGCACCGGAAATAATGAGAAGAAAACCCCTTCACCTCACCCTTTTTTCGTCTTCGGTTTCCATCCCAAATCGAAGGAAATAGCGATGAAAACCCTCCACCTCAGAAGAACGGAGTACAACCCTTGTCATATTCCCTTTAAAAGTACGAAGTTCGAAAAATCTTTTCATGGACAATATTACCCTTCACTATTTTGAATATTTCATTTAAATCTTAATCCTATTCTAATCCCATGTGAACTACCTAAAACTCAACAATTTAAACATGAAACATCTTCAGCGGTATTAGTTTGTTAAGGTAAAGAACTAACATGTTATAATCTATGAAGTATTACAAAATAAACTAAAAGTTTCAAAATCGACATTTCAAAACTTAAAATGATAAATATGAACTCTAAAATTAACAAAGACCTCAAGAATTTAATATCGCAATTAACGCCTCATCGCTTCAAAAATTGTAGAAACATCCTCAAAAGTTTAAACAATAAAAAGCACCCTAAAATTCAAAAATATCAAAACTTGTGAACAACAAAGATGAATTCAAGAGATTGCTATCAGCACCGAAAATTTAAAATTTATAAAAACAACCTTAAAGATATAAATATTACAAAAACTCCTTCAAAAGTTAAAAATTACAAAAAACCTTATAATTTCAAAACCTAAAACCAGTACATATCAATCAAAGAACTGCTAAAAGTTTAAGTTTTACAAAAACAATCTAAAGTTTTAATAATTGCTAAAAAAATCTCAAAATTTCAGAGTTGTAAGAAATATCCCGACATTCAAAACTTACCATCAACACATAAAATATTAAAATTACAAGCACCCAACTTAAAATTTAATTTTTTAAAAATACTCTCAAAGTTTTAAAATTTGCAAAGCACACTCTAAAAATTCAAAATCACAAAAAGACTAAAATTTCAAACTTATCGAAGAAAAGAGATAGTTGTTTGATATTCTTTCATTAAGATATATAAATTTAACTTCTATTTTAAGGTTTACTATGCCTTTTAGGATCTAAATGTAGCCTAATTTTATCGAAAAAGATAAAGGTGGAGAAGGATTGATGTCGACTCAATAAAAAATGAAACGAAGGAATGAAAGACACTGCTTTTTTAAATATTTTGTAGAATAGTTTATTTTTAAGTAAATTAGGAATCATTAGAAGGGATTTTCATGAACTTTTTAGTACTTTTATATGCTTATGTGGATGCTTTCATCATATAAAAGTGTATTAGAGTTAGCATTAATCTTTAGTTTATGATTTTTTTAAGTCTATCAAGGTATAGGAACAAACTCCGTATTCTCTTTTGTGTCATTTTAGCCCACTTTTAACCAATCATATTATCTTATTAGCTTTAATTATTCATTTTCCTTTTATAACGCTATTTTTTCAAGTATTTTTCACTTTTGTAACACTATACTTTCTCAAGTCAAGCTTGATTTCATGTCGGTCCAAATAACATGATAATTCAAGTTGTCTTCGGATTATATTTATTTCCTATCAATTCAATTATCAATATGAAAATTTAAATTGGGTGTAGCTCATTTAAACGAACATCAAAGAAAATAAATAATCACAATACTAAAGTTTAGAGACATAAGTGAGCAAAATCCATCAAAGTGGAACCGAGGAATAAATTTTAGTAAGGAAATAAACCAAAAATACTTAATCATGGTATTTAACCACGTGCATTGCACGTGCATAAAACCTAGTATATATATATACACCGACATAACTTTGTATAGCTTTAAATTAGATGTTGATAACCTCGAATTTGATATTGCTACACCCCTATAATGGAGGACGTCATTGGAACATTTTAGAACAATATAATCACCAAATCTTAGGAAAGATTTTTTGGTAAAAGCTACACTATTAATCTTCATATATTAAAATTACATAACGATCAAGAGTTCTTCTTGCCCATATACTATTGATTATATATAATTCATCAATTTCTTAATTTATCCCATCAAATACCTATAATTATTTACTAAAGTAAATATATTTTTAATTGTATTTGAAATAAATTTTTATTATTTTTTATTATTTATTGAAGAAAAGCTCATCAAACACCATAATTCTATCAATTAATCTCCATTATTAGCTTATTATCAATTTCCCCACTAACTTATCAATCTCCTCCCACCTATTAATGCTTTCATTACAACGACTTTAGGAACCCTCTACAATATAACATACAAACAATGAAAAGGAGGAGCATTTCATCTCTTTTGACTGAAAATTAGAAAAAGAAATCCTAATCACATGTTCTATAAATCGTGATTGTGAAAGTTTTTTGCAATTTGTTTTGAACTTTGCTGCTTTTCATCTTCGTTCTATCGGACACTCTCTTTGTAATTAGTGGGAAAATGAATCTAAGATCATTGTCTATCTATCTATATAAATGGTGGTTAAGAATCTAAGATTTGATTTGTTAGGTTTTTTTCCCCTTTTGAGGAGGAATGCTTTCGATGCGCTTCAAGTTGCAGGCGGATCAAACAAGCTTACAGGTAACATTGCATTATTTCAAAAAAAAATTTATTTGTGAACCAAGAGCATTATATTGATTTATTTCTAAACCCACACACTCAATCTAAAATCATTCTAAAACTCATATTGGAACTATTTTAAACACAATATCGTATTTCACCACTTAGTGTCTAGCTATAGTTATGTATATAAAATTGATTAAAAACAAAAATTAATTTGTTCAAAAATAATTTTATATGGACATTTGGCTGTAAGAATAATTATGGAAATGAGTGAGGTTTAAAAGTAAATGAGGGTAAAACTTTGGATTGTAAACACGACTTAAAGGAGACTAAATGTAAATAACTAAGATGGTGTTTTGGGGGCTTTTTTGTTCAATTGGGCTAGCTTTTCCATATCTATCCATTTGATAAATTACCAAATAAGTTAATTTATAAGCCTCATTTTGAAAAGCTAGTATAACCCAGCTTTTCAAAAACTAGCTTATAAGCTCATCTAAATAAGTTAGGTTTGACCCAAAAATTACTATTCTATCTAAACAATTTTTATAATATTTTTATCATAAAAGCTACAAGCCACTAAAAGCCAACATAACTTATAAGATTCAAAAATAAGCCATCCTAAACACCCTCTAAATGTTGATGGATCTCTTTTTCTACAATAGGTAAATATGGAAGGACTGAAAGAATGGTATCTATGACATATTATTCTCGAAAAAAAACAATTTAGAATGATTTGGTTTTAAGAAAATGGGTGAGTATAAAAATAAATGAAGATATAACTTTGAGTTTGTAAACAAATACCCTAATTTAAAATGCTTGATTATTTATGAAAATTTTGTTTGGGTTTTCAATTCTAACTGCAGGAAGCTCCCGTTGAAGTATCATTTTGATAACAACAAGAGAATGAGAAGGCAAACAAGAAATTTGCATAAATTAACAATTGAACATTTTCTCTACATTAATTTATTTGATGTCGTTTTCTGGATTAGAAAGATTTGTTGTTTATTTTGTTTAGTCAGCATATGAAGTTCAAGCGATTGGGAGTGGTATAGAGGGATTGAAGCAGCATGCTGGTGCTGGAGGGAGAGTTGAGATATATTATTTTCTCATGAGGAAAGAATATTGGTTATCAAACCAGTTTTCTATTGGAGGCACAATTCTAATATTTATAGTGGAGATATATTATTTTCTCGAGAAAAAGAAGAGATGTAATCATCAAATTTCATGGATTTTATATTGATTTATAAATAAGAAAAAATATATTGAAATAACCCAAACTAACAAGATGATCCATAATTAACCGTTTACAAAAACATTTAGAATACAAAATAAGTATATTCACATGCAACGCACGTACACTACACTAGTTAGGATATATATAAGTACAAAGTAGGGAAACTATAAAGCCCAGTTTGGCAACGAGTTAGTAGAAAGATTAAGGGGGTTTAACCCCTCATTAACCCCCAAATAACTGAAAAATGCTAATGGACTAACAAACCCAACAAACTTTTAATTATCAGCTAACCCATCAAATGATGGGTTAATAATTCCGTGTGAGGAGGCAGAATTTCAAAAAATAAAACGAGATAAGGTTTTAGTTGTATGGATAGCTATAGGAGGCTACACAAGCAAATCATATAACTATGCTAACAGTTTAGCATCTACACCCTAGTATGAACCCATGAGAGTATGTCTTTTCTTTTGTGTTGGTCATTACAAATAGACAAGAAGCAGAAAAAAATATGATGAACTTTGACCTGTTCACCTGCTTTCAAAGGAGTTTCTCTTTATTAATATAACTAGTGTGTACCCCGTGCAAAGCACGGCCCCCTTTTTTTTTAAGCATTGCATTTTGAACCTGCCTCCCTCTAAGGTTTAATACAATTGATTTAATTATTGTATGCTAAAAATTAGAAATCATATCTACTGCTCTATACTTAAAGGAGGATCCAAAGCATTTGTATTTTTTGGATTTACTATTCATGTTACAGTAAATTACTGTAGTATAAACAGTTATAGTAAATTGTTGCATCATAAACAGTAAATTTATGCCTTTTGTATTTGACGGTGTCCAAAGATGTACTGTTCATGCCAAAGTAATTTACTGTAGTATTTACTGTAGCATGAACAGTGAATCTTAGGATTCTCCTTTAAGTATAGAGGAGTAGATTTTTGTTAGCCTGCAGTATCAAGTACAATTTGTTGTTGTAAAACAAATTACCTAGTTAAATATTTTTTATTTGTTATGTCACATAGTAATGTGTAGTGAGGCTAAATTTTGGATGTTCTTTTAAATTTACAATGTAACGGGTTTTTTTTGTAACTGAACATAACTTTCATTTACCAAGTGAAGAAATTTATGTACACATATTATCCTGGATATACTCAGGAGCACAAAAAACTATCAGTAATAAAATTGGGAATACAACAAAACTCCCACCAACCAAATAAAAAGTCCCTCAAATCAACACACAACAAACTCTCAAGCCATATTTTCACATTTGGGGAGCTACTATGCCTCACTCTTGCAATTATCATATTCCCCTCCCATCCCAGAGTGCAAACACTGTAGCAGTGAGAGCAGCATGCAATGCTCACTATTTTGGATTTCTACCTCTCCCTTGCACACAAAACCAATTCAATTGCAAGCTTGAAGCCATAAGTTCCCTACAGTGACATAGCCACTCCAGAATTTGATTCCACAGAAGAGCAGGGAAAGAACTTTGGAAAAATAAATACTTTAGATTCTCCAGCTTGACCACATAACACACATGAGCAGCCTTCATGCGCAATCCCTAAATGCTGCAACCTATCATATTGAAGAAGCCTCCCACACACCACAAGCCACAACACAAAAGAGTGTCTAGGCATAAAGAACACCCACCACAGAAGACCATGCCACCCTATTATGATTATAGTATATAACCTATAAGCATGGGAAAGTTTGAATTTCTCCCTTTTAATCTAAGTTTCAAATAAGAAATTATTAACAGAGCCCTATTTGACTAATATCCAATCCCTTATTTGCAGTATCTTTCTCCAAAACCAGGAATCCACTCCCCTAGCATTCACCTCTCAAATAGAATCATGTTTGAGATTGTTCATGCAGCCATTTAATCCATATGTGATCCTCTTTAGTGTGAATTGCTTATAGGAGTTTAATCATTGTCAACTTATTCCAAAGCTCTGCTTTAATAAGCCCCAACCCCCTTGGTTTTTTGGTAAACACATTTGTCTTTTGATTCCATCAAATGCATCTTGTGCAAACTAGGCTTTTTACCCCAAATAAAATTACTACAAATTCTTATCAATTTCTTTAAAAGTTTCTTGGGCAACATATAAACAACACTCCAAAAATATGCATGCTGAAAATAATTGATCTACCAATTCAATTATCCCTGCATAAGACAGTTTATAAGACCTCATGCTTTAATTTGTGCTTCAATTGTTTCTAATAGCTCCCTGCAGTATGTGAAAATCTAGTGTTTGAGAAAGGGACACCAAGATACCTCATAGGCAACTTCTGCTCAACATAACCCAAACTCTACCAAATAGAACTCCTCATTTCATCAAGAACATCAAAGAAAGAAAATATTGCTCTTCTTTGGGATTAACATGAAGTCCAAAGGCAACCGAAAATTTGATCCAATTTGAGCTTAAAAGCCCGCATAGACACCAATCACCCTAGCAAATAGTAGCAAATCATCAAGAAAAGCCAAATTTGAAAGGACAAATTTTAAAATGAACCGCTTTTGAAAAAATGAGCAAAATTGACCTTCTCCCAAAATGAGCAAAATCGACCGCCGCCACGCGTAAAACGATCGATTTTGCCGAATGGTTTTTAATTACACGGGACTACTAGTCCGTGTAATTACAAACCACTAATTACGCTGGTGAATTATACGGACTAGCAGCCTGCTATTTTCTACACTTAACCCCCGTGACCCCTCTCTAGGCCTATTTCCCCATGAACCCTAGCCCTAAAAGCCCCATGAACCCTAGCCCTAAAAGCCCCGTGACCCTCCCCCCTCTTTCCTTAACCTCAAGTCCTCTCCTCGCTACTGCCACCACGCCACGCATCTCTACCGGACACCACGCCAGACCACAACCTCCGACCACACTTTAACATAGCCCGGACCACCTCAAGCGACCACAAATACTCCCACCACATCCACCAAACTCCAATCAAGGTGAAAATTTTCGCTATTTTCTTGTGAATTCGATGAATGATATGGATGGATTAGGCTAGGGTTAAATTTTTATATGAATGATATGGTTTTTGATTTAGGGTTTAATTATAATTGGGATATGAAATTTGTGGTATGAATTGTAATTTTTGGTGAGAATTTTGATTAGGGTTTATGAATTTTGATTAGGGTTTTTTGTGAGAATTTGTTGTGAATTTTGATGAATGATATGGATTGATTAGGGTTTATGATTAATTGGGATATGAAAATTTTTAGGTTTTATTTTGTGAAATATGATGAATAATGTGATTTGGAAGTTAGGGTTTAACTAGAATTTAGGGTTTTAAATTTGATTTTCAATCGAGAATTTGATTTTCAATTATAATAGATTATTTGCATATGATGCAATGTTGATTTTCAGTTTCGATGGCGAACTCTATACCCATTATTTGCTTCTTCAATGGAAGCCTCTGTTGGAGTGAATAGTATGCCTATGTATGAGGGAGGTTCGGGAAAATGTTTATGCTATCTAAGTCATGCAATTTTGATGGAATGATGAAGGAAATACACAGAGTTACTAAAATTAATAAAGAAGAATATGCAACTAAGGTGTTCTTCAACTGTCCAATAAATGAGAATAGAACAATTACCGTAGAGATCACCGACGATGAGGAGTTGAATGACATGAAACAATTAGTCGAGAAGCGGTGTCAATCGAAGTTGTTCATTGAGAAGTATCTCGATTCTCGAATTTGCCCAAGTTTCGAAACCTCAAGGAGAGTTCTCCCGCATGCTTGACTTAGAAAATGAATCGAGTGGTTTTATGACATCTCCAAGTCAAGAGCCGTGGTCTCAATTACAACATTTAAGCGGACATTCTCTTGGTGGGACGTCAAGTACTATATTTAATGACGCTTCTCGCTATGTTACTTGTAACTTACGCCCATATCGCTTGTAGAAGAAGAAGCAAATGATGACTCGAAGATATTGAAGAAGATGACGGCAAATTGATAGCATGCATGTGGCTATGGAATCGATGATGACTCCCATGGATGGATCATTTTATTTTAACAATGATTATGTGGAAGCTAAAGATCCGCTGTCTCGACGAAGTTTCAAAATGAGGATTGGATAAATACCTCCCAAGCTGAATTTGTTGATGTTGGTTCAAATTTCCAACGGCCCGAGGACTTCACTTTTAAAAAAGGAGATCTATTTGAGAATAAGGAGGCATTGATCTATGTAATCTGACAATGGTGCATCAAGAATCGGGTCAAATTCAAGCCGGTAAAAACTAATGCAACAAACTACCAAGTAAAATGTTACTTTAACGAGAAGATTGAAGTAGAGCATGCAAGTGAGCAGGATGAGAGAAACGTGGAATGTCCTTGGTTGCTAAATGCATCATGAGAGAAAATCATCAAATAGGCAATTTGTGATCTCTAGATATTACGGACTTCATACATGTTGCAATCCGTCGGTGGATGTTGATCATTACTCGGCATGTTCCTCCTATATATGTAAGCTAATTATGCCTGAAATGAGGGCAGAACTTGATCTAAATCTAGGTCAGATATTTCAAAGGGTATATGACATGCGAGGCATTAAGATATCTAAATATAAGGCACATGATGCAAGGAGGAAAGCGTTTCAAAATATTTGGAGATTGGGAGAAATCTTATGAATTACTTCCACAATATCTTGAAGCTATCGCAAATAATCCAAGCATCGAATATGAAATAATGCTCAAGAGATTGCACCGGGGATGGAGTGGTTCACTCGAGTATTTTGGGCATTTGGTCCTGCTATCAAGGGTTTCACTTTTTATCATCCGTTATTGAGTATCGATGGCATACATTTATATGTCAAGTACAAAGGCGTGCTTCTTGTGGCGACCGGTGTAGACGCAAATGGAGGTTTATTTCCTTTAGCATTTGCAGTCGTAGAGGTAGAGGATACATCTAGTTGAAAGTGGTTCTTTGAACTTATATGCAGGTTAATTCCAAGTGTCCAAATGCCAAGAACAATTACTTTTATCTCAGACAGGATGAAAGGAATTATAAGGGCGTTGCATGAGGGTTTTGGTGCACCACATCACCATCGATATTGCTTAAGGCACATAAGAGATAATTTCAAGAAAAAACACGGTGAGATTGTAGCGTCGAAAAAATTGTTTATTGATTGAATGAATGTGTTACAATCAAATTCTCTCGACATGTGAGGAAGAGGAGGTTGATTTGACCTCTTTGTATTCTTGGTGGCGAGAGGATGCTTCACTCAATGCTCGAGTCGAGGTTACTCCTCGCTGACGACGTAACCAAGGTCAGCGGGTGATCAAGGGGTTGTTGAGGTTCCCGATCTCCTATGCTATTGCAAGTGTTGAGCTCCCCAAATTCCAAAAGCCCTTTCCATAGTCGCCACGGATTTATAGGGTTTTTAGCATGTAACTATCATGCCGAATTGTGAAAACGTGGTTAATGGATGGGCATAACCGATGCCCACTACTTAGCCCACGAAGTCTGCATGGCTTTCGTGGCCTTTGTGTTCACATGTTAAAAGCCGCTCACCGCTGGCTGAATCCACGCGGCGTATTTTGTCAGCCAGTAATCGTGAGGCCGCTACAAGAATACTACCGCTACAAAGACGCGGAACTGCTACAAGAACGCTGAGCTACCGCGCATGAAACGCCGTGGCTTAACCTCGCCGACGGTGACGCCAAGGGCGAGCCTGTCGAACTTTGATGTCAGCGGCGAAAGCCTCACAACTTTGATGTCGCAGGCGAAGCCTCGCCAAACCACTATTGTGGGCGAAGCCGTTTCACGTGCGAACCTCATTGAATGTCGAGGTTGAATGTCGAGATCATCACAGAGGCGAACCTCGTTGAATGTCGAGGTTCATCGCTATAGGCGAACCGATTGAATGTTGAGGTTGAATGCCTAGATTCATCACGTAGCGAAGTCGAATGTTGAGGTTCATCATCAGAAGTAACTCGTGAATGTTGAGATTCATCGGTAGGTGAACCTCGGTTGAGTGTTGAGATTCGCTGTAGGTGAACCTCGGTTGAATGTCGAGGTTCATCACGAGCTAAC
This sequence comes from Asparagus setaceus, assembly GCA_012295165.1. Lineage (NCBI taxonomy): Eukaryota > Viridiplantae > Streptophyta > Magnoliopsida > Asparagales > Asparagaceae > Asparagus > Asparagus setaceus. The sequence goes on along the minus strand of CM022702.1, from coordinate 46,992,999 downwards.
CTCTGGTTGAGTGTTGAGATTCACCGGCGTAGGTGAACCTCGGTTGAATGTCGAGGTTCATCACGTAGGCTAACCTGGTTGAGTGTTGAGATTCACCGCTGTAGTGAACCTGGTTGAATGTCCAGCTCGCCGCCGGGCGCATCCTCGCTCAATGAAGGGCTTCGCTACTTGGCTAACCTCGTCAATGGAGAGTTTCGCCGCTTGGCGAACCTCTGATGAGTGAAGAGCTTCGCCGCTGGCTTAACCTTGTCGAATGAAGGCCGCTACTTGGCGAACCTCGTCCGAATGGAAGTTACGCTATTTAACCTCGCCGAATGAAGAGCTACGCTGTTGGCAAACCTCGGTTGGGCTTAACCTTGTTGAATGTCGAAATTGCCGCTGCATTAACCTCGCCTGAATGAAGAGTTTCACGCTTGGCGAATCTCGTCAATGAAGAGCTACGCCGTTGGCGAACCTCTAGGCTTAACCTCGGTTGAATGTCGAGCTCGGGCCGCCAGCGAACCTCCGAATGAAGAGTTTCACGCTTAGCTAACCTCGTCGAATGAAGAGCTACGTTAGCGAACCTCTACGAACCTCGGTTGAATGTCGAGCCCGCTGCCAGGTGTGGCTTAACTCGCCTCAATGAAGAGCCTCGCAGCTTTGCGACCTTCCTCATATGCTACTTAAGAACTGGTCGTAACTTTCAAACCGTATGTCTGAATTGGACGAATTATATAAAAATTAACTATCTCGACGAGACGAGTTAACCAAACCAACCGGGGTTCGCTTTTCTGGCCATTTTGCCAAATTCCTTCCGGTTGGGAGATATCGACACTTTGTCTATTTTGTAAAGTCAAGTATTCGTGAACTTAACCTTTAGCGCACTGACTTCAATTCGATGGACCCTTAAGCTCTCTTGCTCATTCCGAGTTGTCAGGTAGGGATTAAGGCAATTTTATTGCCTACGAGATTAAGTTGTAAAATCTTTTTGGCAAGCTCGGTGTGCAAATGCACACATTAGTGTATGAACATTTTAGGGAGAAAATCAAGTCTTTATCAAGATGCACAACCGATTGAAAATAACTCGAAGCATCAAATCGAGCATCGATGGGCATTATGTAAAGATGGCGGGTGCGCTTTTGCATGATGACAACTAATTGCTCGAGAGCTTTAACGGCTGCATTTAAGGAGCACGAAGCTGGCGAATACAACTTGGTTGCAAGATCGTCTATAGGCTAAACGATACTTCAACAAAAGACGCGGGTGATGTATGGACTGACAACATTACACAATCAAAAATGAGTCCATTTTGCATAAAAGAATTGTGGTAGCAAGATCGTGTCAAATCAGATTCAATGACAACCAATGGTGGGTACAGATTGTGATCGGTATTCAATCGTTAAACTATTTGATATTGATTGCACTTGCACTTGTAACATACTACAACTCCAAAAAGGCCTTGTGCACATGTTCTAGCGGCTTCTTCCAACTGCAAGGAGTGCTAGAATTCCCTATAATCGGTATTGTTCGGCGTGATATTCAACAATTCACTACCGAAGGTATATAATGAGAGTCATCCTCCATGATAGTCGGTATTGGCCCGAATATAATGGACCACATCTAATTCCACCTCAATACAATGACAAGCAGCCGACCGTGATCTCGTATAATTAGGGGAACCATGGATCAAGGGCGAGAAGGAGTTGTCAAACATAATAAATGTAGTTTTTGCAAACAACCGGGACATACTCGACCTCATTGTCCATCTAGACCCAATAGATAGCAATTAATTGGTAATAAATAAGAGTTCAAATTTTAATATATGTTAATAAAGGAATGTAATTAGTACATGTTATTAATATGTAATAATTGTATGTGCAGTATCTACACCATGCTACCAAGGCCGGTTAGTGATGAGGTCATATATGACCAATCTCGACATCGTTCAGATATTATATCATTTACAAAGGTAATTAATTTGTTCAATACATATTACATATTGTTAATTTCTTTATTATTGCATATTGTTATTATTGCATATATTGTATTCTTATGCTCTATTTCCTTGCTCTACAGAGAGGCCTGGATATCGCCATGGTTGATCATAGCCTCGGCCATAGCCGTTGGCAACTAGAGGATGAGCGTATCATTGCAGCTGTAGGATTGGCTGGTTTCTTGACATGTTCAAAGCTCCGTTGGATGAAGCTAGATTGGCCCCTACTCACCATTTTGATAGATAGATGGAGACCAGAGACTAACACTTTCCACTTCTGAATGGGAGAGTCGACCATTACTCTACAAGATATATCTATCATACTCAGTCTCCGTGTAGATGGTCCTTGTGTTCTGGGCAAGGATAGCTGTATGGCGGACCAAATGTGAAAACATTAGGTGTAGCCCGAGTCAATGCCCGGAGGGAATATTAGATGAAGTGGTTGAAAGAGGCCTCTCTGAGCCATTGCCTATTGATGCATTAATGATATTGATTGAGCAACATGCATCGCATATATTATGCACATGATCGGTTGATATTATTTCCAAATTCAAGTAAAGATAAAGTGCATGCAAGGTATGTGTATTTGTATTTTGAATATGTATTTAATTGCATTAGCTTCTTTTAATAAATTGTAATCGCATCGGACATGCTAGTGGTTACCACTTCAGGACTTAGGACGATGCGTGCATTATCGGGTAGTGCCATTTTGGCGATATGTACAAAGAGATGTCCAAGGTATTCAAGCAAAACAGTTGACTTCAAAGGGTGTCTAACCTACCAAGTTTGGGCATGAGAGAGACTTCATTTGAAGCCGATACTATGCTCATATACAATTAGATGGACAAATTCCATCGATGCGGTATCTATTTTTAATGTAGCAAATATACTTGTAGTTATCGTTATTGATACTAAATTTTGAAAACAACACAAATGGAATGTCCAAAATGTTACGACGAGACCCTCGGCTAGCAATTAGATTTTTATAGAAATGAGCTTGACCGTATGAAGGTTTATCGGTATTTCTACAAAATGAGTTTTTCCTTTATATGTCTTTTAATTTTAATGATATACAAAAATATGTGAAATATTCTCTAGATGGAATGGGAGCCATACACCGGGTTCTCAATCGCCTAACACCGTATGCACGAATACCCAACTACATGGAGAGCCGAGTTCCTCTTGTATGTTTTGAGATTATAGAGATGCATCTACCGACGCGTGCTCGACAATTTGGTCGTGCAAAACAAATTACCTAGTTAAATGTTTTTATTTGTTATGTCACATAGTAATGTGTAGTGAGGCTAAATTTTGGATGTTCTTTTAAATTTACAATGTAAAGGGTTTTTTGTAACTGAACATAACTTTCATTTACCAAGTGAAGAGATTTATGTACACATATTATCCTGGATATACTCAGGAGCACAAAAGACTATCAGTAATAAAATTGGGAATACAACAAAACTCCAACCAACCAAATAAAAAGTCCCTCAAATCAACACACAACAAACTCTCAAGCCATATTTTCACATTTGGGGAGCTACTATGCCTCACTCTTGCAATTATCATATTCCCCTCCCATCCCAGAGTGCAAAACTTGTAGCGTTGAGGCGACATGCAATGCTCACTATTTTGGATTTCTACCTCTCCCTTGCACACAAAACCAATTCAATTGCAAGCTTGAAGCCATAAGTTCCCTACAGTGACATAGCCACTCCAGAATTTGATTCCGAAGCGGGAAAGAACTTTGGAAAAATAAATACTTTAGATTCTCGGCTTGACCACATAACACACATGAGCGACCTTCATGCTAATCCCTAAATGCTGCAACCTATCATATTGAAGAAGCCTCCCACACACCACAAGCCACAACACAAAAGAGTGTCTAGGCATAAGAACACCCACCACGAAGACCATGCCACCCTATTATGATTATAGAATATAACCCTATAAGCATGGGAAAGTTTGAATTTCTCCCTTTTAATCTAAGTTTCAAATAAGAAATTATTAATGAACCCTATTTGACTAATATCCAATCCCTTATTTGCGTATCTTTCTCCAAAACCGTGAATCCACTCCCTAGCATTCACTTCTCAAATAGAATCATGTTTGAGATTGTTCATGTAGCCATTTAATCCATATGTGATCCTCTTTAGTGTGAATTGCTTATATGAGTTTAATCATTGTCAACTTATTCCAAATCTCTGCTTTAATAAGCCCCAACCCCCTTGGTTTTTTGGTAAACACATTTGTCATTTGATCCCATCAAATGCATCTTGTGCAAACTAGGCTTTTTACCCCAAATAAAATTACTACAGATTCTTATCAATTTCTTTGAAAGTTTTCTTGGGCTACATATAAACAACACTCCAAAAATATGCATGCTGAAAATAATTGATCTACCAATTCAATCATCCCTGCATAAGACAGTTTATAAGACCTCATGCTTTAATTTGTGCTTCAATTGTTTCTAATAGCTCCCTGCAGTATGTGAAAATCTAGTGTTTGAGAAAGGGACACCAAGATACCTCATAGGCAACTTCTGCTCAACATAACCCAAACTCTACCAAATAGAACTCCTCATTTCATCAGTAACATCAGCAAAGAAAATATTGCTCTTGCTGGGATTAACATGAAGTCCAAAGGCAACTGAAAATTTGATCCAATTTGAGCTTAAAAGCCTGCATAGACACCAATCACCCTAGCAAATAGTAGCAAATCATCAGTAAAAGCCAAATTTGAAAGGACAAATTTTTAAAATGAACCGTTTTGAAAAAAATGAGCAAAATTGACCTTCTCTCAAAAAATGAGCAAAATCGACCGTTTTACGCCCGTGGTGACGATCATTATTTGAAATAATTTTAATTACGGGACTACTAGTCCCGTGTAATTACAAACCACTAATTACGCGGGTGAATTATACGGGACTAGCAGTCCTGTCTATTTTCTACACTTAACCCCCGTGACCCCTCTCTAGGCCTATTTCCCGTGAACCCTAGCCCTAAAAGCCCCATGAACCCTAGCCCTAAAAGCCCCGTGACCCTCCCCCCTCTTTCCTTAACCTCAAGTCCTCTCTCCCTCGCTACCAAGCCACCACGCTCACGACCCCAGCCTCACCACGCCAGACCACAACCTCGACACATCACACCACAAGCCGCCCGACCACCTCATGACCACAAATGCTCTCCACCACATCCACCAAACTCCAATCAAGGTGAAAATTTTCGCTATTTTCTTGTGAATTCAATGAATGATATGGATGGATTAGGCTAGGGTTAAATTTTTATATGAATGATATGGTTTTTGATTTAGGGTTTAATTATAATTGGGATATGAAATTTGTGGTATGAATTGTAATTTTTTGTGAGAATTTTGATTAGGGTTTATGAATTATGATTAGGGTTTTGTGAGAATTTGTTGTGAATTTTGATGAATGATATGGATTGATTAGGGTTTATGATTAATTGGGATATGAAAATTTTTAGGTTTTATTTTGTGAAATATGATGAATAATGTGATTTGGAAGTTAGGGTTTAACTAGAATTTAGGGTTTTAAATTTGATTTTCAATCGAGAATTTGATTTTCAATTATAATAGATTATTTGCATATGATGCAATGTTGATTTTCAGTTTCGATGGCGAACTCTATACCCATTATTTGCTTCTTCAATGGAAGCCTCTGTTGGAGTGAATAGTATGCCTATGTATGAGGGAGGTTCTGGGAAAATGTTTATGCTATCTAAGTCATGCAATTTTGATGGAATGATGAAGGAAATACACAGAGTTACTAAAATTAATAAAGAAGAATATGCAACTAAGGTGTTCTTCAACTGTCCAATAAATGAGAATAGAACAATTACCGTAGAGATCACCGACGATGAGGAGTTGAATGACATGAAACAATTAGTCGAGAAGCAGGTGTCAATCGAGTTGTTCATTGAGAAGTATCTGATTCTTGAATTTGCCCAAGTTTTAAAACCTCAAGGAGAGTTCTCCCGCATGCTTGACTTAGAAAATGAATCGAGTGGTTTTATGACATCTCCAAGTCAAGAGCCGTGGTCTCAATTACAATATTTAAGCGGACATTCTCTTGGTGGGACGTCAAGTACTATATTTAATGACGCTTCGGGCTATGTTACGGGTAACTTACCAGCCGGATCAGTTGTAGAAGAAGAAGCAAATGATGACTCAGAAGATATTGAAGAAGATGACGTGCAAATTGATAGCATGCATGTGGCTACTGGAATCGATGATGACTCCCATTGGATGGATCATTTTTATTTTAACAATGATTATGTGGAAGCTAAAGATCCGTTGCCCGACGAGTTTCAAAATGAGGATTGGATAAATACCTCCCAAGCTGAATTTGTTGATGTTGGTTCAAATTTCCAACGGCCTGAGGACTTCACTTTTAAAAAAGGAGATCTATTTGAGAACAAGGAGGCATTGATCTATGTAATCTGACAATGGTGCATCAAGAATCGGGTCAAATTCAAGCCGGTAAAAACTAATGCAACAAACTACCAAGTAAAATGTTACTTTACCGAGAAGATTGAAGTAGAGCATGCAAGTGAGCAGGATGAGAGAAACGTGGAATGTCCTTGGTTGCTAAATGCAGCTGTGAGAAAATCATCAAATAGGCAATTTGTGATCTCTAGATATTGCGGACTTCATACATGTTGCAATCCGTCGGTGGATGTTGATCATTACTCAGCATGTTCCTCCTATATGTAAGCTAATTATGCCCGGTGAGGCGTAACTTGATCTAAATCCAAGTCGATATTTCAAAGGGTATATGACATGTGGGGCATTAAGATATCTAAATATAAGGCACATGATGCAAGGAGGAAAGCGTTGTCTAAAATATTTGGAGATTGGGAGAAATCTTATGAATTACTTCCACAATATCTTGAAGCTATCAAGCGAAATAATCCAGTTACTGAATATGAAATAATGCTCGAAGAGATTGCACCGGGGATGGAGTGGTTCACTCGAGTATTTTGGGCATTTGGTCCTGCTATCAAGGGTTTCACTTTTTATCATTCGTTATTGAGTATCGATGGCATACATTTATATGTCAAGTACAAAGGCGTGCTTCTTGTGGCGACCGGTGTAGACGCAAATGGAGGTTTATTTCCTTTAGCATTTGCAGTCGTAGAGGTAGAGGATACATCTAGTTGAAAGTGGTTCTTTGAACTTATATGCAGGTTAATTCCAAGTGTCCAAATGCCAAGAACAATTACTTTTATCTCAGACAGGATGAAAGGAATTATAAGGGCGTTGCATGAGGGTTTTGGTGCACCACATCACCATCGATATTGCTTAAGGCACATAAGAGATAATTTCAAGAAAAAACACGGTGAGATTAAGTTGTAAAATCTTTTGTGGCAAGCTGGGTGTGCAACCGACACATTAGTGTATGAACATTTTAGGGAGAAAATCAAGTCTTTATTAGTAGATGCACATAACTGGATTGAAAATAACTTGAAGCATCAAATCGAGCATCGATGGGCATTATGTAAAGATGGCGGGGTGCGGTTTTGCATGATGACAACTAATTATTCCAGAGCTTTAACGGCGACTAAGGGAGCACGAGCTATGCCAATACAATCCTTGGTTGCAAGATCATTCTATAGGCTAAGCATACTTCAACAAAAGACGGTGATGCGTGACCGACAACACATTACACAATCAAAATGAGTCCATTTTGCATAAAAGAATTGTGGTAGCAAGATCGTGTCAAATTTCTGTATTCAATGACAACCAATGGTGGGTACAGGATTGTGACGGTATCTACACCGTTAAACTATTTGATATTGATTGCACTTGCACTTGTAACATACTACAACTCCAAAAAAGGCCTTGTGCACATGTTTTAGCGGCTTCTTCCAATCCGCAAGGAGGTGCTAGAATTCCCTATAATCGGTATTGTTCGGCGTGATATTCAACAATTCACTACCGAAAGGTATATAATGAGAGTTTTCATCCTCCCGATGATAGTCGGTATTGGCCTGAATATAATGGACCACATCTAATTCCACCTCAATACAAGAGACAAGCAAGTCGACCGTGATCTGTGCGAATTAGGGGAACCATGGATCAAGGGCGAGAAGGAGTTGTCAAACATAATAAATGTAGTTTTTGCAAACAACCGTATGCACGTATACCCGCCATACAATCGTTTCAATCAACACCGTATGCATGTAATACCCAGCTACATGGAGAGCCAGAGTTCCTCTTGTATGTTTTGAGATTATAGAGATGCATCTACCGGACCGCGTGCTTCGACAATTTGGTCGTGCACAACATGTTCCATAATTTGTTGAAAAAATAGGTAGGAAGGCAAAGAAAGGAGGCCATCAAAAGGACTGGGCAGTTGAGCATCGGGTTATATAGATAGATGGAATGAGAGGCATTTCTGTATTGTTGAGCAGATTGACCCAACTCCTCGGGAATCGGATTACTACACTTGGTATTGGGGATAACTTGAAGATGGATATTCCATGCCACCACAAAGACCGATTAAGTTGCAAAAGGATACATGCCATGGGGTATAGATGATGAGAATTTGTAAGTATTTTTAGATTTGATTTAAGGTCTATTTTGATTGGTATTCCTCAATATTGCTAACATGTGTTTTTAACATTGCGGTGTAGCAAAGAATAGATGATGTTGAAACCATTACAAATCATGGCGTGGAATGTCCTTGGTTGCTAAATGCGGTGAGAAAATCATCAAATAGGCAATTTGTGATCTCCAGATATTGCGGACTTCATACATGTTGCAATCCGTCGGTGGATGTTGATCATTACTCAGCATGTTCCTCCTATAAATGTAAGCTAATTATGCCTGAAGTGAGGGCAGAACTTGATCTAAATCCAAGTCAGATATTTCAAAGGGTATATGACATGTGGGGCATTAAGATATCTAAATATAAGGCACATGATGCAAGGAGGAAAGCGTTGTCTAAAATATTTGGAGATTGGGAGAAATCTTATGAATTACTTCCACAATATCTTGAAGCTATCAAGCGAAATAATCCAGATACTGAATATGAAATAATGCTCGAAGAGATTGCACCGGGGATGGAGTGGTTCACTCGAGTATTTTGGGCATTTGGTCCTGCTATCAAGGGTTTCACTTTTTATCATTCGTTATTGAGTATCGATGGCATACATTTATATGTCAAGTACAAAGGCGTGCTTCTTGTGGCGACCGGTGTAGACGCAAATGGAGGTTTATTTCCTTTAGCATTTGCGATTAAAGAGGAGTGAGGATATCTAGTTGAAAGTGGTTCTTTGAACTTATATGTGTTAATTCCAAGTGTCCAAATGCCAAGAACAATTACTTTTATCTCGGTGGGATGAAAGGAATTTTAAAGAGCGTTGCATGAGGTTTTGGTGCACCACATCACCATCGATATTGCTTAAGGCACATAAGAGATAATTTCAAGAAAACACGGTGAGATTAAGTTGTAAAATCTTTGTGGCAAAATTTGGGTGTGCAACGCACATTAGTGTATGAACATTGTAGGGAGAAAATCAAGTCTTTATCAGTAGATGCACATAACTGGATTGAAAATAACTTGAAGCATCAAATCGAGCATCGATGGGCATTATGTAAAGATGGCGGGGTGCGGTTTTGCATGATGACAACTAATTGCTCTGAGAGCTTTAACGGCGTACTTAAGGGAGCACGAGCTATGCCAATACAATCCTTGGTTGCAAGATCATTCTATAGGCTAAACGCATACTTCAACAAAAGACGTGGTGATGGCGTAGACTGGACAACACATTACACACCGAAAAATGAGTCCATTTTGCATAAAAGAATTGTGGTAGCAAGATCGTGTCAAATTTCTGTATTCAATGACAACCAATGGTGGAGTCGAGGATTGTGTGACTATCTACCGTTAAACTATTTGATATTGATTGCACTTGCACTTGTAACATACTACAACTCCAAAAAGGCCTTGTGCACATGTTTTAGCGGCTTTCCAATCCATGAGGAGGTGCTAGAATTCCTATAATCGGTATTGTTGGTGATATTCAACAATTCACTACCCAGAAGGTATATAATGAGAGTTTTCATCCTCCGATGATAGTCGGTATTAGCTGAATATAATGGACCACATCTAATTCCACCTCAATACAAGAGAGACAAGCAGTCGTGGTGATGCGTCTTGGAGTGGGGGATCAAGGGCGAGAAGGAGTTGTCAAACATAATAAATGTAGTTTTTGCAAACAACCGGTATGCCGAGAATACACGCCGCCTGCTGGGTTTCTCAATCGCCTAACACCGGTATGCACAGAATACCCGACTACATGGAGAGCGAGTTCCTCTTGTATGTTTTGAGATTATAGAGATGCATCTAGGACCGCGTTAGCCCACAATTTGGTGATGCATGTTCCATAATTTGTTGAAAAATAGGTAGGAAGGCAAAGAAAGGAGGCCATCAAAAGGATAGGCGGTTGAGCATCGGGTTATATAGATAGATGGAATGAGAGGCATTTGTATTGTTGGCGATTGACCCACTCAGGAATCGGATTACTACACTTGGTATTGGGGGATAACTTGAAGATGGATATTCCATGCGACCACAGCACCGATTAAGTTGCAAAAAGGATACATGCCATGGGGTATAGATGACAGAGAATTTGTAAGTATTTTTAGATTTGATTTAAGGTCTATTTTGATTGGTATTCCTCAATATTGCTAACATGTGTTTTTAACATAATTGCGGTAGCAATAGATGATGTTGAAACCATTACAAATTCGGGCCGCTACGCATCCTCGTCAATGAAGGGCTTCGCTACTGGCGAACCTCGCTCGAATGGAGAGTTTCGCCGCTGGCGAACCTCTTGAGTGAAGAGCTTCACGCTATTAACCTTGTTCAATGAAGGGCTTCGCTACTGGCGAACCTCGTCAATGGAGAGTTTCGCCGCCTGGCGAACCTCGCTCGAATGAAGAGCTACGCCGTTGGCAAACCTCTGCTAACCGGTTGAATGTCGAGCCTTCACGCTGCATAACCTCACCGAATGAAGAGTTTCGGCCGCCATTTAATCTCGTCAATGAAGAGCTACGCCGTTGCAACTCCTACTGGGCTTAACCTCGTTGAATGTCGGCCTTCGGCCGCCAGCTTAACCTCGCCTGAATGAAGAGTTTCACGCTAGCTTAACCTCGCCCGAATGAGCTACGCCGCTTGGCGAACCTCGGTTGCGAACCTCGGTTGAATAGAGCCTGTTGCCGAGCGAACCTGGAATGAAGAGTTTATTGCTTGGCGAATCTCGTCTGAATGAAGAGCTTCTGTGCTTGGCGAACCTCCGGTAGGCGAAACCTCGGTTGAATGTCGAGCCACCGCCGGTGAACCTCGTCACGAATGAAGAGTTTCACTGCCATAGCTTCTCGTCACGAATGAAGAGCTTCTGACTGGCGAACCTCGGTTAGGCGAACCTGGTTGAATGTCGAGCCTGTTGCCGGGCGAACCTCGTCGAATGAAGAGCCTCGCTGACTTTGCGACCTTCCTCATATGCTACTTAACGGTCAGAATTTCAAACCGTATACCGAATTGGACGATTATATATAAAAATTAACTATCTCGACGAGATTCGGAGCAACCAAACCGACCGGCGGGTTCGGTTTGTTCTATCATTTTGCCAAATTCCTTCCGGTTTGGGAGATATCGACACTTTTGTCTATTTTGTAAAGTCAAGTATTCGTGAACTTAACCTTAGGCAGACTGACTTCACTCGATGGACCCTTGCTCTCGCTCATTCGAAGTTGTGTGTAGGATTAAGGCAATTTTATTGCCTACGAGATTTGTAAAATCTTTGTGGCAAGTCAAGTGTGCACCATTAACATTAGTGTATGAACATTTTAGGGAGAAAATCAAGTCTTTATCAAGAGATGCACATAATCGATTGAAAATAACTCAAGCATCAAATCGAAAGCATCGATGGGCATTATGTAAAGATGATGGGTGCGCTTTTGCATGATGACAATAATTGATTCGAGAGCTTTAATCGGCTGCATTTAAGGGAGCACGAAGCGCGAATACAACTTGGTTGCAAGATCGCTCTATAGGCTAAACGCATACTTCAACAAAGACGGGTGATACGTAGACCGGACAACACATTACACAATCAAAAATGAGTCCATTTTGCATAAAAGAATTGTGGTAGCAAGATCGCGGTCAAATCAGATTCAATGACAACCAATGGTGGGTACAGGATTGTGACTGTGATCACACCGTTAAACTATTTGATATTGATTGCACTTGCACTTGTAACATACTACAACTCCAAAAAGGCCTTGTGCACATGTTCTAAATGGCTTCTTCCAACTGCTAGAGTGCTAGAATTCTATAACGGTATTGTTCGCGGATATTCAACAATTCACTACCGAAAGGTATATAATGAGAGTTTTCATCCTCCGATGATAGTCGGTATGCTTTGAATATAATGGACCACATCTAATTCCACCTCAATACAATAACAAGGAGCGATGTGATCTCGTGCAATTAGGGGAACCATGGATCAAGGGCGCAGAAGGAGTTGTCAAACATAATAAATGTAGTTTTGCAAACAACCGACATACTTCACCTCATTGTCCATCTAGACCCAATAGATAGCAATTAATTGGTAATAAATAAGAGTTCAAATTTTAATATATGTTAATAAAGGAATGTAATTAGTACATAGTGTTATTAATATGTGTAATAATTGTATGTGCAGGTATCTACACCATGCTACCCAGGCCGGTTAGTGATGAGGTCATATATGACCAATCTCGACATCGTTCAGATATTATATCATTTACAAAGGTAATTAATTTGTTCAATACATATTACATATTGTTAATTTCTTTATTATTGCATATTGTTATTATTGCATATATTGTATTCTTATGCTCTATTTCCTTGCTCTACAGAGAGGCCTGGATATCGCCATGGTTGATCATAGCCTCGGCCATAGCCGTTGGCAACTAGAGGATGAGCGATCATCAAGAAATGTAGGATTGGCTTCTGGCTGACATGTTCAAAGTCTGGAAGCTAGATTGGCCCCTACTCACCATTTTGATAGATAGATGGAGACCGAGACTAACACTTTCCACTTCTGAATGGGAGACGACCATTACTCTACAAGATATATCTATCATACTCACCGCGGTAGATGGTCCTTGCATCGGGCAAGGATAGAGTCAGATGGCGACCAAATGTGAGCAGCTATTAGGTGTAGCTCCGGAGTCAATGCCCGGAGGGAATATTAGATTGAAGTGGTTGAAAGAGGCCTTCTCAGAGCCATTGCCTATTGATGCGACACAGATATTGATTGAGCAACATGCACGTGCATATATTATGCACATGATCGGTTCGATATTATTTCCAAATTCAAGTAAAGATAAAGTGCATGCAAGGTATGTGTATTTGTATTTTGAATATGTATTTAATTGCATTAGCTTCTTTTAATAAATTGTAATGCGTTATCGTGGACATGCTAGGTGGTTACCACTCCTCTAGGACTTAGACGCATGCGGTGCATTATCGTGGGGTAGTGCCATTTTGGCGTATATGTACAAAGAGATGTCCAAGGTGGCATTCAAGCAAAACAGTGACTTCAAAGGGTGTCTAACCTTACTGCAAGTTTGGGCATGAGAGAGACTTCATTTGAAGCCGATACTATGCGTTCATATACAATTAGATGGACAAATTCCACTGGGATGCAGGTATCTATTTTTTAATGTAGCAAATATACTTGTAGTTATCGTTATTGATACTAAATTTTGAAAACAACACAAATGGAATGTCCAAAAATGTTACGACGAGACCCCGGCTAGGCAATTAGATTTTTATAGAAATGAGCTTGACCGTATGAAGGTTTATCAGGTATTTCTACAAAAATGAGTTTTTCCTTTATATGTCTTTTAATTTTAATGATATACAAAAAATATGTGAAATATTCTCTAGATGGAATGGGAGCCATACACTGGGTTTCTCAATCGCCTAACACCGGTATGCACAGAATACCCAGCTACATGGAGAGCCAGAGTTCCTCTTGTATGTTTTGAGATTATAGAGATGCATCTACCGGACCGCGTGCTTCGACAATTTGGTCGTGCACAACATGTTCCATAATTTGTTGAAAAAATAGGTAGGAAGGCAAAGAAAGGAGGCCATCAAAAGGACTGGGCAGTTGAGCATCGAGGTTATATAGATAGATGGAATGAGAGGCATTTCTGTATTGTTGAGCAGATTGACCCAACTCCCCGGGAATCGGATTACTACACTTGGTATTGTGGGATAACTCGAAGATGGATAATCCATGCGACCACAGCACCGATTAAGTTGCAAAAAGGATACATGCCATGGGGTATAGATGACAGAGAATTTGTAAGTATTTTTAGATTTGATTTAAGGTCTATTTTGATTGGTATTCCTCAATATTGCTAACATGTGTTTTTTTAACATAATTGCAGGTAGCAGCAATAGATGATGTTGAAACCATTGCAAATCATGGCTTAGAATTTGCTCGAGCAAGATATATAAAATTAAATTTCAAATTTTAGATTTTTGTAATTTGTATTTTAAAGTAATTTTCCTATTTTGGATTTTTTGAATTATCTCTCGCAGGTACATATCCCAAGCACAATAACTTGTACCGATATATCAGTTGATAGTGCGAGGCTTCGCCAAGCCTTAAGCTGAACGCACGAAGATCTTCATGATGGATGAGAGGTTATGCAACAGGACACTCTCGATATCGTATACACACGTCAACCACAACGACAAAGACGAGGACGACGCAGAAAAGACGATGAAGCCGGACCTTCTCAACATGTAGACGATGAAGCCGGACTGTCACAACCACAAACACAATCGGATAACGAACTCATCCAAGCTTGGGATCATGGAGATGGAGGAGGAGGAGAAGAGTTCTTGGATGTATGTAAACTAATCATTATCGTTAAATACTTTACAAACCTATTTTGGTATGTTATTTGTGTCTTGGCTTTATTCCAATATGTACTGAGTTAGTATGTGAAGTATACTTAAAATTTCAATATGTGTGGTGTGATGAGAATGGGTTACTATGATATGTATCGATGTGAAATGATTTTTGGATTTGTAAATGAGTTTGTGGTGTGATTTGTGGTGGGAATTTGTTAGATTTATTACAATATGTATCGTTGTGAGTCGCTTTTAGATTTGTACAAGAAATACACAAAATTGGAGATGGTTGCAATATTTTTACAGAAACTGGAAATGCACATAAAATGTGCACAAGAAGTTAGGAAATGCATGGGACTATTAGTCCGTGCATTTTGATTTTAGGCGAATTGCCCTAGAAATGGAGACTAAATGAACGGACTACTAGTCCCGCATTTCCAGGCAACTACAAATCGTTAATCACGATTAGCGACCCCTATTACATGGGATTACTAGTCCCGTGATAATTTAAAAACCACTTCAAAGAAAATCGATCGCTGCCATACGTTTTCTCGCCCACGGCGTAAAACGCCGATTTTGCTCATTTTTTGGGAGAAGGTTGATTTTGCTATTTTTTCAAAACGGTTCATTTTAAAAATTTGTCCAATTTGAAAGCTTCATGGTTGTACATCTTGGATGAAACTTAAAACCACTATAGTTTTGAACATTCTATAAGCTTCTAGTAGGGCACTCCATGCAAATAACAAATAAGTAAGGAGAGACAGGATCCCCTATCTTAACCCCTTCTACCTCTAAAATAACCATGCATCACCCCATGAAATTGTGGAATACTATGAAAGTTTTACTATTATTATATTTAAACGAAATTGAAAATTTTATATAATATAGAAATACTCTTAATTTTACATGATAAACTTTTACTATTATCTATAGTATTTATTTTTAATTTAAATTGATTTTTAGTAGCCTTCTTCTTACAAAACTGAGAATAGTTTGTGGTTCAGATAAATGCAAATTTTAGTTGAATTAATCTTAATAGATTAATTATGAATAATTTTTCTACTTTTGATGGCTAAATTTAGTATCTTAAAATAGTTAGAGGGATTAATTTCTTAATCCTTCTTTACGAGTCAAACCAAAAAAAAAAATCCTTCATAAACTATCTCATCTAAACAAAATTATATTATTTTAACCCCTCATGAAAATTAACTAAATCTTTAACTCTCTTAACCCCTTGCCAAATGACACCTTAGGTTTTAAGTGCTAATTAGCCCAATTTATTTTTAAGTTTCATATGTACCCCAAATCATTAATATTTGCAAATGTGCCCTAAATCTAGATATTTACTAATTTACACAATTCTCCTCTATTAAGATAATATACCCTACAAAAGTGTCGTTCAGAAATATATTCAGATATTAATATGTTTTTAAGAGTTGTTTAGCTGGGACTTTCTTTTACCGTTCAGAAGCAGATAGTCATATATTTAGCTATTTAGTTGAGATTTTCTCCTACCATTCAAAAGCCGATATTCGTAATTTTTATTAGTCGTTTAGCTAAGATTGTCTCCTTATACCATCAATAATAGATATTCATAATTTTCTTGCTAACTGTTTCGCTTAGATTTTCTTATTCTACTATTTAATTCTGATATTCGCTATTTTCCTGATAGTTCCTTGACCAAGATTTTCTCCTTCTGCCGTCAAAAGCTTAAAATGTTTCACCTTGAAAGTATTTTAACCTTAAATGTGGTAGAATTGAAAGATAAGTTAGCAAATATCTGGATTTTAGAATAAAAATTCGCAAATATTTCTGGTGCAGCGAAGAACACAATTTAAGGGTTTTTAAAGATATATGTCCCTTAAAACTTTCATATTTTGAATTAATCCTACAAATCATGGAAATTACTATTAGGTCTCTCAATTATTAGTTTATTATGAAATTACTCCCTCAAATCATGAAACTATCTATTAGGTCCTTCAATTCTTAACTTATTTTAAAGTTAGTCCCTCCAATGAAGATTAGAAGTAGCAATTAAAGAGATTACCTAGTAAAATCTACCACTATGAACTATTAGCTCCTGTAACTATCATAATTTGCTTATTCTTGAGTGAGTGACTAATTTCAAAACAAGTCAAAATTTGAGGGACCTAATAGCAATTTCCATGATTTTAGTGGCTAATTTCAAACTAACTTAAGAATTGAGGGATGTAATAGCAATTTCCAAAATTTGAGGGGTTACGTTCAAAATATGAAAGATTTTAGGACTAATAAAGCCCCTTTTTAAAAAGTTTATTTAGATATTGAGTCCTTCAAATATTCAATAATTCCATATTAGTCTCTCAAATCTTAATAATTGCTCATTAGTCCTTCAAATTCTAGTGTTATTATTTCCCTCAATCACCTAAGTACCCCTTAGTGATGTTTTTGAAGGGTTATTCGCAATTTGGCACTCTAAAGTTCACACCTTTTAAACGTTGATATTCCAAATTTTTTGACACTTGATACCTTAAGTTTACATCATTTTTAACTTTGATACCCAATTATTTTTGATAGTTTGATACCTTAAAGATTCCATATGTTTTAACTTTGGTACCTCAAAGTTTACATTTTTAACTTTGTAATGCAACATGAGAGTAAGAAACATCGAATCTACCAAGGGCTTCTTTGAATCCACAAAGAACAATGCGATTCTAAGGGACAACCTCGAACCCATGGAGTAATATAAAAGCGAATTTTATTATGCTTAAATAGAAAACAAACTAGATTCCTACTAGGACCCGAATTTTACTAAAAATAAAACTAATAAAACTATCCTTAAAAGACTCCTATGATTGAGGAAACAAATCCAAATTTAGAATGAAAATAGATTTATTTCCTAATCAAACCAAACTCCTAAAATATTACCCAAAATAGTAAAAATCGACAAAAGTCTAATATCTCTCAACAGGGAATTCACGAACAGATGTATGCAAACCAAACAACGTGGTTTGGTTTGTTCGCCTCAAAAAATGCACGATTTTATATATTATTCGTCCAATTCGATGCAACGCTTGGGAGATACGACCGCTCTTTGTTGTAAGTCAATATCTTCGCGCATCCTTTGGACCGACGATCTAGTTTCTCCATGAATGCATCCGAATGCACTCTACATCACTTTGATACCCTCAAGTTTGGGATATCGAATGTTAAAACAAAACTTTACGATCAAGTGAAAAGGTTATAAACTTCGTCGTAACAAAAATGTAGGTAAAAACTTTAAGATATCAAAGTTTAGAAAGATGTTAAGTTTAGGGGATCAAAGTGTAAAAAAAAAACGTTGGAGGTACTAAAGTTAAAATGGTGTAAACTTTAGAATACCAAAATGGAAATAACCCTCTTGAAGAAGATGAGTTTTAAGATAGAAATAATAAATAAGTGGTATTTTGGTCACCGAGGGACCAAATTGCAAGACCCCCTAGGATTTGAGGGACTAACGAGCAATTATTGAAATATGAGGGAGTAATATGGAACTATTGAAGATTTGAGGGACTACTATCTAGGTAACCCTTTTTTTAAATGTAAATAAATAACCTTTTTTTAAAAAAGCCAAAAAAAATCGCCCACCTCTTCCTAGAGAGAGAAAGAGAGGGGGAGAGAGAGAGGAGAGAGAAAACTTTTCCCGAAATGGGAAACAAGAGGCAGCCAGTAGAGAAGAAGAGGAAGAAGAAAGGACGCCCCTCTCTTTTGGATCTCCAGAAGCGCAACCTCCGCCTTCAAAAGCAGCAAGAAGAGCATCAAAATCCGAGCACTCGAAACCCTAATTCTAATTCCAGCCCTAACTCTAACCCTAACCTCAAATTCGCCACTCGTCGGAGCACTAGACGAAACCCTAACCCTAACCATAACCCCAGCGATGATGACGACGACGAACGCAAGCAGAAGAAGCTGAAGCTCGTGGTGCGGATCCCTAACGGGTCGGATTTGGTTGAATCGGGATCCGATTCCGAGGGATCGCGAAAGAGGAGGAAGATCGAAGCTGTTGAGGTGCGAATTTCGAGGCGATCGAATTTTTTTGGTTGCTTTTTATGGAATCGAAGGTTCATTGAGTGCGAATTTATGCTTTTAATGTTTCCAGATTGGGAAAGGTTTCGGTGATTTGACTCGGTCAACGTTTCTTTGAAATCTGAGGGCTTTTATTTAATTCCAACTGTTTTCGCACTTTATCAGTTGAAATTGAAATTATCTCTTGCGAAAAGTTCGAACGTTGTCCACTTCATCGCTTTATTTTAAGTTTTCCCCAATTGTGATTGCAGCTTTTAAAAATTACGCCTTTTATTCGGATTGGGATTTTTTTTTTGTTGACTGATTTGGGGATTTTGTTACCTTGTCAGCAGACAGCAAGACAGAATTCCAACTTGAAAGCGACGGACGAAGCTCCTCCAGGTTTTTTTATGGGTTTTATGCATTTATTTCAACAAAATTATCGATGTTAATTATTGGGTGTTTATTTAGTTTTATAATTAATTTAGTTGGTTTTGGAACAGGAGATGCATCAGAGGGCCCACAACTCCTCTTCCTGACAAAAATTGTTGGTGTTCATCCTCGACAGGCTACAGAAGTGCGTAGTTGGTGATTTCTTCTCTCAGGGAAATAAAAATCTCATCTTTTATGTTTTGATGTGTTAGTGTAGTTTGGTAACTGCAGGAAAGATACTTATGGCGTGTTCGGAGCCAGTGGATCCCGAAGAGATGTGAAATGATTTTGGATTTGTAAATGAGTTTGTGGTGTGATTTGTGGTGGGAATTTGTTAGATTTATTACAATATGTATCGTTGTGAGTCGCTTTTAGATTTGTACAGAAATACACAAAATTGGAGATGGTTGCAATATTTTTACAGGAAACTGGAAATGCACATAAAATGTGCACAAGAAGTGCCTAGGAAATGCATGGGACTATTAGTCCCGTGCATTTTGATTTTGGGCCAGAATTGCCCTAGAAATGGACGGGACTAAATGAACGGGACTACTAGTCCCGTGCATTTCCAGGGCAACTACAAATCGTTAATTACGTGATTAGCAGCCCCTAATTACATGGGACTACTAGCCCGTGTAATTTAAAAAACCACTTCAGCAAAATCGACCGTTTTCTGCCACATGTTTTCTGCCCACGTGGCAGAAAACGCTCGATTTTGCTCATTTTTTTGGGAGAAGGTTGATTTTGCTATTTTTTTCAAAACGGTTCATTTTAAAAATTTGTCCAATTTGAAAGCTTCATGGTTGTACATCTTGGATGAAACTTAAAACCACTATAGTTTTGAACATTCTATAAGCTTCTAGTAGGGCACTCCATGCAAATAACAAATAAGTAAGGAGAGACAGGATCCCCCTATCTTAACCCCCTTCTACCTCTAAAATAACCATGCATCACCCCATGAAATTGTGGAATACTATGAAAGTTTTACTATTATTATATTTAAACGAAATTGAAAATTTTATATAATATAGAAATACTCTTAATTTTACATGATAAACTTTTACTATTATCTATAGTATTTATTTTTAATTTAAATTGATTTTTAGTAGCCTTCTTCTTACAAAACTGAGAATAGTTTGTGGTTCAGATAAATGCAAATTTTAGTTGAATTAATCTTAATAGATTAATTATGAATAATTTTTCTACTTTTGATGGCTAAATTTAGTATCTTAAAATAGTTAGAGGGATTAATTTCTTAATCCTTCTTTACGAGTCAAACCAAAAAAAAAAAATCCTTCATAAACTATCTCATCTAAACAAAATTATATTATTTTAACCCCTCATGAAAATTAACTAAATCTTTAACCCTTCTCTCTTAACCCCTTGCCAAATGACACCTTAGGTTTTAAGTGCTAATTAGCCCAATTTATTTTTAAGTTTCATATGTACCCCAAATCATTAATATTTGCAAATGTGCCCTAAATCTAGATATTTACTAATTTACACAATTCTCCTCTATTAAGATAATATACCCTACAAAAGTGTCGTTCAGAAATATATTCAGATATTAATATGTTTTTAAGAGTTGTTTAGCTGGGACTTTCTCTTTTACCGTTCAGAAGCAGATAGTCATATATTTAGCTATTTAGTTGAGATTTTCTCCTTTTACCATTCAAAGCCGATATTCGTAATTTTTATTAGTCGTTTAGCTAAGATTGTCTCCTTATACCATCAATAATAGATATTCATAATTTTCTTGCTAACTGTTTCGCTTAGATTTTCTTATTCTACTATTTAATTCTGATATTCGCTATTTTCCTGATAGTTCCTTGACCAAGATTTTCTCCTTCTGCCGTCAAAAGCTTAAAATGTTTCACCTTGAAAGTATTTTAACCTTAAATGTGGTAGAATTGAAAGATAAGTTAGCAAATATCTGGATTTTAGAATAAAAATTCGCAAATATTTCTGGTGCAGCGAAGAACACAATTTAAGGGTTTTTAAAGATATATGTCCCTTAAAACTTTCATATTTTGAATTAATCCTACAAATCATGGAAATTACTATTAGGTCTCTCAATTATTAGTTTATTATGAAATTACTCCCTCAAATCATGAAACTATCTATTAGGTCCTTCAATTCTTAACTTATTTTAAAGTTAGTCCCTCCAATGAAGATTAGAAGTAGCAATTAAAGAGATTACCTAGTAAAATCTACCACTATGAACTATTAGCTCCTGTAACTATCATAATTTGCTTATTCTTGAGTGGAGTGACTAATTTCAAAACAAGTCAAAATTTGAGGGACCTAATAGCAATTTCCATGATTTTAGTGGCTAATTTCAAACTAACTTAAGAATTGAGGGATGTAATAGCAATTTCCAAATTTGAGGGGTTACGTTCAAAATATGAAAGATTTTAGGACTAATACCGAAAGCCCTTTTTTAAAAAAGTTTATTTAGATATTGAGTCCTTCAAATATTCAATAATTCCATATTAGTCTCTCAAATCTTAATAATTGCTCATTAGTCCTTCAAATTCTAGTGTTATTATTTGTCCCTCAATCACCTAAGTACCCCTTAGTCGATGTTTTTGAAGGGTTATTCGCAATTTGGCACTCTAAAGTTCACACCTTTTAAACGTTGATATTCCAAATTTTTTTGACACTTGATACCTTAAAGTTTACATCATTTTTAACTTTGATACCCAAACATTTTTTGACAGTTTGATACCCTAAAGATTCCATATGTGTTAACTTTGGTACCTCAAAGTTTACATTTTTAACTTTGTAATGCAGCGCGAGAGTAAGAAACATCAGAATCCACCAATGGGCGTTCTTTGAATCCACAAAGAATAATATGCGAATCTACGAAGGGACAACCTCGAATCCACGGAGTAATATAAAAGCGAATTTTATTATGCTTAAATAGAAAACAAACTAGATTCCTACTAGGACCCGAATTTTACTAAAAATAGAAATAATAAAACTATCCTTAAAAGACTCCATATGATTGAGGAAACAAATCAGTCAAATTTAGAATGAAAATGGATTTATTTCCTAATCAAACCAAACTCCTAAAATATTACCCAAAATAGTAAAAAACTGACAAAAAGTCTAATATCTCTCAATCCGAAGGGAATTCACGAAACAGATGGCGGCAAACCAAACAACGTCAGTTTGGTTTGCTCGATCTAGAAAAATGCACGATTTTTATATATTATTCGTCCAATTCGATGCGGTTTGGGAGATCTGACGCTTCTTTGTTGTAAGTCAATATCTTCATCGGGCATCCGTTTGGACTTCGACGATCTAGTTTCTCCATGAATGCATCCAATGCACTCTACATCACTTTGATACCCTCAAGTTTGGGATATCGAATGTTAAAACAAAACTTTGGTATCAAGTGAAAAGGTTATAAACTTCGTCAGTAACAAAAATGTAGGTAAAACTTTAAGATATCAAAGTTTAGAAAGATGTTAAGTTTAGGGGATCAAAGTGTACAAAAACTTTGGAGGTATAAAAGTTAAAATGGTGTAAACTTTAGAATACCAAAATGGAAATAACCCTCTTGAAGAAGATGAGTTTTAAGATGGACATCATAAATAAGGGGTATTTTGGTCACCGAGGGACCAAATTGCAAGACCCCCTAGGATTTGAGGGACTAACGAGCAATTATTGAAATATGAGGGAGTAATATGGAACTATTGAAGATTTGAGGGACTACTATCTAGGTAACCCTTTTTTTAAATGTAAATAAATAACCTTTTTTTAAAAAAGCCAAAAAAAATCGCCCACCTCTTCCTAGAGAGAGAAAGAGAGGGGGAGAGAGAGAGGAGAGAGAAAACTTTTCCCGAAATGGGAAACAAGAGGCAGCCAGTAGAGAAGAAGAGGAAGAAGAAAGGACGCCCCTCTCTTTTGGATCTCCAGAAGCGCAACCTCCTCCTTCAAAAGCAGCAAGAAGAGCATCTAAATCCGAGCACTCGAAACCCTAATTCTAATTCCAGCCCTAACTCTAACCCTAACCTCAAATTCGCCACTCGTCGGAGCACTAGACGAAACCCTAACCTAACCATAACCCCAGCGATGATGACGACGACGAACGCAAGCAGAAGAAGCTGAAGCTCGTGGTGCGGATCCTAACGGGTCGGATTTGGTTGAATCGGGATCCGATTCCGAGGGATCGCGAAAGAGGAGGAAGATCGAAGCTGTTGAGGTGCGAATTTCGAGGCGATCGAATTTTTTTGGTTGCTTTTTATGGAATCGAAGGTTCATTGAGTGCGAATTTATGCTTTTAATGTTTCCAGATTGGGAAAGGTTTTGGTGATTTGACTCGGTCAACGTTTCTTTGAAATCTGAGGGCTTTTATTTAATTCCAACTGTTTTCGCACTTTATCAGTTGAAATTGAAATTATCTCTTGCGAAAAGTTCGAACGTTGTCCACTTCATCGCTTTATTTTAAGTTTTCCCCAATTGTGATTGCAGCTTTTAAAAATTACGCCTTTTATTCGGATTGGGATTTTTTTTTGTTGACTGATTTGGGGATTTTGTTACCTTGTCAGCAGACAGCAAGACAAAATTCCAACTTGAAAGCGACGGACGAAGCTCCTCCAGGTTTTTTATGGGTTTTATGCATTTATTTCAACAAAATTATCGATGTTAATTATTGGGTGTTTATTTAGTTTTATAATTAATTTAGTTGGTTTTGGAACAGGAGATGCATCAGATTCGGGGCCCACAACTTCTCTTCCTGACAAAAATTGTTGGTGTTCATCGAAAAGACGATGAAGCCGGACCTTCTCAACATGTAGACGATGAAGCCGGACCTTCTCAACATGTAGACGATGAAGCCGGACCTTCTCAACATGTAGACGATGAAGCCGGACCTTCTCAACATGTAGACGATGAAGCCGGACCTTCTCAACATGTAGACGATGAAGCCGGACCTTCTCAACATGTAGACGATGAAGCCGGACCTTCTCAACATGTAGACGATGAAGCCGGACCTTCTCAACATGTAGACGATGAAGCCGGACCTTCTCAACATGTAGACGATGAAGCCGGACCTTCTCAACATGTAGACGATGAAGCCGGACCTTCTCAACATGTAGACGATGAAGCCGGACCTTCTCAACATGTAGACGATGAAGCCGGACCTTCTCAACATGTAGACGATGAAGCCGGACCTTCTCAACATGTAGACGATGAAGCCGGACCTTCTCAACATGTAGACGATGAAGCCGGACCTTCTCAACATGTAGACGATGAAGCCGGACCTTCTCAACATGTAGACGATGAAGCCGGACCTTCTCAACATGTAGACGATGAAGCCGGACCTTCTCAACATGTAGACGATGAAGCCGGACCTTCTCAACATGTAGACGATGAAGCCGGACCTTCTCAACATGTAGACGATGAAGCCGGACCTTCTCAACATGTAGACGATGAAGCCGGACCTTCTCAACATGTAGACGATGAAGCCGGACCTTCTCAACATGTAGACGATGAAGCCGGACCTTCTCAACATGTAGACGATGAAGCCGGACCTTCTCAACATGTAGACGATGAAGCCGGACCTTCTCAACATGTAGACGATGAAGCCGGACCTTCTCAACATGTAGACGATGAAGCCGGACCTTCTCAACATGTAGACGATGAAGCCGGACCTTCTCAACATGTAGACGATGAAGCCGGACCTTCTCAACATGTAGACGATGAAGCCGGACCTTCTCAACATGTAGACGATGAAGCCGGACCTTCTCAACATGTAGACGATGAAGCCGGACCTTCTCAACATGTAGACGATGAAGCCGGACCTTCTCAACATGTAGACGATGAAGCCGGACCTTCTCAACATGTAGACGATGAAGCCGGACCTTCTCAACATGTAGACGATGAAGCCGGACCTTCTCAACATGTAGACGATGAAGCCGGACCTTCTCAACATGTAGACGATGAAGCCGGACCTTCTCAACATGTAGACGATGAAGCCGGACCTTCTCAACATGTAGACGATGAAGCCGGACCTTCTCAACATGTAGACGATGAAGCCGGACCTTCTCAACATGTAGACGATGAAGCCGGACCTTCTCAACATGTAGACGATGAAGCCGGACCTTCTCAACATGTAGACGATGAAGCCGGACCTTCTCAACATGTAGACGATGAAGCCGGACCTTCTCAACATGTAGACGATGAAGCCGGACCTTCTCAACATGTAGACGATGAAGCCGGACCTTCTCAACATGTAGACGATGAAGCCGGACCTTCTCAACATGTAGACGATGAAGCCGGACCTTCTCAACATGTAGACGATGAAGCCGGACCTTCTCAACATGTAGACGATGAAGCCGGACCTTCTCAACATGTAGACGATGAAGCCGACCGTCACAACCACAAACACAATCGATAACGAACTCATCCAAGCTTGGGATCATGGAGATGGAGGAGGAGGAGGAGGAGGAGGAGGAGGAGGAGAAGAGTTCTTGGATGTATGTAAATTAATCATTATCGTTGTATAATTTACAAACCTATTTTGGTATGTTATTTGTGTCTTGGCTTTATTCCAATATGTACCGAGTTAGTATGTGAAGTATACTTAAAATTTCAATATGTGTGGTGTGATGAGAATGGGTTACTATGATATGTATCGATGTGAAATGATTTTGGATTTGTAAATGAGTTTGTGGTGTGATTTGTGGTGGGAATTTGTTAGATTTATTACAATATGTATCGTTGTGAGTCGCTTTTAGATTTGTACAGAAATACACAAAATTGGAGATGGTTGCAATATTTTTCCAGAAACTGGAAATGCACATAAAATGTGCACAAGAAGTGCCTAGGAAATGCATGGGACTATTAGTCCGTGCATTTTGATTTTAAAGGCATTGCCCTAGAAATGGAGCCGACTAAATGAACGGACTACTAGTCCCGCATTTCCGTGGCAACTACAAATCGTTAATTACGTGATTAGCGCCCCTAATTACATGGGATTACTAGTCCCGTGATAATTTAAAACCACTTCAAAGAAAAATCGAATCGTTACATGTTTTCGCACGTGGCGTAAAACGATTTTGCTCATTTTTGGGAGAAGGTTGATTTTGCTATTTTTTTCAAAACGGTTCATTTTAAAAATTTGTCCAATTTGAAAGCTTCATGGTTGTACATCTTGGATGAAACTTAAAACCACTATAGTTTTGAACATTCTATAAGCTTCTAGTAGGGCACTCCATGCAAATAACAAATAAGTAAGGAGAGACAGGATCCCCTATCTTAACCCCTTCTACCTCTAAAATAACCATGCATCACCCCATGAAATTGTGGAATACTATGAAAGTTTTACTATTATTATATTTAAACGAAATTGAAAATTTTATATAATATAGAAATACTCTTAATTTTACATGATAAACTTTTACTATTATCTATAGTATTTATTTTTAATTTAAATTGATTTTTAGTAGCCTTCTTCTTACAAAACTGAGAATAGTTTGTGGTTCAGATAAATGCAAATTTTAGTTGAATTAATCTTAATAGATTAATTATGAATAATTTTTCTACTTTTGATGGCTAAATTTAGTATCTTAAAATAGTTAGAGGGATTAATTTCTTAATCCTTCTTTACGAGTCAAACCAAAAAAAAAAAATCCTTCATAAACTATCTCATCTAAACAAAATTATATTATTTTAACCCCTCATGAAAATTAACTAAATCTTTAACCCTTCTCTCTTAACCCCTTGCCAAATGACACCTTAGGTTTTAAGTGCTAATTAGCCCAATTTATTTTTAAGTTTCATATGTACCCCAAATCATTAATATTTGCAAATGTGCCCTAAATCTAGATATTTACTAATTTACACAATTCTCCTCTATTAAGATAATATACCCTACAAAAGTGTCGTTCAGAAATATATTCAGATATTAATATGTTTTTAAGAGTTGTTTAGCTGGGACTTTCTCTTTTACCGTTCAGAAGCAGATAGTCATATATTTAGCTATTTAGTTGAGATTTTCTCCTTTTACCATTCAAAAGCCGATATTCGTAATTTTTATTAGTCGTTTAGCTAAGATTGTCTCCTTATACCATCAATAATAGATATTCATAATTTTCTTGCTAACTGTTTCGCTTAGATTTTCTTATTCTACTATTTAATTCTGATATTCGCTATTTTCCTGATAGTTCCTTGACCAAGATTTTCTCCTTCTGCCGTCAAAAGCTTAAAATGTTTCACCTTGAAAGTATTTTAACCTTAAATGTGGTAGAATTGAAAGATAAGTTAGCAAATATCTGGATTTTAGAATAAAAATTCGCAAATATTTCTGGTGCAGCGAAGAACACAATTTAAGGGTTTTTAAAGATATATGTCCCTTAAAACTTTCATATTTTGAATTAATCCTACAAATCATGGAAATTACTATTAGGTCTCTCAATTATTAGTTTATTATGAAATTACTCCCTCAAATCATGAAACTATCTATTAGGTCCTTCAATTCTTAACTTATTTTAAAGTTAGTCCCTCCAATGAAGATTAGAAGTAGCAATTAAAGAGATTACCTAGTAAAATCTACCACTATGAACTATTAGCTCCTGTAACTATCATAATTTGCTTATTCTTGAGTGGAGTGACTAATTTCAAAACAAGTCAAAATTTGAGGGACCTAATAGCAATTTCCATGATTTTAGTGGCTAATTTCAAACTAACTTAAGAATTGAGGGATGTAATAGCAATTTCCAAAATTTGAGGGGTTACGTTCAAAATATGAAAGATTTTAGGACTAATACCGAAAGCCCCTTTTTTTAAAAAAAAGTTTATTTAGATATTGAGTCCTTCAAATATTCAATAATTCCATATTAGTCTCTCAAATCTTAATAATTGCTCATTAGTCCTTCAAATTCTAGTGTTATTATTTGGTCCCTCAATCACCTAAGTACCCCTTAGCTGATGTTTTTTTGAAGGGTTATTCGCAATTTGGCACTCTAAAGTTCACACCTTTTTAAACGTTGATATTCCAAATTTTTTTTGACACTTCGATACCTTAAGTTTACATCATTTTTAACTTTGATACCCAATTATTTTTTGATAGTTTGATACCTTAAAGATTCCATATGTTTTAACTTTGGTACCTCAAAGTTTACATTTTTTAACTTTGTAATGCAGCGCGAGAGTAAGAAACATCAGAATCTACCAAGGGGCGTTCTTTGAATCCACAAAGAACAATCTGTGATTCTACGAAGGGACAACCTCGAACCCATGGAGTAATATAAAAGCGAATTTTATTATGCTTAAATAGAAAACAAACTAGATTCCTACTAGGACCCGAGCTTTACTAAAAATAAAACTAATAAAACTATCCTTAAAAGACTCCCTATGATTGAGGAAACAAATCGGTCAAATTTAGAATGAAAATAGATTTATTTCCTAATCAAACCAAACTCCTAAAATATTACCCAAAATAGTAAAAAACTGACAAAAAGTCTAATATCTCTCAATCCGAAGGGAATTCACGAAACAGATGGCGGCAAACCAAACAACAGTCAGTTTGGTTTGCTCCGTCTAGAAAAAATGCACGATTTTTATATATTATTCGTCCAATTCCGATGCACGGTTTGGGAGATACGACCTGTTCTTTGTTGTAAGTCAATATCTTCTGTCAGGCATCCGTTTGGACTTCTGACGATCTAGTTTCTCCATGAATGCATCCGTAATGCACTCTACATCACTTTGATACCCTCAAGTTTGGGATATCGAATGTTAAAACAAAACTTTGGCGTATCAAGTGAAAAGGTTATAAACTTCGTCGTAACAAAAATGTAGGTAAACACTTTAAGATATCAAAGTTTAGAAAGATGTTAAGTTTAGGGGATCAAAGTGTACAAAAAAACTTTGGAGGTATAAAAGTTAAAATGGTGTAAACTTTAGAATACCAAAATGGAAATAACCCTCTTGAAGAAGATGAGTTTTAAGATAGAAATAATAAATAAGTGGTATTTTGGTCACCGAGGGACCAAATTGCAAGACCCCTAGGATTTGAGGGACAAACGAGCAATTATTGAAATATGAGGGAGTAATATGGAACTATTGAAGATTTGAGGGACTACTATCTAGGTAACCCTTTTTAAATGTAAATAAATAACCTTTTTAAAAAGCCAAAATCGCCCACCTCTTCCTAGAGAGAGAAAGAGAGGGGAGAGAGAGAGAGAGAGAGAAAACTTTTCCCGAAATGGGAAACAAGAGGCAGCCAGTAGAGAAGAAGAGGAAGAAGAAAGGACGCCCCTCTCTTTGGATCTCCAGAAGCGCAACCTCCTCCTTCAAAAGCAGCAAGAAGAGCATCTAAATCCGAGCACTCGAAACCCTAATTCTAATTCCAGCCCTAACTCTAACCCTAACCTCAAATTCGCCACTCGTCGGAGCACTAGACGAAACCCTAACCCTAACCATAACCCCAGCGATGATGACGACGACGAACGCAAGCAGAAGAAGCTGAAGCTCGTGGTGCGGATCCCTAACGGGTCGGATTTGGTTGAATCGGGATCCGATTCCGAGGGATCGCGAAAGAGGAGGAAGATCGAAGCTGTTGAGGTGCGAATTTCGAGGCGATCGAATTTTTTTGGTTGCTTTTTATGGAATCGAAGGTTCATTGAGTGCGAATTTATGCTTTTAATGTTTCCAGATTGGGAAAGGTTTTGGTGATTTGACTCGGTCAACGTTTCTTTGAAATCTGAGGGCTTTTATTTAATTCCAACTGTTTTCGCACTTTATCAGTTGAAATTGAAATTATCTCTTGCGAAAAGTTCGAACGTTGTCCACTTCATCGCTTTATTTTAAGTTTTCCCCAATTGTGATTGCAGCTTTTAAAAATTACGCCTTTTATTCGGATTGGGATTTTTTTTTTGTTGACTGATTTGGGGATTTTGTTACCTTGTCAGCAGACAGCAAGACAGAATTCCAACTTGAAAGCGACGGACGAAGCTCCTCCAGGTTTTTTTATGGGTTTTATGCATTTATTTCAACAAAATTATCGATGTTAATTATTGGGTGTTTATTTAGTTTTATAATTAATTTAGTTGGTTTTGGAACAGGAGATGCATCAGATTCGGGGCCCACAACTTCTCTTCCTGACAAAAAATTGTTGGTGTTCATCCTCGACAGGCTACAGAAGTGCGTAGTTGGTGATTTCTTCTCTCAGGGGAAATAAAAATCTCATCTTTTATGCTTTTGATGTGTTAGTGTAGTTTGGTAACTGCAGGAAAGATACTTATGGCGTGTTCTCGGAGCCAGTGGATCCCGAAGAGGTGAGAAAGAGGGAATTTTGAAGAGTATTGAGTTGGGTTTTTTTTCTGTGTTTGTAATTAACTGATGTGTTGTCTTTGATTTATGTAGTTACCCGATTACCATGATATTATTGAGAATCCGATGGATTTTGGAACTGTTCGGAAAAAGCTGGAGAGCGGTGCTTATGAAAACTTGGAACAGTTTGAGGTTGGTAACAAGTAGCAATTTCAGCATCTTTTTGATGATTTAGCTGGTCATTTAAGGATTCATCAATTATTACAACTATTATCTTTTATCTTGTCTATCTCTTCGCACTCTGCTTGCAAAATTTTGGTATCAAATTTGTAGTTGTACTGTAATTGGTAACAATGTTGAACTTGCGAATTTCTTTTTTGCATCTAAGCTAAGCTAAGAAAAATGTGAATATGCAGCTTCATCTAGAAAGTATATACTTTCTTGTCTGTTGTACCTTAGTTTTCACTGTTTCTTGATGATTAACCTTCATTATTTGGTATTCTATTGCTTATGCTGATAATTTTCATTTAGATGCTAATAACTTTGCATCTCATGCTCATGGTTACATCGTCAAATATCGCTTTTTCTATTACTCATTGATCATAATGGTTGTTCGAGGGCTTGATTGTTCACCTTTGTTCTGAAACGCGTTCTTATGAACATTGCTAATCACATGCTTGGTATAAGTACTTCAATCTTTCATTTTGGGGTATTTGCAACTCCCTATGCATACTTGATAACTGTATTCATAATGATGTTGATGGCATTCCTGAAGACGTTTGTATTAACAATATTGGAAGCTTATCTCTTGGTTTGTTTGCATACCTTTATTCATTTGCAGTGAATACTGATTTTTTTATTATTATAGGTCAATGGTGCACATTATACCTTAATGACACTTTCTTAGAGCGAAACTCTGAACACCGCCAACTTTTTTTTATCACCTTAATTAATTAATTATTTCCAGTGCATTTGTTGGCTCCAGTGTTTAAGTATTATTTCGTGTATCTGCTGATGTGATAGTCTTGTTTATTTTTCCTTAAAACATGGTTGAAGACTATTTCTTCATCTGCTACCGTGCTACCTATGGTTAGAGGTGTAATTTATTGTGCTTATGGAAACACATATCTTTGTCAACCAGGCTTATCTTAAGCTTGGGGAATAAAAATGATGTCCATTACAGACTTATCTAATGTTCCCTGGTGGCATATATTACTTGGAGCATGCTTCAGGTCTCATTATGGATCAAAGGACTATAGGAATCCTCACATTTTATTCTATCCTTTGAACTGCTTTTCAAATTTAAGAGGGTTTCTTAAGGTCATCTTCACATGATGTTCAATCTTTTATTCACTTATTTTACTCTGCCTACACAATATTGCACCCATCATATGGATATGGAGTTGAGTTTTGCTTTTTGATAGTAAACATGTGGCTTCATGTGTTGTAAGAATTTGATGTATTGTGGATTAAGCATCCAGCTCTATTAACAAGTAGGTAACTGAAACATAATAATAAATTTTGAGGATAGTAATATTATTTTTCTATTTATTTCTCAAATAGCATGCATTCTTTATCACCTATTAAGTAGTATGTCCTTTGATTTAGGTTGCAAAACACTTCTTTAACACAAAGGAAGGCCACAAATCTATATTAAGATTAAATCTCAGTCATTAGCATTTGTTTTCCAGAAATCAATTTTACCTCCTCACCTGGCCCTGGTACACATTAACACATGCCTTATGATTTCTACTTTACTGCTGGCATCTAAATAATGGCTTTGATATCTGTTTCCAAGCTAGAAATTTTTCTTGCTAAGGTTTTCTATCCTGCCTTGGAATATTAAGTCGTCATTAATGTTTTCAGGGATGCTAGTTTTCATTAGTTATTGTGCCTTGATGGGAAATGGCTTGTATAGCTTATTGATAGAGAAGCAGCCCATGGAGTAGGAGGTCTATCAGAACGCCGCACCGTGCGGACGTTCTTTGTGCCAAACACGCCGCCTGTGGGAGGGGTTTTTTTTTTTTTGGGGGGGGGGGGCAAACTGCCCTCTCCCAATTGAATTGTGTGGTTCAGATTGCCCTGCATGGTGCACCGTGTTCTGATAAAATTCCTATTGTAGCCCATGGGGTGAATCATAATCAGTACCTGATTAAATCGATACAGTTGACCCATGCCCCAGGTACTCCGGTAATTTGTACCTTGTTGACTTTTCATTTAAAAACAGCATCAAGAGAGATAGGTGAGGTTGGTAACCCTAAGTTGCATTAATATGGTCATGGCAAATAATAGAGATTGATATGACTGACATGTCTATCTTGAAAAGCTAGAATACGAAATGGCATGAATATGAAAATTAAATAAATATACGTGAATAAATGAATACATAATGCAATATGTTTTAGTTAGTGGGAAAGGAATAATCTCTCTCTCTCTCTCTCTCTCACATTTGTCTGCATTAGACTGCCATGAAGAAGAAAACTCTCTCTCACATTTGTCTGCATTAGACTGCCATGAAGAAGAAAACTCTCTCTCTCTCTCTCTCTCTCTCTCTCTCTCTCTCTCATTTGTCTGCATTAGATTGCCATGAAGAAGAAAACTACTTTCAGTTTTTATAGGAATCACTGTCTAGAAGAAGTGGGAAATAGAGAATGGATAAATTGCAATAAGAAATGCAGGTAATGAAAATGCACTTGCAGTGAGGCCATAATATCTATTCAGCATTTGAAGTTCATTGAGTTAAGCGGATATTGTAAGATTTTAGTTAGCATTTTATCTTAAATTTCAAAGTTCAGAGGGGCCAAATCCATCTTTAGATTTCAACTATGGATGAGAGAACCATTGGAATCCCTTCACCTGCTATATAGAATGGGGTTTATAGCGAAGCAGAAAACCAAGCTTTATTATATATCACAGTGGAAAGTTGACTTTTTGGTGTATTCACTTACTTGGTCCTTGGCTCCTTCCTGCTCAGTGCAGGTCAAATCTGAATTTGGCTGGAGGTAGTTCCAAAAAAAGGAATAATTAGCTTATATTCACTTATCCTTGACTTGTTACTTTGCATTATCTGCTTGGTATGATAAAAAAAATGTGTTGCCAAATGAATTATATTCCTGAGTACATACCTATTTTTTTCATTTTTCAGTTCATGTCATACATTCTGGTCCTGTTACCATACTTCTTTCAATATTGATAAAGCTGTGAAGCACAGAACATGTTGTATAATTGTGAAGGTTCTAACTTTGCATCTTCCTTGTAATCTGTTGGTTGCATGTCTGAGTTTATGGCTGGTAACTGATGTTGCTTTAAGTTTACATCCATTTGACTTGATCTTAATGTTTATTTGCAGAGCGATGTCTTCTTAATAAGCTCAAATGCTATGCGCTATAATTCATCTGATACAATTTACTTTCGGCAGGTATCCATTGTGCATGCATTTTCTTTGAATTTAATTTGCATTTACTAGAAGATCGATTCGTGGAATATTTGACGGTTAATCTTCTACAGGCAAGGTCCATACAAGAACTTGCAAAAAAGGACTTTGAAAATTTAAGGCAAGAAAGTGATGATAATGAAGAGGAACCAAAGACTGTACGGAGGGGTAGGCCACCAATTAAGGATGTTATGAAGCGAATTGGCAGACCACCAGCTGATCGCAGTGGTACTGATTTCTCCTGTGAGGCAACACTTGCTAATGCTAGAGATAATATTCACAACTCAAATTCGGTACGTGATGCATCGAGGAAAGGATCATCACCCTTTGACAAGCCCAGCATTGGGAATGTGCAGCAAAGATCAGAGAGAAATGGAGAATATTCAGGTCTCCATACTGACTACGCCTGGATAGAAAAGTACTCTGAGAAGTTCAAATTTTCATTAGTTATTGTGCCTTGATGGGAAATGGCTTGTATAGCTTATTGATAGAGAAGCAGCCCATGGAGTAGGAGGTCTATCAGAACGCCGCGACCGTGCGGACGCTCTTTGTGCCAAACACGCCTGTGGGAGGGGTTTTTTGGGGGCAAACTGCCCTCTCCCAATTGAATTGTGTGGTTCAGATTGCCCTGCATGGTGCACCGTGTTCTGATAAAATTCCTATTGTAGCCCATGGGGTGAATCATAATCAGTACCTGATTAAATCGATACAGTTGACCCATGCCCTCTCTCTCTCTCTCTCTCTCTCTCTCTCTCTCTCTCTCTCTCTCTCTCTCTCTCTCTCTCTCTCTCTCTCTCTCTCTCTCTCTCTCTCTCTCTCTCTCTCTCTCTCTCTCTCTCTCTCTCTCTCTCTCTCTCTCTCTCTCTCTCTCTCTCTCTCTCTCTCTCTCTCTCTCTCTCTCTCTCTCTCTCTCTCTCTCTCTCTCTCTCTCTCTCTCTCTCTCTCTCTCTCTCTCTCTCTCTCTCTCTCTCTCTCTCTCTCTCTCTCTCTCTCTCTCTCTCTCTCTCTCTCTCTCTCTCTCTCTCTCTCTCTCTCTCTCTCTCTCTCTCTCTCTCTCTCTCTCTCTCTCTCTCTCTCTCTCTCTCTCTCTCTCTCTCTCTCTCTCTCTCTCTCTCTCTCTCTCTCTCTCTCTCTCTCTCTCTCTCTCTCTCTCTCTCTCTCTCTCTCTCTCTCTCTCTCTCTCTCTCTCTCTCTCTCTCTCTCTCTCTCTCTCTCTCTCTCTCTCTCTCTCTCTCTCTCTCTCTCTCTCTCTCTCTCTCTCTCTCTCTCTCTCTCTCTCTCTCTCTCTCTCTCTCTCTCTCTCTCTCTCTCTCTCTCTCTCTCTCTCTCTCTCTCTCTCTCTCTCTCTCTCTCTCTCTCTCTCTCTCTCTCTCTCTCTCTCTCTCTCTCTCTCTCTCTCTCTCTCTCTCTCTCTCTCTCTCTCTCTCTCTCTCTCTCTCTCTCTCTCTCTCTCTCTCTCTCTCTCTCTCTCTCTCTCTCTCTCTCTCTCTCTCTCTCTCTCTCTCTCTCTCTCTCTCTCTCTCTCTCTCTCTCTCTCTCTCTCTCTCTCTCTCTCTCTCTCTCTCTCTCTCTCTCTCTCTCTCTCTCTCTCTCTCTCTCTCTCTCTCTCTCTCTCTCTCTCTCTCTCTCTCTCTCTCTCTCTCTCTCTCTCTCTCTCTCTCTCTCTCTCTCTCTCTCTCTCTCTCTCTCTCTCTCTCTCTCTCTCTCTCTCTCTCTCTCTCTCTCTCTCTCTCTCTCTCTCTCTCTCTCTCTCTCTCTCTCTCTCTCTCTCTCTCTCTCTCTCTCTCTCTCTCTCTCTCTCTCTCTCTCTCTCTCTCTCTCTCTCTCTCTCTCTCTCTCTCTCTCTCTCTCTCTCTCTCTCTCTCTCTCTCTCTCTCTCTCTCTCTCTCTCTCTCTCTCTCTCTCTCTCTCTCTCTCTCTCTCTCTCTCTCTCTCTCTCTCTCTCTCTCTCTCTCATTTGTCTGCATTAGATTGCCATGAAGAAGAAAACTACTTTCAGTTTTATAGGAATCACTGTCTAGAAGAAGTGGGAAATAGAGAATGGATAAATTGCAATAAGAAATGCAGGTAATGAAAATGCACTTGCAGTGAGGCCATAATATCTATTCAGCATTTGAAGTTCATTGAGTTAAGCGGATATTGTAAGATTTTAGTTAGCGTTTTATCTTAAATTTCAAAGTTCAGAGGGGCCAAATCCATCTTTAGATTTCAACTATGGATGAGAGAACCATTGGAATCCCTTCACCTGCTATATAGAATGGGGTTTATAGCGAAGCAGAAAACCAAGCTTTATTATATATCACAGTGGAAAGTTGACTTTTTGGTGTATTCACTTACTCGGTCCTTGGCTCCCTCCTGCTCAGTGCAGGTCAAATCTGAATTTGGCTGGAGGTAGTTCCAAAAAAAGGAATAATTAGCTTATATTCACTTATCCTTGACTTGTTACTGTGCGTTATCTGCTTGGTATGATTAAAAAATGTGTTGCCAAATGAATTATATTCCTGAGTACATACCTATTTTTTTCATTGTTCAGTTCATGTCATACATTCTGGTCCTGTTACCATACTTCTTTCAATACTGATAAAGCTGTGAAGCACAGAACATGTTGTATAATTGTGAAGGTTCTAACTTTGCATCTTCCTTGTAATCTGTTGGTTGCATGTCTGAGTTTACGGCTGGTAACTGATGTTGCTTTAAGTTTACATCCATTTGACTTGATCTTAATGTTTATTTGCAGAGCGATGTCTTCTTAATAAGCTCAAATGCTATGCTATAATTCATCTGATACAATTTACTTTCGCAGGTATCCATTGTGCATGCATTTTCTTTGAATTTAATTTGCATTTACTAGAAGATCGATTCATGGAATATTTGACGGTTAATCTTCTACAGGCAAGGTCCATACAAGAACTTGCAAAAAAGGACTTTGAAAATTTAAGGCAAGAAAGTGATGATAATGAAGAGGAACCAAAGACTGTACGGAGGGGTAGGCCACCAATTAAGGATGTTATGAAGCGAATTGGCAGACCACCAGCTGATCGCAGTGGTACTGATTTCTCCTGTGAGGCAACACTTGCTAATGCTAGAGATAATATTCACAACTCAAATTCGGTACGTGATGCATCGAGGAAAGGATCATCACCCTTTGACAAGCCCAGCATTGGGAATGTGCAGCAAAGATCAGAGAGAAATGGAGAATATTCAGGTCTCCATACTGACTACGCCTGGATAGAAAAGTACTCTGAGAAGTTCAAATTTTCATCGTGTTGCTAAGAATTTCTGAACCATTTTTTTTCCTGGCAACTGCTTGTTTTTCTAGGTTCCCTGCTGAAAGGAATTCCAGTGAGAGATTGGAAGAAATTTTCAGTTATAGATGAAAACCGCCGAAATACATACACTCAGCCTGTTCAGTCTACTTCTTTCGAGAACCTTCAGTTTTAACGGCCTTCGAGGGGGAAAGGAAGCTTTGATGCCAGTAAGTGCCTGGATATTAACATAACTTGCACATCTCTTTTTCAATTTTTTTGTTGAGCATCTGCGTGCTATTTTGTCTAGTTTATCTCTATTTTATACGAATGTGGTTATTATTTGTTTATATTGATACTTTGTTGTCAATCAGTTAAAATATTTTATAGTCTTTTGCTGGAGATACTTATATGCAACCCGTTCTTATTAATATCGCACTTAGAACATTTTTTCACTATCTTCTTTTGCTTCCCTGGTAAAATTTAATTCCTATAAGTTTCAATGGTAAATTACAAATAACTTAAGTAAACTAATTGTTACCTAGTATCACCCTTTAATTGTTAGATTGTGGGGTTTTTTTTCCGTGGTGGTGAGGTGCAATTTTCCTTTTCAAATTGTCAATCCGGGGTTGACGAGTGCCTACAAAAGTGTTGAGGGGTGATAAGTGCTACTTAGACACAAATGAGAAGTGTTATGTTCAGTATTCGTGCAGTTTCAATTACATTCCAGTCCGTTACTTTATGCTCTTTGTTCAGAGTTATTCAGATATCACTAACTTATGGTCTCCTTTCCAGTCTGTTACTTTTATGCTCTATGTTAAGAATCAAGGATGCCCTGACACGTCAATTGGGCTGCTGTACCCGTGTCGGGTACGTTTTGGTGCGGTTCCGCACCCAAACGGCGGGGATACGTGAGAAATTTTTTTCTCACACGTGAGATGATTTAAATTGGTAAAAATTGGGTTCATTTGGCAATTGGGTCAGTTTTTTGGACCCAATAACCCAAAACTGCTTCTTAAGTTATCTTCCCAACCGCTTTTTCACGTGATTCTCTTTCTTTCTCACCTCCGACCCATCTACTGAAGCATTGCTCCATCAGCAGAGGCCATGACTCGCCGAAGATGTAGAAAATCCCTCGATAGGGGTTTGCCAGGGCTACTGACGATGGAAAAGATCACTGACGGACACATCTGTTCCATTTTAAAGTCAAAGGATTAAGTATTGTAGTTTTAACCTTTTTTAGGGTTTGTTTTCAGGATCTTTATTTATTTATTTAATTTTGGTATTCTGAATCGATTTTAGGGGTTTAATTCTTTTTAAGGTATTTCTGAATGGATTTTATGGTTATTGTCATCTGAATTAGATTTTCCATGAGGCATATACTTTAGAATTTTATGGAATTTTAGTGTTTTTCAATTTAGACTCTAATTTGTCATATCTAATTGAGAAATCAATTTTAAGGATCTTAATTAGTGATTTAATTGAAGTGTGTATATATATTCAGCCGTGTCCCCATACCCTACCTTTTACAAATTTGCAGTGTCCCGCACTGCACCCATACCGCACCCATTACCGTATCTATGCAACTTTGTTCAGAGTTATTCAGATATCACTTACTTATGGTCTCCTTTCCAGTCTGTTATTTTTATGCTCTATGTTAAGAATCAAGGATG
Source organism: Asparagus setaceus (assembly GCA_012295165.1). Taxonomy (NCBI): domain Eukaryota; kingdom Viridiplantae; phylum Streptophyta; class Magnoliopsida; order Asparagales; family Asparagaceae; genus Asparagus; species Asparagus setaceus. The sequence goes on along the minus strand of CM022702.1, from coordinate 46,953,992 downwards.
CCCTGACACGTCAATTGGGCTGCTGTACCCGTGTCGGGTACGTTTTGGTGCGGTTCCGCACCCAAACGGCGGGGATACGTGAGAAATTTTTTTCTCACACGTGAGATGATTTAAATTGGTAAAAATTGGGTTCATTTGGCAATTGGGTCAGTTTTTTGGACCCAATAACCCAAAACTGCTTCTTAAGTTATCTTCCCAACCGCTTTTTCACGTGATTCTCTTTCTTTCTCACCTCCGACCCATCTACTGAAGCATTGCTCCATCAGCAGAGGCCATGACTCCGCTCGAAGATGTAGAAAATCCCCTCGATAGGGGTTTGCCAGGGCTACGACGATGGAAAAGATCACTGACGGACACATCTGTTCCATTTTAAAGTCAAAGGATTAAGTATTGTAGTTTTTAACCTTTTTTTAGGGTTTGTTTTCAGGATCTTTATTTATTTATTTAATTTTGGTATTCTGAATCGATTTTAGGGGTTTAATTCTTTTTTAAGGTATTTCTGAATGGATTTTATGGTTATTGTCATCTGAATTAGATTTTCCATGAGGCATATACTTTAGAATTTTATGGAATTTTAGTGTTTTTTCAATTTAGACTCTAATTTGTCATATCTAATTGAGAAATCAATTTTAAGGATCTTAATTAGTGATTTAATTGAAGTGTGTATATATATTCAGCCGTGTCCCCATACCCTACCTTTTACAAATTTGCAGTGTCCCGTACCCACACCCATACCCGCACCCATTACCGTATCTATGCAACTTAGTTAAGAATTATTCAGACATTACTGACTTATGGTCTCCATTGAAACAACACCAGGTTGGGGTTCACATGGAGCATACATATGCCAGAAGTTTGGCTCGGTTTGCTGCAAACCTTGGCCCTATTGGTTGGCAAATTGCTTCCAAGCGAATCGAAAGAGTACTTCCTCCAGGGACAAAGTTCGGTCCTGGGTGGATTGGGGAAAATGACACAGCAGAAAAATTTCAGCCCCCAGTGCTATCATCATCATCTCAAGCAAAACCCGTAAACAAAAGTGAATCAGGATCAAATATCTCAGCTTCTACAGTGCCATCTACAAGTAGTAGACCTGTTGATTCTGTGAAGCCTGAAGGTGAATTTCAGCCCAGGAGTCCCTTGCAGACTTGTGAGAACTCGGCAATGAAGCATAACACATCAAACGGTTTTAATCCTGGGTATGGATTAAATCTTCCATCTAAAGCAGTGAAGATCAACAATTTTGTGACGGCAGGAAATTCAAATGCAACAAACCCTTACCCTAGTTCTGAAGGGCAATGGAGAGGTTTGACACAACATTCAAAACCTAGCTCAGTTCCGCCGGACTTGAATTCTGATTTCCATTCTCCTGGATCACCGGTCTCAGGCGTGCTTGTTGATTCAAAGAATCAGCAGCAGCGGCAACGAAAACAGCCACAGCCAGATTTGGCATTGCAGCTGTAGCATATTTTTGTTTTTTTGGGAAAATGTATCCCTAATTTGGTTGAGATGCAGGAATTGCACCCAACATGATTCATAGAGGGAGAGGGAGGGGTTTGTACAGTCTAATTGATGTTGAATTTCGCAGTTTCCAGCAGAATCAGCTGGCAGCTCATAAGAAGGGGAAAAAAAAAAGTTCATCTATATAACTAGCCTGTATCAGTTGAGCACAAATCACTGTCTCTCATCTTTTGTACCTACTTCATAGATTGTTATACTTCACCGGCAAGTATAATGTCTTGCATATTCTGTAAATACACGTAATGTCAATTTCATCACAGTAAGCTTTCCCCCGCCTCCAAATCATTATTCATTGCTACTATAGGTTAAGAAGTTTCTAGGCTTATGAGGGTGTTTAGTTTATCTTTAGATTTGTCATGATTCAAAACTCTTACATGTACTAAACATATAATGTCTGTATATTTTACACAAGTAACACACTGAAAATCTAAGAAGCACAGAAAATTATCTTTCAAGAAAAAGTAGCACTAACAAAGAGAGTTCAAATATATATATATATATTATTATACAATGGTAACAGGTTTTAATTCTTTAAAGCATTCACAAAAATTTAAATAAAAAGAAAATCTCTGCAACATTGGCATACATTTTGCGGTTCCGCGACCCAAACGGCGGGATACGTGAGAAATTTTTTCTCACGTGAGATGATTTAAATTGGTAAAATTTTCGTTCATTTGGGTCAGTTTTTGGACCCAATAACCCAAAACTGCTTCTTAAGTTATCTTCCCAACCGCTTTTCACGTGATTCTCTTTCTTTCTCACCTCCGACCCATCTACTGAAGCATTGCTCCATCAGCAGAGGCCATGACTCCGCCGAAGATGTAGAAAATCCCTCGATAGGGTTTGCCAGGGCTACGACGATGGAAAAGATCACTGACGACACATCTGTTCCATTTTAAAGTCAAAGGATTAAGTATTGTAGTTTTAACCTTTTTTAGGGTTTGTTTTCAGGATCTTTATTTATTTATTTAATTTTGGTATTCTGAATCGATTTTAGGGGTTTAATTCTTTTTAAGGTATTTCTGAATGGATTTTATGGTTATTGTCATCTGAATTAGATTTTCCATGAGGCATATACTTTAGAATTTTATGGAATTTTAGTGTTTTTCAATTTAGACTCTAATTTGTCATATCTAATTGAGAAATCAATTTTAAGGATCTTAATTAGTGATTTAATTGAAGTGTGTATATATATTCAGCCGTGTCCCCATACCCTACCTTTTACAAATTTGCAGTGTCCCGCACTCCACACCCATACCCACACCGCACCCATTACCGTATCTATGCAACTTAGTTAAGAATTATTCAGACATTACTGACTTATGGTCTCCATTGAAACAACACCAGGTTGGGGTTCACATGGAGCATGCATATGCCAGAAGTTTGGCTCGGTTTGCTGCAAACCTTGGCCCTATTGGTTGGCAAATTGCTTCAAGCGAATCGAAGAGTACTTCCTCCAGGGACAAAGTTCGGTCCTGGGTGGATTGGGGAAAATGACACAGCAGAAAAATTTCAGCCCCCAGTGCTATCATCATCATCTCAAGCAAAACCCGTAAACAAAAGTGAATCAGAATCAAATATCTCAGCTTCTACAGTGCCATCTACAAGTAGTAGACCTGTTGATTCTGTGAAGCCTGAAGGTGAATTTCAGCCCAGGAGTCCCTTGCAGACTTGTGAGAACTCGGCAATGAAGCATAACACATCAAACGGTTTTAATCCTGGGTATGGATTAAATCTTCCATCTAAAGCAGTGAAGATCAACAATTTTGTGACGGCAGGTTCAAATGCAACAAACCCTTACCCTAGTTCTGAAGGGCTATGGAGAGGTTTGACACAACATTCAAAACCTAGCTCAGTTCCGCCGGACTTGAATTCTGATTTCCATTCTCCTGGATCACCGGTCTCAGGCGTGCTTGTTGATTCAAAGAATCAGCAGCAGCAGCAACGAAAACAGCCACAGCCAGATTTGGCATTGCAGCTGTAGCATATTTTTGTTTTTTTGGGAAAATGTATCCCTAATTTGGTTGAGATGCAGGAATTGCACCCAACATGATTCATAGAGGGAGAGGGAGGGGTTTGTACAGTCTAATTGATGTTGTTGAATTTCGCTGTTTCCAGCAGAATCAGCTGGCAGCTCTTTAGAAGGGGAAAAAAAAAGTTCATCTATATAACTAGCCTGTATCAGTTGAGCACAAATCACTGTCTCTCATCTTTTGTACCTACTTCATAGATTGTTATACTTCACCGGCAAGTATAATGTCTTGCATATTCTGTAAATACACGTAATGTCAATTTCATCACAGTAAGCTTTCCCCCCCTCCAAATCATTATTCATTGCTACTATAGGTTAAGAAGTTTCTAGGCTTATGAGGGTGTTTAGTTTATCTTTAGATTTGTCATGATTCAAAACTCTTACATGTACTAAACATATAATGTCTGTATATTTTACACAAGTAACACACTGAAAATCTAAGAAGCACAGAAAATTATCTTTCAAGAAAAAGTAGCACTAACAAAGAGAGTTCAAATATATATATATATATTATTATACAATGGTAACAGGTTTTAATTCTTTAAAGCATTCACAAAAATTTAAATAAAAAAGAAAATCTCTGCAACATTGGCATACCCATTCCCAATCAACTAACCCATGCATGCACGTAACTACTTCCATTAACATTCCTCTATCCTCCACCTATCCAAAACATCATGTACTCTTTCCATACAAAATCCAAATTTACACCCAAAAAAGGGGAAAAAAAAAAAAAATCAAATTCCTAAATCCTCTATCATTTTTACAAAACAACAAACAAATTCAACAACACCAACAAATCAAAATAGTTTCCAAAAACCTCCACCAAAACCCTAAACTACAATTCCCAGTCAAACCTCCCCGTTGACCTTTTGAACATCCTCTCCACCACCCTCTTCAGCCCCTCGTCCCTCCTCTCGCACCCGTCCTGGGCCCACCACTCCGGCTCCACGTCATCGGTGAACCCCAGCCCCGGCGTCCGGTCCCTGGACCCCATGTTCCTCCTCTCCGTCCAGTCTGCCACGTAGGCCGACACCCTCCTCCGGAACTTCTTCCTGAACTCTCCCCAGGCCTGGTACTTGTAGTGGTTCACCACCGCGGCATTGGCCCGGGCCTTTCTCACCTCCCACCCGTGGCCCATCTCGAAGTGGTGGACCGAGTTTTTCAATGTGGGCCCCACTGCTTCCGGTTTGACTATCGACTTGTGCCGCTGGCGGTTCCCGTCGGTGGCCACGCGACAGGTGTAGCCTTGGGTCACGCCGGCGGGTGGGTGGGACCGTTGACCGCTAGGGCCGAAGTCAACGCACGTGAGCTGCACCTGTCCTAGGGTGGGGGAGTCCGGGCCGATGATGGACTGGATCATTGTTTTGTTGGGCTGGGCTGAGCCGGCCCATGAAGGGGAGTAGAGGAACTCGTCGACGTCGAGGAAGGCTATCCATGCGCAGTTGCTGCTAACGTGCGCTGCTGCGGCGCAGTGGGAGAACCCGGCTTCTTGCGTCTTTTGCCATGGCCAGTATATGCTGCTGACGTCAAACCCTTCGTCAGCAAGCTGAGTCAGCACGTTAGAGAGATCGTCATCGCTGCCGTTATCGTATAAAACGAATTTATCGATTCCAATCGCCGAATGAAAAGAAACCCACTCTCTAAGAAACTTGGCGACGTTATACACCATCGTGCACGCGCACGTTACCGGTTTCGTTGGCTGCCTGCTATCGTGCGCCGGTTCACGGCGGTAGACGGCGACTGATGGGAGCGCTGAGCTCTCGCCGGCGATCTTGACGGACACCCTTACGTCTCCGTCAAGATAGACGGAGGGATGGGGGCAGCGGAACACTTCCTGCGCTGAGACAGTGGCATTTGTAGCGGCAGTGACATCGCCGTTAGCAGAGAAAACGCACGTGATGTCGCTTGCCGGCCGATCCCTGCCCTGATTCTTGTTAACCCCCTTAGCGAAGACGATGACGTCATCGGCGGTGGACATCGACTGGTAAGCGAGCCGGCTCCATCTCATCATCTCCGTCGCCCGATCCGAATCCGACCCGATAACGGTGGAGCCCGATACGATCAGCTTCGGAGTGTAAAGGGCCGCAGTCTCTGAACGCTTCTGGGCATTTTGCAGAGAAACCCATCTGTAGCTGAGGACGGGATTCGACCGCTGTAGTTGGCCGCTGACGTGGCGCCGTTTGAAAAGAGGCAGGAGAGATTGTTACGGTCACCGGCGGTGATTTTATTGGGGAGGAGAACGAAGACGAACCAATCGGGGAAGAGGACGGATTCGGTCACCGGCGGTGAGAATAAGGGTTTCTGCTCGATGGTGAGGCGCTGAGATAGGCGCCTTGGTTGGTTGAGGAGGGAGGAGTAGGCGGTGACGGGATCCGAAGGAGGAGGGGAGGTTAACCTGTACAGGCGATCGAAGCTGGTTGAGAGGAGGAAGAGCAGGAGGATTGGGAGGAAGGTTAGGATCTTCCTGCGGTTCATTTTACCGCTGGAGGCGAGTTTCTGGTTAGAGAAGGGAGACGACGAATCGATCAGGATAGAGATTTTAAGGAGAAGGTATTGTTTTTTCTTATAAACCCAAAGTTTTGTAACAATTTATGTTCCATCCGTATTTCTTTCGAAATCGTTTCAAACCCAAAATACTTATATTGAAGTAAAAAGAAAATCTCTGCAACATTGGCATACCCATTCCCAATCAACTAACCCATGCATGCACGTAACTACTTCCATTAACATTCCTCTATCCTCCACCTATCCAAAACATCATGTACTCTTTCCATACAAAATCCAAATTTACACCCAAAAAAAAGGGGGAAAAAAGAAAAAAAATCAAATTCCTAAATTCTCTATCATTTTTACAAAACAACAAACAAATTCAACAACACCAACAAATCAAAATAGTTTCCAAAAACCTCCACCAAAACCCTATACTACAATTCCCAGTCAAACCTCCCCGTTGACCTCTTGAACATCCTCTCCACCACTCTCTTCAGCCCCTCGTCCCTCCTCTCGCACCCGTCCTGGGCCCACCACTCCGGCTCCATGTCATCGGTGAACCCCAGCCCCGGCGTCCGGTCCCTGGACCCCATGTTCCTCCTCTCCGTCCAGTCTGCCACGTAGGCCGACACCCTCCTCCGGAACTTCTTCCTGAACTCTCCCCAGGCCTGGTACTTGTAGTGGTTCACCACCGCGGCATTGGCCCGGCCTTTCTCACCTCCCACCCGTGGCCCATCTCGAAGTGGTGGACCGAGTTTTTCAATGTGGGCCCCACTGCTTCCGGTTTGACTATCGACTTGTGCCGCTGGCGGTTCCCGTCGGTGGCCACGCGACAGGTGTAGCCTTGGGTCACGCCGGCGGGTGGGTGGGACCGTTGACCGCTAGGGCCGAAGTCAACGCACGTGAGCTGCACCTGTCCTAGGGTGGGGGAGTCCGGGCCGATGATGGACTGGATCATTGTTTTGTTGGGCTGGGCTGAGCCGGCCCATGAAGGGGAGTAGAGGAACTCGTCGACGTCGAGGAAGGCTATCCATGCGCAGTTGCTGCTAACGTGCGCTGCTGCGGCGCAGTGGGAGAACCCGGCTTCTTGCGTCTTTTGCCATGGCCAGTATATGCTGCTGACGTCAAACCCTTCGTCAGCAAGCTGAGTCAGCACGTTAGAGAGATCGTCATCGCTGCCGTTATCGTATAAAACGAATTTATCGATTCCAATCGCCGAATGAAAAGAAACCCACTCTCTAAGAAACTTGGCGACGTTATACACCATCGTGCACGCGCACGTTACCGGTTTCGTTGGCTGCCTGCTATCGTGCGCCGGTTCACGGCGGTAGACGGCGACTGATGGGAGCGCTGAGCTCGCCGGCGATCTTGACGGACACTTACGTCTCCGTCAAGATAGACGGAGGGATGGGGCAGCGGAACACTTCCTGCGCTGAGACAGTGGCATTTGTAGCGGCAGTGACATCGCCGTTAGCAGAGAAAACGCACGTGATGTCGCTTGCCGGCCGATCCCTGCCCTGATTCTTGTTAACCCCCTTAGCGAAGATGATGACGTCATCGGCGGTGGACATCGACTGGTAAGCGAGCCGGCTCCATCTCATCATCTCCGTCGCCCGATCCGAATCCGACCCGATAACGGTGGAGCCCGATACGATCAGCTTCGGAGTGTAAAGGGCCGCAGTCTCTGAACGCTTCTGGGCATTTTGCAGAGAAACCCATCTGTAGCTGAGGACGGGATTCGACCGCTGTAGTTGGCCGCTGACGTGGCGCCGTTTGAAAAGAGGCAGGAGAGATTGTTACGGTCACCGGCGGTGATTTTATTGGGGAGGAGAACGAAGACGAACCAATCGGGGAAGAGGACGGATTCGGTCACCGGCGGTGAGAATAAGGGTTTCTGCTCGATGGTGAGGCGCTGAGATAGGCGCCTTGGTTGGTTGAGGAGGGAGGAGTAGGCGGTGACGGGATCCGGAAGGAGGAGGGAGGTTAACCTGTACAGGCGATCGAAGCTGGTTGAGAGGAGGAAGAGCAGGAGGATTGGGAGGAAGGTTAGGATCTTCCTGCGGTTCATTTTACCGCTGGAGGCGAGTTTCTGGTTAGAGAAGGGAGACGACGAATCGATCAGGATAGAGATTTTAAGGAGAAGGTATTGTTTTTTCTTATAAACCCAAAGTTTTGTAACAATTTATGTTCCATCCGTATTTCTTTCGAAATCGTTTCAAACCCAAAATACTTATATCGAAGTAAAAACGCGTATAGAAAGAAATCTTTATAATCTATATACATATTTTGTGTTTAAGGGTGAGTTTGAAGTGGGTAGGCTGGGGAAAAAATAATTTCTAAAATTTGGGTTTAGGAAGAAAATTCCATGAAGTTTTGTGATGTTCAAGATTGGCGAACACGAATAGGAGCTGTTAGTTCTGTTATTGAGCTCGACAGTAACCCAAAAACACACCCCTTTTTTCTGTGCGGGTCCTACTTGGTCTGTGAGAGGGTGAGTGAGTGGGTGCCGAAATGTTGAAAAGGGCGGGAAAGGAAAGAGGGAGCGGTCAAATGAACAGGCGTACACGGTTCATATAATATTGTTTCTTTGTCCTGATATAATCCCGCGTTTTTTTTATTGTGTGTTGAAAATCCATTTTCATGGGATTTTGAATTTCTTTTGGGTGGTGTTGATTTTTGACTCTTCCACCTTTTAATGGATGAATGGATAAGGAGGAAAACAAGGGAATATTTTCGAGGAGGAAAAAGAATACCAAAAAATTTATTTTTATTTTACATGTTATTCTATTTATTGTATATTAATTAATATTAATTGGTTATCATATGAATTTCGGAGAAATGACCATACAAAAGAATTATTCCATTTAAAAGACTATACTTTATTGCACATATTCTGTTATCAATGTACATTTAAAGTATTAGAATATTAAAAATCAAATAAATAAGACATGTGTGTGTAATTCATTAATAAAGAATTTATGTAGTATAGAATGCAATTTTATAAATTGGGATCCGTTTTCTTTAGTTTTCATATTGTTTGAGAGATGATTTGGTTGGCATCGATCGAAGTATAAAATAGATCCATACCCCAAACTTTTTATTCTCTAATAGATCATTATATTCTTATCATCATCCAACCAAACAATCACTTCAACAAATAGATTATGAGTTGATAAAAATACCAATATAAATTCCTTTAAGTTCAGGATATTTATAAGACGAGAACAAAAATTGTGAAATTATACACCATCGTGCACGCGCACGTTACCGGTTTCGTTGGCTGCCTGCTATCGTGCGCCGGTTCACGGCGGTAGACGGCGACTGATGGGAGCGCTGAGCTCTCGCCGGCGATCTTGACGGACACCCTTACGTCTCCGTCAAGATAGACGGAGGGATGGGGGCAGCGGAACACTTCCTGCGCTGAGACAGTGGCATTTGTAGCGGTAGTGACATCGCCGTTAGCAGAGAAAACGCACGTGATGTCGCTTGCCGGCCGATCCCTGCCCTGATTCTTGTTAACCCCCTTAGCGAAGACGATGACGTCATCGGCGGTGGACATCGACTGGTAAGCGAGCCGGCTCCATCTCATCATCTCCGTCGCCCGATCCGAATCCGACCCGATAACGGTGGAGCCCGATACGATCAGCTTCGGAGTGTAAAAGGGCCGCAGTCTCTGAACGCTTCTGGGCATTTTGCAGAGAAACCCATCTGTAGCTGAGGACGGGATTCGACCGCTGTAGTTGGCCGCTGACGTGGCGCCGTTTGAAAAGAGGCAGGAGAGATTGTTACGGTCACCGGCGGTGATTTTATTGGGGAGGAGAACGAAGACGAACCAATCGGGGAAGAGGACGGATTCGGTCACCGGCGGTGAGAATAAGGGTTTCTGCTCGATGGTGAGGCGCTGAGATAGGCGCCTTGGTTGGTTGAGGAGGGAGGAGTAGGCGGTGACGGGATCCGGAGGAGGAGGGGAGGTTAACCTGTACAGGCGATCGAAGCTGGTTGAGAGGAGGAAGAGCAGGAGGATTGGGAGGAAGGTTAGGATCTTCCTGCGGTTCATTTTACCGCTGGAGGCGAGTTTCTGGTTAGAGAAGGGAGACGACGAATCGATCAGGATAGAGATTTTAAGGAGAAGGTATTGTTTTTCTTATAAACCCAAAGTTTTGTAACAATTTATGTTCCATCCGTATTTCTTTCGAAATCGTTTCAAACCCAAAATACTTATATCGAAGTAAAACGCGTATAGAAAGAAATCTTTATAATCTATATACATATTTTGTGTTTAAGGTGAGTTTGAAGTGGGTAGACTGGGGAAAAAATAATTTCTAAAATTTGGGTTTAGGAAGAAAATTCCATGAAGTTTTGTGATGTTCAAGGTTGGCGAACACGAATAGGAGCTGTTAGTTCTGTTATTGAGCTCGACAGTAACCCAAAACACACCCCTGTTTTTCTGTGCGGGTCCTACTTGGTCTGTGAGAGGGTGAGTGAGTGGGTGCCGAAATGTTGAAAAGGGCGGGAAAGGAAAGAGGAGCGGTCAAATGAACAGGCGTACACGGTTCATATAATATTGTTTCTTTGTCCTGATATAATCCCGCGTTTTTTTTATTGTGTGTTGAAAATCCATTTTCATGGGATTTTGAATTTCTTTTGGGTGGTGTTGATTTTTTGACTCTTCCACCTTTTTAATGGATGAATGGATAAGGAGGGAAAACAAGGGAATATTTTCGAGGAGGAAAAAGAATACCAAAAAATTTATTTTTATTTTACATGTTATTCTATTTATTGTATATTAATTAATATTAATTGGTTATCATATGAATTTCGGAGAAATGACCATACAAAAGAATTATTCCATTTAAAAGACTATACTTTATTGCACATATTCTGTTATCAATGTACATTTAAAGTATTAGAATATTAAAAATCAAATAAATAAGACATGTGTGTGTAATTCATTAATAAAGAATTTATGTAGTATAGAATGCAATTTTATAAATTGGGATCCGTTTTCTTTAGTTTTCATATTGTTTGAGAGATGATTTGGTTGGCATCGATCGAAGTATAAAATAGATCCATACCCCAAACTTTTTATTCTCTAATAGATCATTATATTCTTATCATCATCCAACCAAACAATCACTTCAACAAATAGATTATGAGTTGATAAAAATACCAATATAAATTCCTTTAAGTTCAGGATATTTATAAGACGAGAACAAAAATTGTGAAATTTTAACCATCAAGCAATTTAGTGTCAAAGTATAAATTAAGATTCCATCTTTTGCATAACAATATATTATGTTACTACAAATGTACCCTTCAATTTGCTCTCCCAATATTACTTCAAACCCAAGTTTAAGATTCAATTTGTTAACAATATATTAAATCTAAAGACATTTCTTTTAAAGAAAGTCATTTTCAACTAATAAAGATGATAAAGCCCCAAATATCATTGGATCAAAATCCAAAGGTGGAGCTTGGTCCTACACCCATTATTATATCCATGAATGGAGCTAAAAAATGTCACCATCTTGTTGTAATATACCTCGTCAAGCAAGGTTAGCTCCGTTGGAATCTAGATTGATGCTGCCTTTAGTTTTGTATTTATTCTTGGCTTGATGATTTGGAGAAAGAACCAAAGACAAATGGAACAATGGGAAACAAAGTACCATTGGTTATAATATTGAAACTAGATGATGCTGATGTTACTATTTGTTTATTAATTAGTCTCTAGCGTTAGCCAATTGGTTAATATAACACAAGTTTGAACATTTTAATAATGAATATAAAATTGTTTATAACTATAAAAGATACAATATGAAAAAAGAAGAATCTAACTAGAGCTCTATTTTGGATTTTTATATATGCTATCCTTTTTATCGTCTCAAATATCAACGAATCAAATAAATAAGACATGTGTGTGTAATTCATTAATAAAGAATTTATGTAGTATAGAATGCAATTTTATAAATTGGGATCCGTTTTCTTTAGTTTTCATATTGTTTGAGAGATGATTTGGTTGGCATCGATCGAAGTATAAAATAGATCCATACCCCAAACTTTTTATTCTCTAATAGATCATTATATTCTTATCATCATCCAACCAAACAATCACTTCAACAAATAGATTATGAGTTGATAAAAATACCAATATAAATTCCTTTAAGTTCAGGATATTTATAAGACGAGAACAAAAATTGTGAAATTTTAACCATCAAGCAATTTAGTGTCAAAGTATAAATTAAGATTCCATCTTTTGCATAACAATATATTATGTTACTACAAATGTACCCTTCAATTTGCTCTCCCAATATTACTTCAAACCCAAGTTTAAGATTCAATTTGTTAACAATATATTAAATCTAAAGACATTTCTTTTAAAGAAAGTCATTTTCAACTAATAAAGATGATAAAGCCCCAAATATCATTGGATCAAAATCCAAAGGTGGAGCTTGGTCCTACACCCATTATTATATCCATGAATGGAGCTAAAAAATGTCACCATCTTGTTGTAATATACCTCGTCAAGCAAGGTTAGCTCCGTTGGAATCTAGATTGATGCTGCCTTTAGTTTTGTATTTATTCTTGGCTTGATGATTTGGAGAAAGAACCAAAGACAAATGGAACAATGGGAAACAAAGTACCATTGGTTATAATATTGAAACTAGATGATGCTGATGTTACTATTTGTTTATTAATTAGTCTCTAGCGTTAGCCAATTGGTTAATATAACACAAGTTTGAACATTTTAATAATGAATATAAAATTGTTTATAACTATAAAAGATACAATATGAAAAAAGAAGAATCTAACTAGAGCTCTATTTTGGATTTTTATATATGCTATCCTTTTTATCGTCTCAAATATCAACGAATGAAATAATTAAATTATTTTTAATAGAAATTACATTATGTTTTAAGATTCTGATTTAAATACTTTTATCCAGTTCAAGTAGGATAATCATTTTTCTTTATAGTACAAGTAGAATCAAATATGAATAGAGTTAACTAGATAATATTGGTCCAACTCATCACAGAGTTAACACTAACCTAAAAACACATTTGTGGAAGAAAAATCATGATTTTCAAATGTTTTTAAAATTACAATTCTGGTTTAAATCAAACTTCCTTCAACAACACCCATAACACCCCCACCCCACCCCAAACAAAAAAAAGAAACAACCCCAACAAGGAAAAAAACATTACTACATGCATGTTCTGATTTTTATTGACGTTGGTTTTACTTTCATTCTACTCTCTTATAAGCTTGCAAGTATTATAATTAATTTACAAAAATCTTATGGCTATATCTAGTTTTGCTACTGCCTTATGCAAGTTCAATAATAATAAAAAAAGTGTAACTACGTCAAGTTAACTACTGAAATAATATTAATTTTCGGTACTCCACAGACTAACTACGTCAAGTTAACTACTCATATAATCTTAATTTTCGGTACTCCACAGACTAGAACATAGTTTTGGGGTGTTAATTTCATTGTAGTGTTTATAATCTTTTTCTAGGTTGTCTGTGTGATAAAATTTAATTTTAGATTAATAGTATCAACATCTTAGATTCGGGTAGTAGCAACATAGCTCAACTCGATGAAATACATAAGCATACAGGTGATGTGGTCATCAAACTAATGAATGGTAACAAATCATAATTTAGTGTGAAAAATCATATGATAACAAACTAAAATAGGAAAAACCATGAAATCATTCTAAGAAACCTATGAAAAATCATGATAGTTCCATATCTTGAAAAGATGCTTAAAGTATTTCTTTATAAAATTGATAATTGACACTTGAAGTTCCTTTTCACTTAGAGGAAGCAAGGTAATGAGGTGGATTAGATGCTTGGCGGGCTAAAAGGCTAAGATTGTGTAAGCGTGGATGAGTTTTTTTATGGCGTAAGCGTGGATGAGTTGAAAGCGAAAGAAAAGGATTTTTTAAAAATAAAATTGATATTTTATAATTACTTAGTTGGTGTTTTTCGATGGAAGCTTAATTTAGATACCACACGCAAGCTTTTGTAATAACATTAATTATAATAAGAAAGGGCTACCTCATCATTATCTTATATTAAATCTAAAGACATTTCTTTAAAGAAAGTCATTTTCAACTAATAAAGATGATAAAGCCCCAAATATCATTGGATCAAAATCCAAAGGAGCTTGGTCCTACACCCATTATTATATCCATGAATGGAGCTAAAAAATGTCACCATCTTGTTGTAATATACCTCGTCAAGCAAGGTTAGCTCCGTTGGAATCTAGATTGATGCTGCCTTTAGTTTTGTATTTATTCTTGGCTTGATGATTTGGAGAAAGAACCAAAGACAAATGGAACAATGGGAAACAAAGTACCATTGGTTATAATATTGAAACTAGATGATGCTGATGTTACTATTTGTTTATTAATTAGTCTCTAGCGTTAGCCAATTGGTTAATATAACACAAGTTTGAACATTTTAATAATGAATATAAAATTGTTTATAACTATAAAAGATACAATATGAAAAAAGAAGAATCTAACTAGAGCTCTATTTTGGATTTTTATATATGCTATCCTTTTTATCGTCTCAAATATCAACGAATGAAATAATTAAATTATTTTTAATAGAAATTACATTATGTTTTAAGATTCTGATTTAAATACTTTTATCCAGTTCAAGTAGGATAATCATTTTTCTTTATAGTACAAGTAGAATCAAATATGAATAGAGTTAACTAGATAATATTGGTCCAACTCATCACAGAGTTAACACTAACCTAAAAACACATTTGTGGAAGAAAAATCATGATTTTCAAATGTTTTTAAAATTACAATTCTGGTTTAAATCAAACTTCCTTCAACAACACCCATAACACCCCCACCCCACCCCAAACAAAAAAAAGAAACAACCCCAACAAGGAAAAAAACATTACTACATGCATGTTCTGATTTTTATTGACGTTGGTTTTACTTTCATTCTACTCTCTTATAAGCTTGCAAGTATTATAATTAATTTACAAAAATCTTATGGCTATATCTAGTTTTGCTACTGCCTTATGCAAGTTCAATAATAATAAAAAAAGTGTAACTACGTCAAGTTAACTACTGAAATAATATTAATTTTCGGTACTCCACAGACTAACTACGTCAAGTTAACTACTCATATAATCTTAATTTTCGGTACTCCACAGACTAGAACATAGTTTTGGGGTGTTAATTTCATTGTAGTGTTTATAATCTTTTTCTAGGTTGTCTGTGTGATAAAATTTAATTTTAGATTAATAGTATCAACATCTTAGATTCGGGTAGTAGCAACATAGCTCAACTCGATGAAATACATAAGCATACAGGTGATGTGGTCATCAAACTAATGAATGGTAACAAATCATAATTTAGTGTGAAAAATCATATGATAACAAACTAAAATAGGAAAAACCATGAAATCATTCTAAGAAACCTATGAAAATCATGATAGTTCCATATCTTGAAAAGATGCTTAAAGTATTTCTTTATAAAATTGATAATTGACACTTGAAGTTCCTTTTCACTTAGAGGAAGCAAGGTAATGAGGTGGATTAGATGCTTGGCGGGCTAAAAGGCTAAGATTGTGTAAGCGTGGATGAGTTTTTTTTTTATGGCGTAAGCGTGGATGAGTTGAAAGCGAAAGAAAAGGATTTTTTTAAAAATAAAATTGATATTTTATAATTACTTAGTTGGTGTTTTTCGATGGAAGCTTAATTTAGATACCACACGCAAACTTTTGGGATTTGCCTCACATTTGACTTGACAAAATCCTAGCTTCGAGCTACTGCATGCCTCATTTCTTTTAGTTTTCTTTTTGTGAGTGAAACCTAAAATCTGCACCTGATATTTAATTTTTTATAAGTTTGTTTCTAATTATGCACTCAAATTTTTTTTTGAGGGAAAAAGTAGGGCAAGAAGCCCTACTCATATATATATACATAAAACGATAAACAATCATACACAAAAAGAAATGAGCTTGTAGTTCAAAAGTAGAGAACTAGAAGCTCAGATCAAAAAGTGAAAAAAGAACGGAAAAAAAGAAGAAAAGAAAAAAGAAAAAACATTAGCAACATTATAAGTCACTAAACACTACTAAGAAGATAATTAAATATAATAGGGTAGCTCAACACCACCCAACTATAGTAAGTCCTCGAAAAAGGATTACCCACTCACCCTAAAATTTCTTTCTATCTCAAGTGCCTTCAATCTAGCCAAACCGTCAGAGGACACAGGTAGCTTTATACCGCAGTTTGAAGCAATAGAAGCAAAGTCGTCTGAACTGAAACTATTAATAGGTAAAAAAGGAGTTGAGTTAGGATTATCTCGCTTGGAGGTGGCGTAAGATTTCAAGTAGCAAAAACTTCAAATGAGTCCTAATGGAAAATTCTCCTTTACTTGAATGTTTCTTCTTTGTCTTGGGTATCTTGATGCTAAATCCCGGAGGACCAGAGGATTGTGAAGTGCTATCTTCTTTGTCTAAGTTTACCTCCTTGAAGTTGGTATTTTTGCTACTAAACCCTGGAGGACCTGAAGATTGAGAGGTGCATTCATCTGAATTGAGAGGAACTAGGTCTCCCTTCTCCTCACTGACTCCGACGCTAAGGTTGCGAGAGGATGTAGCAGAGCCATGATCTACCAACAATAAATCTGTCTCGATTGCACTAGCCGCTGCCGACTGATGCAAAGGAGGAGGAGGGGGTTGTAGTTGGGCGGAAGGGACTTGTATCCTCTGCTGCAGGCTATTGGAGGAAGAAGCTGGTGGATTATGGGGGGTGGTGGGTTGAGCCAATATTTGTTCGGATTGTTTATGCGGTTGTTTTAGAGAGGAAGCTCGGGATGGCTTTAGGGGGGTAATAGGATGGTGTAGCGATGATAGAGCCAAATTGATTGAGCCGGTGTTAAGGTGGGGAGGTTCTGGCGTGGGGGGGGGGCAAGCAGGTTGGGTCTCCTTGGGAAGAACAGGGGTAGTGATGGGAGGCGGGAGAGTGAGGGTATGCGTCATGCCAGGAGTAGGAGCCTCAATAGTGCCACAAATTATAAAACTTCACAAAAAAGAGTATATTATTGATGTCACAAACATCGAAAGTACAAGGATCATTGTAATTCTCCTAACAATTTGAAAAAAGATAGCATACAATTGCATGAGACCTCCATCTCCTTTTCGAGAATCTCTGCCACAACTTGAAACTTTCTACGAGTCCATCATACTCTCATTCTTGATTATCCAAGATGAAGCCTACATGAAAAATTGCAATTTGCATCATATACTATACATATCTTAAATTTTCAATAAAGGGCAAGTTAACATATCATGGTGCCAAACTACAAGCTAATTGCACAACTTCAAACCATATGACCATGTAAGAAAGAATAAAGTAGGTGCATGCATGAAGGACAACAATATAATTGATATCCAAGCTACCATATCAATTAAAGATCTCACTCCTTGTTACGGATGGAGATGTCATACTAAAAAATAAAAAATCTTTTTGTCACCTACGCTATCACAAATAGAAAAGCAAATAGACATGATATATGTTAAACATGATCAATGAAAATCATAATTGATAGGATCAGCAAAAACTTACATGCATACTAACCCTAAAGAAGTCATCGCAGGAGAGTTCAAGTCCTGCTAGAGTTGCAATAAGGAAAAAAACAAGTGGGCTAAGATACTTGTTACAATTTAAAACAATATTAGCAAGAGGGCTAGAGATAACTAATTACATGGCAATAATGAAAATAAACAATTAAGTTTACCTTATTAGAAAATATCGACAAGCCTAAAATCCCCACAACTGCAACCTTAATCAGTGATAAGAGCTCCATGTATCGCCTTCACAAGATACTCAAATATCTAACACAATAATCCCAAAAGCGGAAAAAAGCATATAAGCAAATGGAAACCCAAGAAAAAGATATAATAGACTAATTCACAAATACAAAGTTAAAACAACGAAAAAGCTAAAATGCACTTTCTGGATCTATAATATAAGCATATCTGTTGAATAATAATAAAAGTACATATAACTTTGCTTAATGATGATTTAAACATGTATCTAACTACATAATGAAAAAACACAAATAAACCACATATAGATGTGGCATTTCCTATATTCCTTCATGTTAATTTAGATAACAAGCATATTAAATAATATAGCAAAAAATAAGAAAGGATTCTAACACCGATCGGTGACATTTCATCCACTCACTCTCTTTTATTTTTCTCAAACATGACCACAACATCTAAAATTTGTATCCAAATTGTGCTCAAATTTATTTCACACAATAAGTCAAGCATTCATATTATCCCCAAAATGACATCCCTAATAACTCTTATCATTCCACCTCATCCAACTAATTTGGGGCAACAAGATCGATCACTCAACGAAGTGAAAGTAAACAATTAAATTATAGAATCTAAACTATAGAATCTTGGTTAATGAATACTCATTTAGGGTTAACAGTGATGATTTGGGGAGGTGGGTTTGGGGTGGGTTGAGGGGAGGGTTTTGAAATTTTACCTTCTTCAAGATCTCATGTTGTAGAAGAGGACGCGGCGAGATCGACCGAAAGCAAACCACGGTGGCGAACTTCCATGACAAGAGGCGGCGAGCTTAGGACGGCGGCCGGCAACCGGCGAAGAACAGCGGCAACCTTTGACGACCTCGATGACAACATTCGACAATAGCGTGAACTTCGATGACTTCCACGACAACCGACAACGACCAGAACCCGGCGACAAGCGACTTCGAGGGCGAACCGACGGCCAACGGCGACAAGCCGACAACAACGAGCTGCGGCGACAGGACAATTTCAGACCACCACGACGGCGAACTTCGTGATGACAAGGCGGATGAAGATCTCGCGGATGGCCAAATAGATCTAGCGGTTTGTGAAAGCAGATCTTGAAAACTAAAAGCGGCTTGTTTTCACTTTTCACCCAAAAATCCCGCTTTTTATTCTTATTTCACTTTTCACCCAAAATTCCGCTAGTTTTAATTTTTCAACATCCTAGACGGCTAGGATAGTGGATCGATTTTAAAGGCTGGCAGTGCGAAATAACTTCTCGACGGCTAATCCGTCGAGATGTGACCATTGTAGGCGGTTTCTTGGATAGTTAAAATCCGTCACGATGTAACATTCTAGACGGTTTTTCGTCCGTCTAGGATGTGCCGTCTAGGATGATTAGATTTCTACTAGTGTTTCTTTTAAAGAAAGTCATTTTCAACTAATAAAGATGATAAAGCCCAAATATCATTGGATCAAAATCCAAAGGTGGAGCTTGGTCCTACACCCATTATTATATCCATGAATGGAGCTAAAAATGTCACCATCTTGTTGTAATATACCTCGTCAAGCAAGGTTAGCTCCGTTGGAATCTAGATTGATGCTGCCTTTAGTTTTGTATTTATTCTTGGCTTGATGATTTGGAGAAAGAACAAAGACAAATGGAACAATGGAAACAAAGTACCTTTGGTTATAATTTTGAAACTAGGTGATGCTGATGTTACTATTTGTTTATTAATTAGTCTCTAGCGTTAGCCAATTGGTTAATATAACACAAGTTTGAACATTTTAATAATGACTATAAAATTGTTTATAACTATAAAATTCAATATGAAAAAGAAAATCTAACTAGAGCTCTATTTTTGATTTTTATATATGCTATCCTTTTTATCGTCTCAAACATGACCACAACATCTAAAATTTGTATCCAAATTGTGCTCAAATTTATTTCACACAATAAGTCAAGCATTCATATTATCCCCAAAATGACATCCCTAATAACTCTTATCATTCCACCTCATCCAACTAATTTGGGGCAACAAGATCGATCACTCAACGAAGTGAAAGTAAACAATTAAATTATAGAATCTAAACTATAGAATCTTGGTTAATGAATACTCATTTAGGGTTAACAGTGATGATTTGGGGAGGTGGGTTTGGGGTGGGTTGAGGGGAGGGTTTTGAAATTTTACCTTCTTCAAGATCTCATGTTGTAGAAGAGGACGCTGAGATCGACCGAAAGCAAACCACGGTGGCGAACTTCCATGACAAGAGGCGGCGAGCCGACGACGAGCAGCGGCCTGACCGGCGAAGAACAACGGCAACCTTTGACGACCTCGATGACAACATTCGACAATAGCGGTGAACTTCGATGACTTCCACGACAACCGACCGCAACCGCCGAACCGGCAACTACGACTTCGAGGGCGAACTTGAGCCGAACCGGCGACAAGCCGACAACAACGAGCTGCGGCGACAAGGACAACGAACTCCGACCACCTGACGGCGAACTTCGTGATGACAAGGCGGATGAAGATCTCGGCGTGACAGGGCCAAATAGATCTAGCGGTTTGTGAAAGCAGATCTTGAAAACTAAAAGCGGCTTGTTTTCACTTTTCACCCAAAAATCCCGCTTTTTATTCTTATTTCACTTTTCACCCAAAATTCCCGCTAGTTTTAATTTTTCAACATCCTAGGCGGCTAGGATAGTGGATCCCGATTTTAAAAGGCTGACGTAGAAATAACTTCTCAGGCGGCTATCCGTCTTGACCATTGTAGCGGTTTTACTTGGATAGTTAAAATCCGTCTACGATGTAACATTCTAGACGGTTTTTCGTCCGTCTAGGATGTGCCGTCTAGGATGATTAGATTTCTACTAGTGTTTCTTTTAAAGAAAGTCATTTTCAACTAATAAAGATGATAAAGCCCCAAATATCATTGGATCAAAATCCAAAGGTGGAGCTTGGTCCTACACCCATTATTATATCCATGAATGGAGCTAAAAAAATGTCACCATCTTGTTGTAATATACCTCGTCAAGCAAGGTTAGCTCCGTTGGAATCTAGATTGATGCTGCCTTTAGTTTTGTATTTATTCTTGGCTTGATGATTTGGAGAAAGAACCAAAGACAAATGGAACAATGGAAACAAAGTACCTTTGGTTATAATTTTGAAACTAGGTGATGCTGATGTTACTATTTGTTTATTAATTAGTCTCTAGCGTTAGCCAATTGGTTAATATAACACAAGTTTGAACATTTTAATAATGACTATAAAATTGTTTATAACTATAAAAGATTCAATATGAAAAAGAAGAATCTAACTAGAGCTCTATTTTTGATTTTTATATATGCTATCCTTTTTATCGTCTCAAATATGAACGAATGAAATAATTAAATTATTTTTAATAGAAATTACATTATGTTTTAAGATTCTGATTTAAATACTTTTATCCAGTTCAAGTAGGATAATCATTTTTCTTTATAGTACAAGTAGAATCAAATATGAATAGAGTTAACTAGATAATATTGGTCCAACTCATCACAGAATTAACACTAACCTAAAAACACATTTGTGGAAGAAAAATCATGATTTTCAAATGTTTTAAATTACAATTCTGGTTTAAATCAAACTTCCTTCAACAACACCCATAACACCCCCACCCCACAACAAAAAAAAAAAACAACCCCAACAAGGAAAAAAACATTACGACATGCATGTTCTGATTTTAATCGACGTTCGTTTTACTTTCATTCTACTCTCTTATAAGCTTGCAAGTATTATAATTAATTTGCAAAAATCTTATGGCTATATCTAGTTTTGCTACTGTCTTATGCAAGTTCAAAAAAAAAAAAAAAAAGTGTAACTACGTCAAGTTAACTACTGACATAATCTTAATTTTCGGTACTCCACAGACTAGAACATAGTTTTTTTGGGGCGTTAATTTCATTGCAGTGTTTATAATCTTTTTCTAGGTTGTCTGTGTGATAAAATTTAATTTTAGATTAATAGTATCAACATCTTAGATTCGGGTAGTAGCAACATAGCTCAACTCGATGAAATACATAAGCATACAGGTGATGTGGTCATTAAACTAATGAATGGTAACAAATCATAATTTAGTGTGAAAAATCATATGATAACAAACTAAAATAGGAAAAACCATGAAATCATTCTAAGAAACCTATGAAAATCATGATAGTTCCATATTTTGAAAAAGATGCTTAAAGTATTTCTTTATAAAATTGATAATTGACACTTGAAGTTCCTTTTCACTTAGAGGAAGCAAGGTAATGAGGTGGATTAGATGCTTGGCGGGCTAAAAGGCTAAGATTGTGTAAGCGTGGATGAGTTTTTTTATGGCGTAAGCGTGGATGAGTTGAAAGCGAAAGAAAAGGATTTTTTAAAAATAAAATTGATATTTTATAATTACTTAGTTGGTGTTTTCGATGGAAGCTTAATTTAGATACCACACGCAAACTTTTGGGATTTGCCTCACATTTGACTTGACAAAATCCTAGCTTCGAGCTACTGCATGCCTCATTTCTTTTAGTTTTCTTTTTGTGAGTGAAACCTAAAATCTGCACCTGATATTTAATTTTTATAAGTTTGTTTCTAATTATGCACTCAATTTCAAACATGGATTTCCATAATACACTTATTTTTCTTTATCTGTTTTAATCAAAATTCACCATATTGTTCCAAAAAAATTACCATATTTCGAACTGACCTATCAAAATTCACCATATTGTTCCAAGATCATATTATATTGTATTTTTATTATCAAGCATGCTTCGTGCATGACATATATATCTTGCTGTTCCTACAAAGAAAAACCCAAGTGTTACAATCATGCGGTGAAAGGGTACCTTTAATTAGATTGTTATTAGTTTAAATTAACCACTTATCAGAGCTTCTATTGGAGAAGAATTAAAGTCTATTAGAGAAGAATTAAGAGGGTAGCCGCCAACGAATATTGGTTCCTCCATTTCGATTTATTTTGTTCTATTATGCAGTTTTTGATCAATCAAAACCCCCAACTTGATAATAGCGATTCTCTACATTTTTTTTTTGTTTACACGCACTCACCTATCAAATGACTTCATAATTATCTCAAAGTTCATTCATTACTATTATTGTATTAACTATTACTTAAAAGAGCCCTCATATTTGCCAAATTCTATTGTATTAGTCAAACTGTTTAACAAAGAATTCAGAGCATGATTAAGTTTTGTATTGAATGTGTCAAGTTCACGAGATCAAGATTCTCTTTGACAACTTCTTAAAATGGGACTAGGTTTGGCTTTAGTCCCATTTTGAGAAACAAAATGTTTGGCTAAGAGTGGGTTAACATTGGCCTAGTTTCCAAGTGAAAAAATGCCTTTCAAACTAGTTCTTTTGGCGAATAAGAGGTGTTGGAATAGTTTAGTACAAAATTGGGCTAGAAAATATCATGACCTGGTTTTATAAATATTGACAAACCCTAGTTGGGCCTAAAGACTTTCTACAGCCTACTATTAGTTTTACGGAGGCCCATATTGAAGTTACTTGCCCGTGTTTATATTCATATTTATATATTTTATCAATATACTAAAGTTTTTGGCAGTTTCAGCGTAGATAGCCACTGTTCATATCTACAATGAACTCCCAAAAGCCCCAACTCACGGTGAAATTTTTTTCAACAAAAATCTTTACTCTAGAGTTCTCTCAAACCATTCCTCTTGCTCTTGACATTCTCAGCCACAAAATCAATTCTCATTTGTGTGGTCAGCAGCAGGTTCAACCAGTCGACCTCTCCGTGGGCCTCCCCATATTCCATTAATAAGTCGGATTTAATTTCTGAAGTTTTTTTTGTGTTTGTTTAAGGTGATAATAGTGAATTTCTTTTTCATTTTTTGCGTAATTGTTTTGAAATGAAAAGCTTAGAATGAAGTCTAATTTGCAGCACAGGTTCTTCCAAAAGAGGCATGTTTTGTTTGTGGTTATTGCATCCTCGGAGGAATACTCCCCAAGGTAACTTGGGCTATTTAGATATTAGTCTCTCGAATCTTCGCTAGTTTTAATTTTTTCAACATCCTAGACGGCTAGGATAGTGGATCCCAGTTAAAAGCCGAATCGTCTGAATAACTTCTCGACGGCTAATCAGAGATGTGACCATTGTAGACCGGCTTACTTGGATAGTTAAATCCGTTTCACGATGTAACATTCTAGACGGTTCGTCCGTCTAGATGTGCCGTCTAGGATGATTAGATTTCTACTAGTGTTTCTTTTAAAGAAAGTCATTTTCAACTAATAAAGATGATAAAGCCCCAAATATCATTGGATCAAAATCCAAAGGTGGAGCTTGGTCCTACACCCATTATTATATCCATGAATGGAGCTAAAAAATGTCACCATCTTGTTGTAATATACCTCGTCAAGCAAGGTTAGCTCCGTTGGAATCTAGATTGATGCTGCCTTTAGTTTTGTATTTATTCTTGGCTTGATGATTTGGAGAAAGAACCAAAGACAAATGGAACAATGGGAAACAAAGTACCTTTGGTTATAATTTTGAAACTAGGTGATGCTGATGTTACTATTTGTTTATTAATTAGTCTCTAGCGTTAGCCAATTGGTTAATATAACACAAGTTTGAACATTTTAATAATGACTATAAAATTGTTTATAACTATAAAAGATTCAATATGAAAAAAGAAGAATCTAACTAGAGCTCTATTTTTGATTTTTATATATGCTATCCTTTTTATCGTCTCAAATATGAACGAATGAAATAATTAAATTATTTTTAATAGAAATTACATTATGTTTTAAGATTCTGATTTAAATACTTTTATCCAGTTCAAGTAGGATAATCATTTTTCTTTATAGTACAAGTAGAATCAAATATGAATAGAGTTAACTAGATAATATTGGTCCAACTCATCACAGAATTAACACTAACCTAAAAACACATTTGTGGAAGAAAAATCATGATTTTCAAATGTTTTAAATTACAATTCTGGTTTAAATCAAACTTCCTTCAACAACACCCATAACACCCCCACCCCACAACAAAAAAAAAAACAACCCCAACAAGGAAAAAAAAACATTACGACATGCATGTTCTGATTTTAATCGACGTTCGTTTTACTTTCATTCTACTCTCTTATAAGCTTGCAAGTATTATAATTAATTTGCAAAATCTTATGGCTATATCTAGTTTTGCTACTGTCTTATGCAAGTTCAAAAAAAAAAAAAGTGTAACTACGTCAAGTTAACTACTGACATAATCTTAATTTTCGGTACTCCACAGACTAGAACATAGTTTTTTTGGGCTTAATTTCATTGCAGTGTTTATAATCTTTTTCTAGGTTGTCTGTGTGATAAAATTTAATTTTAGATTAATAGTATCAACATCTTAGATTCGGGTAGTAGCAACATAGCTCAACTCGATGAAATACATAAGCATACAGGTGATGTGGTCATTAAACTAATGAATGGTAACAAATCATAATTTAGTGTGAAAAATCATATGATAACAAACTAAAATAGGAAAAAACCATGAAATCATTCTAAGAAACCTATGAAAAATCATGATAGTTCCATATTTTGAAAAAGATGCTTAAAGTATTTCTTTATAAAAATTGATAATTGACACTTGAAGTTCCTTTTCACTTAGAGGAAGCAAGGTAATGAGGTGGATTAGATGCTTGGCGGGCTAAAAGGCTAAGATTGTGTAAGCGTGGATGAGTTTTTTTTTTTATGGCGTAAGCGTGGATGAGTTGAAAGCGAAAGAAAAGGATTTTTTTAAAAATAAAATTGATATTTTATAATTACTTAGTTGGTGTTTTTCGATGGAAGCTTAATTTAGATACCACACGCAAACTTTTGGGATTTGCCTCACATTTGACTTGACAAAATCCTAGCTTCGAGCTACTGCATGCCTCATTTCTTTTAGTTTTCTTTTTGTGAGTGAAACCTAAAATCTGCACCTGATATTTAATTTTTTATAAGTTTGTTTCTAATTATGCACTCAATTTCAAACATGGATTTCCAATACACTTATTTTTCTTTATCTGTTTTAATCAAAATTCACCATATTTTTCCAAAAAAATTACCATATTTCGAACTGACCTATCAAAATTCACCATATTGTTCCAAGATCATATTATATTGTATTTTTATTATCATCAAGCATGCGTCGTGCATGACATATATATCTTGCTGTTCCTACAAAAGAAAAAACCCAAGTGTTACAATCATGCGGTGAAAGGGTACCTTTAATTAGATTGTTATTAGTTTAAATTAACCACTTATCAGAGCTTCTATTGGAGAAGAATTAAAGTCTATTAGAGAAGAATTAAGAGGGTAGCCGCCAACGAAGATTGGTTCCTCCATTTCGATTTATTTTGTTCTATTATGCAGTTTTTGATCAATCAAAACCCCCAACTTGATAATAGCGATTCTCTACATTTTTTTTTTGATTACACGCACTCACCTATCAAATGACTTCATAATTATCTCAAAGTTCATTCATTACTATTATTGTATCAACTATTACTTAAAAGAGCCCTCCTATTTGCCAAATTCTATTGTATTGGTCAAACTGTTTAACAAAGAATTCAGAGCATGATTAAGTTTTGTATTGAATGTGTCAAGTTCACGAGATCAAGAGTCTCTTTGACAACTTCTTAAAATGGGACTAGGTTTGGCTTTAGTCCCATTTTGAGAAGAAAAATGTTTGGCTAAGATTGGGTTAACATTGGCCTAGTTTCCAAGTGAAAAAATGCCTTTCAAACTAGTTCTTTTGGGGACTAAGAGGTGTTCGAATAGTTTAGTACAAAATTGGGCTAGAAAATACATGACCTAGTTTTGTAAATATTGCCAAACCCTAGTTGGGCCTTAAGACTTTCTACAGCCTACTATTAGTTTTACGGAGGCCCATATTGAAGTTACTTGCCCGTGTTTATATTCATATTTATATATTTTATCAATATACTAAAGTTTTTGGCAGTTTCAGCGTAGATAGCCACTGTTCATATCTACAATGAACTCCCAAAAGCCCCAACTCACGGTGAAATTTTTTTCAACAAAAATCTTTACTCTAGAGTTCTCTCAAACCATTCCTCTTGCTCTTGACATTCTCAGCCACAAAATCAATTCTCATTTGTGTGGTCAGCAGCAGGTTCAACCAGTCGACCTCTCCGTGGGCCTCCCCATATTCCATTAATAAGTCGGATTTAATTTCTGAAGTTTTTTTTGTGTTTGTTTAAGGTGATAATAGTGAATTTCTTTTTCATTTTTTGCGTAATTGTTTTGAAATGAAAAGCTTAGAATGAAGTCTAATTTGCAGCACAGGTTCTTCCAAAAGAGGCATGTTTTGTTTGTGGTTATTGCATCCTCGGAGGAATACTCCCCCAAGGTAACTTGGGCTATTTAGATATTAGTCTCTCGAATCTTCGATAATTTTATTTTAGTCCCTCTCACATCTTTGAAATTGCCCGTAGATCGCTCAAATTCTATTGGGTCTTGTAATGTGGTCCTTCAGTGACCAATATACCCTCACCTACTCAGCCAATATTTTTTCACACTACTAATCAGGCTCGTCCAAGGCACGGCCGGTTACTGTTCAGTAGCTCAATTCAATATATTCTCTCTCCTGATATTTCCTTTCTATGATTTGACTATATAGTATTTAGAATAGTCAATATTACTTGTGCTGTCAAATCAATCAATATTATACTAATAAATGTAGCTAGAAGCCTCCAATTCCATAGAGTTGCTCCTAAGATCATTTGAGGTGGGTATGGTTTCAAGAATCCATCAACCGTAAAAGCTCAGCTAAACTAAGAGGCATATTTATGCCAATTGGTTTGCCAACAAATTCACAATGTTTTGTGACGATTGCTTCTCTTTAAACTTTTCAATGTGAGAATATTTCGACCAAATATGAAACTGTAAACTCACTAAATATTGTAGATTTCTACATTAAATAAAAATTATCAAAATCTAAGTTTGGTAGGAACAATATCACACCATCAATGGCGGCAACTTGAGGGTCTTTGAAAAGAGTTCAGTGCTCGGATATGATAAACACATATAGCCTAACAATTTACATATAGCACAACAATTCACATATAATCTAACAATATTAATTAACTCGAAAACTAAATGATTACATAAAAGTAAAACCCAGCTGACATCCATTACCAATTATACTCAAAACAGATTAGGGGTAGGGGAGGAGGGAGGGAGGTGACATAATTTTCATAAGTAAACAATTAACAAATATAAGAAAGATAAGAAAAGAAAAGAAAAAGAATAATTGGGGATTCCAATTCCATTACATTGAAGGATCTCATTTAAGCTTTCATTGACATTCTCTTCATTCTAATCACAAATTGTTTATCAATAAGCACCTGCAAACATAATTAAATTTAACATACAAACACAGGTCTCAATATAAATACAAAGTAGGGCTGCGAGGAGAATACTCAAAGGAATGAAATAATTACATTGAGCAAACAAATAAATAAAACTAAGGTTTCTGGGAGAATAGTCGATTGAAGAATGAGAGAATAGCCATTGTTTAGGATTTGATGACTAAACAAAAAATTACATATTGTAAAATTTCAAGAATGAAAGAAAATCTTGGATTGCACTGCCAGAAAATCAAGGAATAAAGGTAACAACAATGAGCGAACTACATAAGAACAGACTGAACTTCCTGTGACATAATAATAACTGAAAGAGAACAATACTAAATAACTTTGCATATTATGTTGCTAACAATATAACACTCTTGTACTTCTTTTAGTTCTCATAAAAAGATAGAAGAAAAACACACTAAAAATCATAATAAGGATACATTTACGGATAGAATATACAATAATCAGAAGAGGCATGAACCGATTACAAAACTTGAGGTCAAATAGAGACTTTAAAGATATTTCACTTGGCTTTTCAAGAGGTTCAGCATTGCAGAGCCTGAGGTGTTGCTTGAAAATGCCTTCTCAACTAAAATTGACAAGAGCATGCAATGATCCCATGATTGGCTGCAAGTTGGATGAACAGTAAAATATAACAATTTGCAAAATAATAAGAACGGAAAGTGCATATTAGCATGGAATGGTCAGTAAGGAAGAAAGTATTACCTAGTTATCTTGTTTCGATTAAAATACACTAATATGCACTTTACTGACCTCTCCATGATAATAGTGAATTTCTTTTTCATTTTTGCGTAATTGTTTTGAAATGAAAAGCTTAGAATGAAGTCTAATTTGCAGCACAGGTTCTTCCAAAAGAGGCATGTTTTGTTTGTGGTTATCGCATCCTCGGAGGAATACTCCCCCAAGGTAACTTGGGCTATTTAGATATTAGTCTCTCAAATCTTCAATAATTTTATTTTAGTCCCTCTCACATCTTTGAAATTGCCCGTAGATCGCTCAAATTCTATTGGGTCTTGTAATGTGGTCCTTCAGTGACCAATATACCCTCACCAACTCAGCTAATATTTTTTCACACTACTAATCAGGCTCGTCCAAGGCACGGCCGGTTACTGTTCAGTAGCTCAATTCAATATATTCTCTCTACTGATATTTCCTTTCTATGATTTGACTATAGTATTTAGAATAGTCAATATTACTTGTGCTGTCAAATCAATCAATATTATACTAATAAATGTAGCTAGAAGCCTCCAATTCCATAGAGTTGCTCCTAAGATCATTTGAGGTGGGTATGGTTTCAAGAATCCATCAACCGTAAAAGCTCAGCTAAACTAAGAGGCATATTTATGCCAATTGGTTTGCCAACAAATTCACAATGTTTTTGTGACGATTGCTTCTCTTTAAACTTTTCAATGTGAGAATATTTCGACCAAATATGAAACTGTAAACTCACTAAATATTGTAGATTTCTACATTAAATAAAAAATTATCAAAATCTAAGTTTGGTAGGAACAATATCACACCATCAATGGCGGCAACTTGAGGGGTCTTTGAAAAGAGTTCAGTGCTCGGATATGATAAACACATATAGCCTAACAATTTACATATAGCACAACAATTCACATATAATCTAACAATATTAATTAACTCGAAAACTAAATGATTACATAAAAGTAAAACCCAGCTGACATCCATTACCAATTATACTCAAAACAGATTAGGGGTAGGGGGAGGAGGGAGGGAGGTGACATAATTTTCATAAGTAAACAATTAACAAATATAAGAAAGATAAGAAAAGAAAAGAAAAAGAATAATTGGGGATTCCAATTCCATTACATTGAAGGATCTCAATTAAGCTTTCATTGACATTCTCTTCGTTCTAATCACAAATGTCTATCAATAAGCACCTGCAAACATAATTAAATTTAACATACAAACGCAGGTCTTGAATATAAATACAAAGTAGGGCTGCGAGGAGAATACTCAGAGGAATGAAATAATTACATTGAGCAAACAAATAAATAAAAACTAAGGTTTCTGGGAGAATAGTCGATTGAAGAATGAGAGAATAACCATTATTTAGGATTTGATGACTAAACAAAAAAATTACATATTGCAAAATTTCAAGAATGAAAGAAAATCTTGGATTGCACTGCCAGAAAATCAAGGAATAAAGGTAACAACAATGAGCGAACTACATAAGAACAGACTGAACTTCCTGTGACATAATAATAACTGAAAGAGAACAATACTAAATAACTTTGCATATTATGTTGCTAACAATATAACACTCTTGTACTTCTTTTAGTTCTCATAAAAAGATAGAAGAAAAACACACTAAAAATCATAATAAGGATACATTTACGGATAGAATATACAATAATCAGAAGAGGCATGAACCGATTACAAAACTTGAGGTCAAATAGAGACTTTAAAGATATTTCACTTGGCTTTTCAAGAGGTTCAGCATTGCAGAGCCTGAGGTGTTGCTTGAAGATGCCTTCTCAACTAAAGTTGACAAGAGCATGCAATGATCCCATGATTGGCTTCAAGTTGGATGAACGGTAAAATATAACAATTGCAAAAGAATAGGAACGGAAAGTGCATATTAGCATGGAATGGTCAGTAAGGGAGAAAGTGTTACCTAGTTATCTTGTTTCGATTAAAATACACTAATATGCACTTTACTGACCTCTCCATGCTAATATGCACTATGCTTTTCTTTTTTTCTTACTACATCTAAAATATGCTTTACTATATATATTTAATATAAATTCTACTATAGTCAACACTCTTAAAGGTGAATCTGAATGTCACCCGAATAGGTCATTTTGAGGGGGGAAGCACTCCTAAAACTATTTTCACTTGTGACTAAAGTAATAAAGCAATGGCAAAAGGCCTCACTAAAATTTTCTAGAGTGGAATTCATTCTAAAGCACACTAAAAGTTTGCTAAAAAGAGCACATAATAAATAATTTAAATCTTATTATCATTTATAGTGTTACACTTCACAAACAAATTTCCAAACAAATACTTATAAATTTGAAGTATCACACTTCATAAACAAATTTCCAAACAAATACTTTCAAAAAGCACTCTATGAGTAAACATCAAAGAGCAGGTTTCATAGAAAAATGTCTCACCAAGAAAACCCATAAATTATTTTGACCAAACATTGAGATGCAGAGTTGAAATCAATGAAACGAAATAGGGCTCATAGCAAAACATACCCAAACATAAATAATTTAAACACATGAAGCACAGTTGTTAAATTATCAGTAAAATGAATGATTTTTCAACAATAAAACAAATGGAATGACTCGATGAGTTAGATATATCTAAGTTGTGCCATTTATCATAAATGGAGATAAAGATTGATGAGTTGATTGTTCAAAAATGGATTCATTTAGTAGTTATTACAATAACTCTCACAAATCAAAATTCAATCTTATTTTGACTCAAATCACAAAATGACAAAATAATAGAAAAATAATTCCACCAAGTAACTTACAATCCAAAAGAGGAGATTTAGGATATCTTCTAGAGGCAAAACTTGAACAAAATAGAGTGGAGGGATAACGTTTCTATAGAGCCAATGATGACAGTGGAATTTAGGTATTTTCTGTATATATGGGCGGAAAGAATGTTATCTAAGAAACAGTAATTCAGTTCCTATATAACAATTGACTTTTCTCGTAACCGCGATAATTCATTGCTTCATGTTCATAGACGTCTGACAAATAAAATAGATACTTTTAATAATTTTCCGGCGTTGGTAATAAAACAACCATTTTGGTAGACAATTCTGTGAATATTTTCTTCCAATTTTGAATACACTAAGAGGAAATGTAACACTGCCTGGAATATAATCTTTAAAGAACAACACAATTTCAATACTTTGACCTGTTTCTCATAGAAAATACTAATAACTTCATATTAAAAACAGTTTCACCAAACTTTCTTCCAGCTTAGTGTCAAATATAGCAGTAAATGAACAATGCAAGTTCAACCTTAATTCTTTTTCATCAAAAATATATAAATAAATAAATAAATTCAAGTCATCCTACCTTGCCGCCCTTCTGCTTCACATTTTACGAATTTGCGTAGCCAGAAACCAACCAATTCTTTGCATCTCCTAAGCACATTAAAGGAAACATAGCTAACATTAGAAACTTCAAAAATATTTGGAAACAAATCTAACACAAAGTTCAGTAAATTAAAGATCTCCAAAGACTTTAAGAGGTGCAAAAACACTTAATAGTTCACTTGAAATATGCCACTTCTACTAATCTAACATAAAGTAACTTAAAAACAACCGTGGATTAAAATCAACACCAAAAAAAAAAAAAACTAACTGAATAAATAATTACATAATGAAAAACCCAACTAACACCCATTACTAATCAGAGCGGAGGAGTGGAGAGCTCACTGCTAGGATAAAAGAAGCTCAGTGCCGGCATCGAGATCCATGGGTTTTTGATTTTAAGTAGATATTCTTAGGCTTTGGTTGAGATTGCGCTCGTTTAGGATTTTCTGTGCAGATTGATTTGGGGGAACCAAAGAGCCATTGATATTGGGGAAACGAAGATTTTTTTCAATTTTTTAAAAAAAAATTGAGGAAGCCGAAACGGGGAGACATGATTACTGTGATAATTTATTATAGTATATAGATTCCTTGTGTTGTCAAATCAATCAATCAATATCATTATTAGTATTTGATTATCACATTTTAATTATATTTTTATACTCTCATTACCTATTTTATATATAAAAAGATATTACTAATAATCGTTTTTATCTTAATTTGCAGGTTAATGGAGTATTAATGAATAAGAGCCCAAATGACTCAAATCCTCTGATTTTCTATTAATTTTTAAAGCCCAAATATGAAGACAAACGAAGGCCCAAGATATCAAAGTGATCCAAGAGAAATTCGTGAAGAAAAAAATCAAGAAAAGATAAATTCGGTTGAAAACCAACCGGCTGGCCAACCGATTGGCCAACCGATTGGTTCGCAACAGATTCCGAATTAAGGGCTGATTTCTTTTCCTTGTTGGCCAAATTTGATCCAATGGTTCACATCAACTCCGTTGGGCTATAAATAGGGGTGAAATCTGAGGGTTTTGAGTGTGAAATATTTTGTAAAAACTCCATTTGGAGAGGAGGGTTACTCTTAATTGAGAAGACCTTCCAAAAATTTTAACTTTTGTTACACAATAAATAAAACTTTTCACCCCTTCAATTTCCTTTCTCTTCTTCTAATCCAAGGACTAAAAGGAGGATTAGATTAATATCAGGAGTTGTTGGTTTATCTTTTATTTTTTTTTCATTTCTTTTTCATTTCTTGTTCATTTATATGCTTTGTAGTTTAGATTTATTTTCATGCAATTTATTTTCATGCAATATCTTTAATTCTTGTATTTACTTTCTAGTATAGATTTTTCTTTTTTTTTTAATTCACCTTGAGGCTAGAACCTTCTAGGGAATTACCCTTTTCCAAGTGTGGAGCTAATATTTGTGGGATCCCTAGAGATTGTTTGAAACTAGCTAACAAATTTAACTTATTCCCATAAGATTGAGATAAGCTAAGTGGATCTACTCTAGATTTCTCATATCTTTAATTAATCCTCCATACTTTACCTTCTTTATTTTCCTATTATCCTTACTTTTTATTTGTTTGTTATTTTTCTTTATTCTTGATTCTTAATTTTATTGATTTTTACTTCTCTCTCAATCTCATATTCCCTCCATGTGCATATAATCTCAAACCTAGTTTTGTATTATGTGCATATAACCACATTCTCAACTTTATTTTCTCCTCTTTTGCACATAATCCACAACCACTCTCTCTTATCTCTCACAAACCACTTTCACCATGTTTTTCTTTATTCTTGAATAACTCCTAATTGTCGCAAGATAATTTGAGAACCAAAACTTGAACAAATTCTTCCTACTTCACGTTCCTCGTGGGATCGATAATCTTTATACTATAATTTGATAAGTTATATACTTGCAACTTAGGAGGTAATCGTTTATTTCCCATCAAGTTTTTGGCGCTGTTTCCGGGGAACGGTGCATAAGTAGGATTTTGATTAACTTTGGTTTCTTATTTTGTGTGTTTTCTTTTGTGTAGGAACTTGGAGCTTGAAGATCAAAAGTTGAAGATTGAAGATTGAAGAATTGCCTCCAACGAGGTTTTGCATTGCTTTTATGTGGGTAACTTCTCTATCTAGTATTTTCAATTCCACCCTTAGTTAGTTCACCACATTAGAGACAATTAGGACTTAAAAAAGATTTTACTTTTGTTGACCATAATAAAATCCATCTTCCACTTGGACTTTGACTAACAAGATAATAAACTCAAATAATTTTCACCTCTCTCACATTGTTTGTTGCTAACCATAATAAAAAATATTTTTTTATTTTGCATCCTTTTTAGTTGCTTTTAATTCCTAGGGTTGCATTTCATATAATAGTAGGAATTCACCAAAGTGATTTGAGCATCTCGATTTGGCACTCACCTGAAAATATTTTTAAGGGCAAAAGCCATTAATCAAGATAAGGTGAGGGATTTCATCACCCTTTCCTTAGCCCAAAAATCACTAATTCCTCACTACACATACCCAAGCCTCTTAAAACTGATTAGACGTTGGCCCCTAAGGATTCGAGCTCATTAAGGAACAAGAAATTCTTAAGTGAACCGGTCCAAGTTTATTTGGATTAATTGGTGTCTAAGGCAAGGTTTAGGGGTTGCGTAAGGCGCTCCGCAAGGAAAGAGATACTTAATTGATTTTTGATCTCTAGTACTATCCTTACCTGGCTAATTACCCAAGTAAACTTTGATCTTTTCATTAAGGGAATTTTTAGTTAGAAGCTGGTCTAAGTCAAGTTTAGGCTTAACCCTAGAGTTAGGGTGATTGAAAAGTGATTGCCTTGATTTGCTTTTAGTTAGTTTTTTCTTTTTTTTCTCTCATCATCTTCTTGACTTTTTCTCTTTTCCTTTTTTCTTTAAAAAAAATTTGGGTTTGGTGTATGCAAGCTTGGGTCAGGGATAATACCAATCGTTTAATTCGGTTTGATCCAACTCTTGAACCAAACGAAATGGCCAATACCAACCCACCTGTTCTTCAAGATGTTTGTTACCCCACTAGAAATACAATCCCCTCTTGCATAAAACTCCCCGAGGTCAATGGAGCAAATTTCGAACTTAGACCGCATTTTATTATCATGCTTCACAAATTCCTAGGAGTAGAAACCGAAGACGCTTACATTTTTCTCTCCGAATTTGAAGAAGTTTGCCTCATGATCAAGATGAGGGACTTAACCGAAGATACGATCAAACTCCGATTTATTCCATTTGCCCTTAAGGACAAAGCCAAAAAATGGCTGTATAGCTTGCCCACAGATTCCATCTCAACTTGGAGTGAATTTGTAAAAGTTTTTCTGAAAAAATTCTTTCCTATCCACAAAACGGTCAAGCTTAGAAATAACATTCTCAACTTTATTTTCTCCTCTTTTGCACATAATCCACAACCACTCTCTCTTATCTCTCACAAACCACTTTCACCATGTTTTTTTCTTTTATTCTTGAATAACTCCTAATTGTCGCGCATAATTTGAGAACCAAAACTTGAACAAATTCTTCCTACTTCCTGTTCCTCGTGGGATCGATAATCTTTTATACTATAATTTGATAAGTTATATACTTGCAACTTAGGAGGTAATCGTTTATTTCCCATCAAGTTTTTGGCGCTGTTGCCGGGGAACGGTGCATAAGTAGGATTTTGATTAACTTTGGTTTCTTATTTTGTGTGTTTTCTTTTGTGTAGGAACTTGGAGCTTGAAGATCAAAAGTTGAAGATTGAAGATTGAAGAATTGCCTCCAACGAGGTTTTGCATTGCTTTTGCGTGGGTAACTTCTCTATCTAGTATTTTCAATTCCACCCTTAGTTAGTTCACCACATTAGAGACAATTAGGACTTAAAAAAAAGATTTTACTTTTGTTGACCATAATAAAATCCATCTTCCACTTGGACTTTGACTAACAAGATAATAAACTCAAATAATTTTCACCTCTCTCACATTGTTTGTTGCTAACCATAATAAAAAATATTTTTTTTTTATTTTTGCATCCTTTTTAGTTGCTTTTAATTCCTAGGGTTGCATTTCATATAATAGTAGGAATTCACCAAAGTGATTTGAGCATCTCGATTTGGCACTCACACGAAAATATTTTAAGGGCAAAAGCCATTAATCAAGATAAGGTGAGGGATTTCATCACCCTTTCCTTAGCCCAAAAATCACTAATTCCTCACTACACATACCCAAGCCTCTTAAAACTGATTAGACGTTGGCCCCTAAGGATTCGAGCTCATTAAGGAACAAGAAATTTTAAGTGAACCGTCCAAGTTTATTTGGATTAATTGGTGTCTAAGGCAAGGTTTAGGGGTTGCGTAAGGCGCTCCGCAAGGAAAGAGATACTTAATTGATTTTTGATCTCTAGTACTATCCTTACCTGGCTAATTACCCAAGTAAACTTTGATCTTTTCATTAAGGGAATTTTTAGTTAGAAGCTGGTCTAAGTCAAGTTTAGGCTTAACCCTAGAGTTAGGGTGATTGAAAAGTGATTGCCTTGATTTGCTTTTAGTTAGTTTTTCTTTTTTTCTCTCATCATCTTCTTGACTTTTTCTTTTCCTTTTTCTTTAAAAAATTTGGGTTTGGTGTATGCAAGCTTGGGTCGGGATAATACCAATCGCTTAATTCGGTTTGATCCAACTCTTGAACCAAACGAAATGGCCAATACCAACCCACCTGTTCTTCAAGATGTTTGTTACCCCACTAGAAATACAATCCCTCTTGCATAAAACTCCCGAGGTCAATGGAGCAAATTTCGAACTTAGACCGCATTTTATTATCATGCTTCACAAATTCCTAGGAGTAGAAACCGAAGACGCTTACATTTTTCTCTCCGAATTTGAAGAAGTTTGCCTCATGATCAAGATGAGGGACTTAACCGAAGATACGATCAAACTCCGATTTATTCCATTTGCCCTTAAGAACAAAGCCAAAAAATGGCTGTATAGCTTGCCCACAGATTCCATCTCAACTTGGAGTGAATTTGTAAAAGTTTTTCTGAAAAAATTCTTTCCTATCCACAAAACGGTCAAGCTTAGAAATAACATTCAAAATTTTAAAATTGTCCTAGGAGAACCTTTTTGAAAGTATTTTGATAAATTCAAAGATCTTCTTATTCAATATCCTCACCATGGTCTTGAAAAGTGGCGATTATGCCAAATCATTTATGAAGGATTGGATTATTCTTTAAAAACTTCCTTAGAGTCAATGTGTCAAGGGGATTTCATAAAGAAAAATGCCGATGAAGCTTGGGACTTTTTAGAGAGTTTATCCGAGAAAATCATGCAGTGGGAACATTGTGATGACCGTGTTTCATCAGTTTCCCAACCCAAAATCAGTGGTCTTTCCTTAGAAACGAACATAGCCTCTGAAGAAAAGATGGCTACAATCATGCGTAGGTTAGAAGCTTTAGAAGTCAAAGAACGAGCTCCAGCTCAAATCAACCAAGTTTCTCCTGGTTGTCATAATCGTCATTCCATCTCATGTTTCATTGGAATGTCCTCTTTTAGGATTCGACACCACTAGGTCGATAAACGCCGATTCCATGGTCGTGAATGATCCATTTTCTCCAACCTACAATCCGGGTTGGAGAAATCATGCTAATTTTGCATGGAACCAGAAAACTACTCCTAAATTAAAATTTCACTCCCTCTTCAACCCAACAATTCCCTAGGGCAATGCTTCCTCTCAATTTTCAACAATCAAATTTGTCATTTCAAAATCGTCTCCTCATCACCAATCTGCAAATCATACTCCTTAAATTGCCGATCATGATAAACGCCTAATATTTTGAAAAGGGTCTAGAAACTTTGATTAAAACCTCGCACTACCGAACTTGTTGACTCAAACATCGACACGTTGAATTCCTTCATGCAATCAACCGTAATCCTCACTTCCAACACTCAAGCCATAGCTAGGTCATCTAGCTAATGCCATGAGTGAGAGAGAGAAAAGAACTTTTCAGAGTCAGCAGTGCCCAACCCGAAGGACAGGGATCAAGTTCAACCTAAAGTGAAGTGAATACAATCAATTCACTACGGTCAAGTGGGCAGTCGATAATCGAGGTTAGAATGCCTCTAAGTGAAACCCTTGAACCGAATAAATTCTCTCTCTCCGATGTCTCTACTGAAATCACACCTTCGATGACCCAGGCAGAGCAGAACCAGAGTCTAATTTTAATCGGTTTAAACCAGTTGCTCCTTACCTAGATAGACTCAGGCCTAGGAAGCACTCTTCTCAAGAGGAGAAAATTCTAGAGACTTTCAAGCAGGTTAAGGTCAACATTCCTATTTTAGATGTCATTGAACAAATTCCTTCTTATGCCAAATTTTTAAAGAAATTATGTACCAAAAGAGGCAAATAAATGTTCCAAGAAAGTCTTTCTGCAATATCGGTGAAGTCCTCATAAAGTGCGTACCATTGAAACATAAGGATCCAGTTGTCCTACCATCCCATGTATCATTGGTAATACTCGTATCGATAAAGGCTTTTAGACTTAGGGGCCGGTGTCAACTTGCTTACGTATTCGATCTACCAACAACTAGGTGTCGGGAACTCAAGCCAACTAGATGCACACTTCGATTAGGCGATAGATCTGTAAAGGTCCCTATGGGTAAAATAATAGATGTATTGATAAAGGTTGGAGACTTTATTTTTCTGTTGATTTTGTAGTCCCGGAAGCGCAACCCATTTCCAATCCCAGGGACGGATACATTGATCTTAGGAAGACCATTCTTAGCCACTTCTAATGCTCCCATGCTTAGAAAGCCCAGTCACATAAACTATCTTTAAATCATACTATTTTCTCAATCGAAATAATATTGATAATCACCTTTCGAAATCAATTACATCCAAGAAAGTTCAATAGAAGTAGAGAATGAATCGATGAGTTTTGAGGAAAGTTTTGGTGAGGGTGTTTTAAGCCTCAAGTTTGATTTTTGAGAACAAAGCGTGTCAAATACATACATCTGTAATTTAACTTTTGAAGAACTCTTTTCGATGAGCTTAGATTTTGAAACAACAACCAAAATGTCAAATTTTCATTAATCAAAAATCTAAGTTTAAAATGCATAACACCAATAATACCTACATTTATTTCTTTTAAAAATCATTGAAAACCTTAGAATTTTTAGAATTTGAGAACATCATTGATTATATCATCTTGAAATTCTTTAAATTTCGGGTAGAATTTTCAACAATAAAGTAGGATTTAATGTGGAATATGAGCTTTTCATGTTTTATCTGTTATTCTACATTTTTCTCTTTTTGTCCCTAATAATAAGAAAAAGAATTTATTCTTCTCTCATGTGAGAGTTTCTTGTTCATTTAAAAAAGAAAAAGAAAAAAGAAGAGAGAATAAATTTTGGCTTCACCCCCTCATCTTAAAGGTATTTGCAAATTTTTTTAAAGTTAGCAGAATAAATATAAGTGCTTCAATTATTATCTGTTTTACCTTGTGCATAATAGAATTTGCATTGAGGACAATGCAGAATTTAGGTGTGGGGATGGGGATTAGTTATTTTTATCTTTATCGTAGTCATTTTTCTTCTTTTCTTACCATTTAAAAAAGAAAAATTAAAAATATAGTCACTTCTTGACTTAATAGAGTTGATTAATAGTTGATCTATTTGATAGAATTTTATTCTTTAAAACTTCCTTAGAGTCAATGTGTCAAGGGGATTTCATAAAGAAAAATGCCGATGAAGCTTGGGACTTTTAGAGAGTTTATCCGAGAAAATCATGCAAGGAACATTGTGATGACCGTGTTTCATCAGTTTCCCAACCCAAAATCAGTGGTCTTTCCTTAGAAACGAACATAGCCTCTGAAGAAAAGATGGCTACAATCATGCGTAGGTTAGAAGCTTTAGAAGTCAAAGAACGAGCTCCAGCTCAAATCAACCAAGTTTCTCCTGGTTGTCATAATCGTCATTCCATCTCATGTTTCAGTGGAATGTCCTCTTTTAGGATTCGATCAGCCACTAGGTCAGATAAACGCTGCATTCCAGCGTCTGGTGAATGATCCATTTTCTCCAACCTACAATCCAGGTTGGAGAAATCATGCGAATTTTGCATGGAACCAGGAAAACTACTCCGGAAATTAAAATTTCACTCCCTCTTCAACCCAACAATTCCCTAGGGGCAATGCAGTTCCTCTCAATTTTCAACAATCAAATTTGTCATTTCAAAATCAGTCTCCTCATCACCAATCTGCAAATCATACTCCTTAAATTGCTGATCATGATAAACGTCTTAATATTTTGGAAAAGGGTCTAGAAACTTTGATTAAAACCTCTACACAGACCACGAACTTGTTGACTCAAACATCAGACACGTTGAATTCCTTCATGCAATCAACCGGGTAAATCCTCACTTCCAACACTCAAGCCATAGCTAGGTCATCTAGCTAATGCCATGAGTGAGAGAGAGAAAAGAACTTTTCCGAGTCAACCCGTGCCCAACCCGAAGGACACGGGATCAAGTTCAACCTACCAAGCTGAAGTGAATACAATCAATTCACTACGGTCAAGTGGACAGGTCGATAATCAGGTTAGAATGCCTCTAAGTGAAACCCTTGAACCGAATAAATTCTCTCCTTCGATGTCTCTACTGTAAATCACACCCTTCGATGACCCGTAACTGCAACCGTAACCGAGTCTAATTTTAATCGGTTTAAACCTGCTCCTTACCTAGATAGACTCGGGCCTAGGAAGCACTCTTCTCAAGAGGAGAAAATTCTAGAGACTTTCAAGCGTGTTAAGGTCAACATTCCTATTTTAGATGTCATTGAACAAATTCCTTCTTATGCCAAATTTTTAAAGAAATTATGTACCAAAAGAGGCAAATAAATGTTCCAAAGAAAGTCTTTCTCGCCGCCAATATCAGTGAAGTCCTCGCAAAGTCTGTACCATTGAAACATAAGGATCCAGATTGTCCTACCATCCCATGTATCATTGGTAATACTCGTATCGATAAGGCGCTTTTAGACTTAGGGGCGAGTGTCAACTTGCTTCAGATTCGATCTACCAACAACTAGGTGTCGGGAACTCAAGCCAACTAGATGCACACTTGATTAGGCGATAGATGCATTAAGGTCCCTATGGGTAAAATAATAGATGTATTGATAAAGGTTGGAGACTTTATTTTTCCTGTTGATTTTGTAGTCCTGGAAACGCAACCCATTTCCAATCCCAAAGGACAGATACCCGTGATCTTAGGAAGACCATTCTTAGCCACTTCTAATGCTCCCATTAACTGTAGAACTGGTCACATGAAGCTGTCTTTTGGAAATCTGACTGCTGAACTTAATATTTTCAATCCAGAAAATAATATTGATAATCAGCCTTTCGAAATCAATTACATCCAAGAAAGTTCAATAGAAGTAGAGAATGAATCTGACCTGAGTTTTGAGGAAAGTTTTGGTGAGGAGCTGTAAATTTTAGCAGCCTCAAGTTTGATTTTTGAGAACAAGAAAAGCGTGTCAAATACATACATCGTAATTTAACTTTTGAAGAACTCTTTTCGATGAGCTTAGATTTTGAAACAACAACCAAAATGTCAAATTTTCATTAATCAAAAATCTAAGTTTAAAATGCATAACACCAATAATACCTACATTTATTTGCTGCAAAAATCATTGAAAACCTTAGAATTTTTAGAATTTGAGAACATCATTGATTATATCATCTTGAAATTCTTTAAATTTCGGGGTAGAATTTTCAGCAATAAAGTAGGATTTAATGTGGAATATGAGCTTTTCATGTTTTATCTGTTATTCTACATTTTTCTCTTTTTGTCCCAATAATAAGAAAAAGAATTTATTCTTCTCTCATGTGAGAGTTTCTTGTTCATTTAAAAAAGAAAAAAAAGAGAGAATAAATTTTGGCTTCACCCCCTCATCTTAAAGGTATTTGCAAATTTTTTTAAAGTTAGCCGAATAAATATAAGTGCTTCAATTATTATCTGTTTTACCTTGTGCATAATAGAATTTGCATTGAGGACAATGCAGAATTTAGGTGTGGGGATGGGGATTAGTTATTTTATCTTTATCGTAGTCATTTTTCTTCTTTTCTTACCATTTAAAAAAGAAAAATTAAAAATATAGTCACTTGTCAATTTAATAGAGTTGATTAATAGTTGATCTATTTGATAGAATTTAAGTCTTCTAATTCTTAGTTAGTTCTATACTCAAGTTTACCTTTTATGATAACTCCAATTAACTTTCTTAAGAAATAATTTTCAAAGTAGTATACTTTACTTAAGTTTTAACTTAGATTTTTAATTAAAATAATGAAATTTTTACATGCCTAACTTAGAGTTGAAAATAATTTTTCAAGTTGTCTTGATCCAAATATTTTTCAGAATATATATACACATACACATATATATATTATACTAACTTAATAAAAGAAGAAAAATTTCTCTTAAAATTATTGGTGGTTCTATTTTACTAAGCCTAAGTTGATGAGTAATTAAGCCCGAGGAGTATTTCTATGCTTAATGACCTAAGCCCAATTGGGTTGGGATTCATTGGCCCAAAACTCGCTAAATGGTCACTTAGAAAGCCGATTAAAAGAATAAAACCACCAAGGAATAAAGAGTAAAAAAATGATACTAACCATGTTTTTATATATAGTTATATTTGTATATATTCTTGAAAAATTAAATGGATTAAAAGACTTGAAGTTTGTTTATAACAAAGAGTTAGCATGTTCTTTTCAAAACTTTTAAATTAAATTTTTGAGTTAAACTTGATTTTGTATAACTATAATGGAAGGATTTTCTTAAGAAAATTACATTGGAGTTATAATAAAATATTTTCTTGAGTATTAACCAACTTCAATTGGAGTGTTTGAATATATCAAATGAATTAATTATTTCATTAACTTCTTTAAATTGACAAGTTGACTGAATTTTGTGGGTATATTCACTGCAAACCCTCACGAGACTATAACTCGTCCACTAGGGTAACCTAGGGGTTTAAAGGCTTGTTGTATGCGCTAAATACAACCGCGATTCCTGTGAAAGTGAGTTAGGTTTTCTTTTTATTTTATTTGCTAGAGGACTAGCAAAAGTTTAGGTGTGGGGTATTTGATTATCACATTTTAATTATATTTTTATACTCTCATTACCTATTTTATATATAAAAAGATATTACTAATAATTATTTTTATCTTAATTTGCAGGTTAATGGAGTATTAATGAATAAGAGCCCAAATGACTCAAATCCTCTGATTTTCTACCCATTTTTGAAGCCCAAATATGAAGACAAACAAAGGCCCAAGATACCAAAGTGATCCAAGAGAAGTTCGTGAAGAAAAATCAAGAAAAGACAAATTCGGTTGAAAACCAACCGATTGGCCAACCGATTGGTTCGCAACAGATTTCAAATTAAGGGCTGATTTCTCTTTCTTGTTAGCCAAGTTTGATCCAATGGTTCATATCAACTCCGTTGGGCTATAAATAGGGGTGAAATCTGAGGGTTTTGAGTGTGAAATATTTTATAAAAACTCCATTTGGAGAGGAGGGTTACTCTTAATTGAGAAGACCTTCCAAAAATTATAACTTTTATTACACAATAAATGAAATTTTTCACCCCTTCAATTTCCTTTCTCTTCTTCTAATCTAAGGACTAAAAGGAGGATTAGATTAAGATCAGGAGTTGTTGGTTTATCTTTTATTTTTTTCATTTCTTGTTCATTTATATGCTTTGTAGTTTAGATTTACTTTCATGCAATTTACTTTCATGCAATTTACTTTCATATAATGTGTTTAATTCTTGTATTTACTTTCTAGTATAGATTTTTCTTTTCTTTAATTCACCTTGAGGCTAGAACCCTATATGGAATTATCTTTTTCTAAGTGTGGATTTAATATTTGTGGGATCCCTAGAGATTATTTGAAACTAGCTAACAAATCCAACTTATTCCCATAAGATTGAGATAAGCTAAGTTGATCTATTCTAGATTCCTCATATCTTTAATTAATCCTCCATACTTTACCTTCTTTATTTTCCTCTTATCCTTACTTTTCATTTGTTTGTTATTTTCCTTTATTCTTGATTCTTGATTTCATTGATTTTTACTTCTCTCTCAATCTCGTATTCTCTCCATGTGCATATAATCTCAAACCTAGTTTTGTATTATGTGCATATAACCACATTCTCAACTATATATTATACTAACTTAATAAAAGAAGAAAAATTTCTCTTAAAATTATTGGTGGTTCTATTTTACTAAGCCTAAGTTGGTGAGTAATTAAGCCCGAGGAGTATTTCTATGCTTAATGACCTAAGCCCAATGGGTTGGGATTCATTGGCCCAAAACTCGCT
This sequence comes from Asparagus setaceus, assembly GCA_012295165.1. NCBI lineage: Eukaryota > Viridiplantae > Streptophyta > Magnoliopsida > Asparagales > Asparagaceae > Asparagus > Asparagus setaceus. The sequence goes on along the minus strand of CM022702.1, from coordinate 46,909,260 downwards.
AAATTTTCATTAATCAAAAATCTAAGTTTAAAATGCATAACACCAATAATACCTACATTTATTTGCTGCAAAAATCATTGAAAACCTTAGAATTTTTAGAATTTGAGAACATCATTGATTATATCATCTTGAAATTCTTTAAATTTCGTAGAATTTTCAGCAATAAAGTAGGATTTAATGTGGAATATGAGCTTTTCATGTTTTATCTCATATTCTACATTTTTCTCTTTTTGTCCCTAATAATAAGAAAAAGAATTTATTCTTCTCTCATGTGAGAGTTTCTTGTTCATTTAAAAAAGAAAAAAAGAGAGAATAAATTTTGGCTTCACCCTCATCTTAAAGGTATTTGCAAATTTTTAAAGAAATTATGTACCAAAAGAGGCAAATAAATGTTCCAAAGAAAGTCTTTCTCACGCCAATATCGGTGAAGTCCTCAAAGTCCGTACCATTGAAACATAAGGATCCGATTGTCCTACCATCCCATGTATCATTGGTAATACTCGTGATCGATAAGGCTTTTAGACTTAGGGGCCGCTGTCAACTTGTTTCAGATTCGATCTACCAACAACTAGGTGTCGGGGAACTCAAGCCAACTAGATGCACACTTCAGCTTAGTGATAGATCTTAAGGTCCCTATGGGTAAAATAATAGATGTATTGATAAAGGTTGGAGACTTTATTTTTCCTGTTGATTTTGTAGTCCCGAACGCAACCCATTTCCAATCCCAAAGGACGATACCCGTGATCTTAGGAAGACCATTCTTAGCCACTTCTAATGCTCCCATTAACCGTAGAACCTGGTCACATGAAGTCGCTTTTGGAAATCGATCACGAACTTAATATTTTCAATCCGTAAAATAATATTGATAATCACTTTCAAATCAATTACATCCAAGAAAGTTCAATAGAAGTAGAGAATGAATCGACTCGAAGTTTTGAGGAAAGTTTTGGTGAGGAGTCAGAATTTTAGCACCTCAAGTTTGATTTTTGAGAACAAGAAAACGTGTCAAATACATACATCGTAATTTAACTTTTGAAGAACTCTTTTCGATGAGCTTAGATTTTGAAACAACAACCAAAATGTCAAATTTTCATTAATCAAAAATCTAAGTTTAAAATGCATAACACCAATAATACCTACATTTATTTGCTGCAAAAATCATTGAAAACCTTAGAATTTTTAGAATTTGAGAACATCATTGATTATATCATCTTGAAATTCTTTAAATTTCTGGTAGAATTTTCAGCAATAAAGTAGGATTTAATGTGGAATATGAGCTTTTCATGTTTTATCTCATATTCTACATTTTTCTTTTTGTCCCTAATAATAAGAAAAAGAATTTATTCTTCTCTCATGTGAGAGTTTCTTGTTCATTTAAAAAAGAAAAAAAGAGAGAATAAATTTTGGCTTCACCCTCATCTTAAAGGTATTTGCAAATTTTTTTAAAGTTAGCCAATAAATATAAGTGCTTCAATTATTATCTGTTTTACCTTGTGCATAATAGAATTTGCATTGAGGACAATGCAGAATTTAGGTGTGGGGTATTTGATTATCACATTTTAATTATATTTTTATACTCTCATTACCTATTTTATATATAAAAAGATATTACTAATAATTATTTTTATCTTTATCGTAGTCATTTTTCTTCTTTTCTTACCATTTAAAAAAAGAAAAATTAAAAATATAGTCACTTGTCAATTTAATAGAGTTGATTAATAGTTGATCTATTTGATAGAATTTAAGTCTTCTAATTCTTAGTTAGTTCTATACTCAAGTTTACCTTTTATGATAACTCCAATTAACTTTCTTAAGAAATAATTTTCAAAGTAGTATACTTTACTTAAGTTTTAACTTAGATTTTAATTAAAATAATGAAATTTTTACATGCCTAACTTAGAGTTGAAAATAATTTTTCAAGTTGTCTTGATCCAAATATTTTTCAGAATATATATACACATACACATATATATATTATACTAACTTAATAAAAGAAGAAAAATTTCTCTTAAAATTATTGGTGGTTCTATTTTACTAAGCCTAAGTTGATGAGTAATTAAGCCCGAGGAGTATTTCTATGCTTAATGACCTAAGCCCAATTGGGTTGGGATTCATTGGCCCAAAACTCGCTAAATGGTCACTTAGAAAGCCGATTAAAAGAATAAAACCACCAAGGAATAAAGAGTAAAAAAATGATACTAACCATGTTTTTATATATAGTTATATTTGTATATATTCTTGAAAAATTAAATGGATTAAAAGACTTGAAGTTTGTTTATAACAAAGAGTTAGCATGTTCTTTTCAAAACTTTTAAATTAAATTTTTGAGTTAAACTTGATTTTGTATAACTATAATGGAAGGATTTTCTTAAGAAAATTACATTGGAGTTATAATAAAATATTTTCTTGAGTATTAACCAACTTCAATGGAGTGTTTGAATATATCAAATGAATTAATTATTTCATTAACTTCTTTAAATTGACAAGTTGACTGAATTTTGTGGGTATATTCACTGCAAACCCTCACGAGACTATAACTCGTCCACTAGGGTAACCTAGGGTTTAAAGGCTTGTTGTATGCGCTAAATACAACCACATTCCTCGTGAAAGTGAGTTAGGTTTTCTTTTTATTCTTGAATAACTCCTAATTGTCGCGCATAATTTGAGAACCAAAACTTGAACAAACTCTTCCTACTTCCCGTTCCTTGTGGGATCGATAATCTTTTATACTATAACTTGATAAGTTGTATACTTGCAACTTAGGAGGTAATCATTTATTTCCCATCAGTATTAGTATATATATACTAATAAAACAAAAAGCTTAGCTGTACTTTTGCCACTTGGCAAACTCTAAGGATTCTAATAGTTAATAACTAGTGTTAGATCCGTGCAGTGCTGCGGATATTTTTTTCCCGATACATATTATTATTATTATTATACTAATAAAACAAAAAACTTAGCTATACTTTTGCCCTTGGCAAACTCTAAGGATTCTAATAGTTAATAACTAGTGATACACCCGCGCAATGCTGCAGATATTTTTTTCCCGGTACATATTTTATAAAAGATAATATTAAAGACTTTATTTTAATGGGACAATATATCAATTTACAGTTCACAGTTGGAAGAAACATAATTATGAACAATTAAACTTCATTAACATTCAGGATAGAAGGAAAAAAATAGTTAATTAAAATCTATCTTTATGAGAGTGGAATAATTATATAGTTATACGCCAACTTCATGAAACTAAACCCTTCTATGAAGATAGGAAAAATTAAGACAAATATAGATCCAAAAAGATTGAAAATGGTCATAAAAATCATGCCCTTGGCAGCGAAATAATCTTGAGTACCCTAAAGTACTATTGAAGCCCGATGGAGGCTATTATTGGTAGATCAAAAGATCACCGTCGTTGGGTTCGAAGTTTACCTGATGCCATCTCGAGTTACGACGGTGCAACATCAGTTCTCGGTTGACGAGATCTGCCTGCGACACCCCTTCCTCTTGAGATTGCGCAACGAGGAGCCATTGAAGAAGATATTTTGGCGTTGAAGAGAAGTTTCAGTGGGTTTTGAGAAAACTAGGGTTTTTGAAATCAAAGTGAAGAAGATAGGAGGCAAACAGTTCTATTTATAGGCTTACCCTGAACTTCGCCTAAGATTATCACCCTGAGCTTCGCTAAGATTCTCGCCCCGAACTTCGCCGTGAATCTTGCTCTGAACTTCACTGAAGAGTAACCCTCACCATGATTTCAGGCACATAAATTGAGAATTTAAATTTTAAATCCTCACGGCAAGCCCTGCTCAACCGACTTGCCGAGCTTCGCCCCCAAGTTCACAGAAGGAAATGAACTTCGCCCAGCCGACTTTACATCAAAGCGAACTTTGATAAAGCGATGTAACGAACTTTGCTAAAGTCTCCAAATTAACCAAGTTCAACCCAATTTGTCTGAGACTCCACTTGGCGAATCTCAATTCGATGATCATCACCAACATAATGAAGCATGAGCCTCGCTTCCAACACAGTAATTCCATGCAGAGTTCAAGTTTGCTGCAGAAGTAAAGTATGCACAAGATCAAACATACAAAGATGGAAAATTTTAGAAAAAAATTTATTTTTATTGATCAAAGACTCAACTACATAAAGGCAACATTCAGATTATCCAATTACAGGGATGATGAGTATTCGCTGGTACTTGCTACTCCAACCTCAACAGTAGTCACAGAGGCAAGGAGAAACCAAAATCAAGAGCCTACCATATATTCCTAACTATGGATAATGAGAAGGAAGAAGAATAGAAGAGCTACTAAGCCCCTATTCCTCCGATCTCACAAAATTTGGGGAATAAAATTTTTCCCCATGCAGAAAAAATAGCTCCTTTTTATTCTTTACCTGGACTCTATGCTAGGGGATGAGAAGAGCTGTTAAGCAAGCACTGTCCTTGCTCCTCTAAGTGAAGCATATCAAGAGCAAGAAGCTCATTCTTGAAAGCAAAATTTGATGTCAGGCCTGAGATAGCGAAATGATGTCTAATTACATTTTAGGTCCACTCTTGTGAGACCTAGTCACTTTCGGAGTCTTCGCTTATAGAGCTCTAAGGATCTTTCTTCAGTCGCCATCTCAGCCTTTGAACGGTCCTACGCAGAGCATGGTACTCAAAACTCCAAGCATCTCTGTCGCGATTCAACTTGCCCCAAGCTTTCGACTGATTATCGACGGTTTGCTCGAGCACAGCCTTCTCAACCGAAAGCAAGTCCACCAATTGGCAGAGTATGTGGACTTCCTCCGTTTAATTGCCCATCACTTAGGCTAGCTCCTGCTGGAGCTGTTTAATTTTAGCTCTTCTATTGTGGAACACCTCCGATCTAGTTGGAGAAGACTTAGACATAGAGAAGATAGAGATGAGAAAAGATGAGGATGGAAGGAGCTATTTATAAGCTCTTCGAATACAACTTCCCATAATAAACAACACGTTTTACGGGAAGTGATTGGACCAAACATATAGGCTAAAAGATAGCCTAAATCTTGGTATACTTAGTAAATCTTACCGAATATTTGACCCCAAAGAGAAATCCCAATCGCAAATAAAGGCTCATATCTAGAGACAACAGCCTTGGTGACCCTCATCAATCGGTGAACCTCGCTCAAACTGTCAAAGCTACGCGAACTTCGCCAATGCTCAAAACCAAGCGAACATCGTCATCCTCCGAACTTCGGCCCAATGTTGGGCAGATGAACTTTATTCCAAACATAGAATTGGACAAGTGCAAGCACCATTGCCCCTCTAATATGAATCTATGATAAGAGAAGCCACGTTCAATAGTACACCTAGCAACCAAGTAGAATGAAGATAAATTTTAACCTAAACAAGACAATTCAAGCTACGTTCAATAGTACACATCTGGCTATTACGCAAAGTATTTCAATTTCTTCTACAAGTCAAATGCAGGATCTTGAAAACTTTGGAGGGGGGCTTGTAGATGGTTAAATTATATTCTCTAGGCCAATATTTAGTTTAGATCCAAGAAGTAAACACCCATGGGCTAAATACTTTAAATGGGCCCAAACTCAAGCCCACAACAAGCTGTAACGAAGCTTGCCTAATAGAACATGCGGACTTCACCACACAGCTTACCTCAACCCGACCCAACTGAGTCAAGAGTGGATCGACTTTCAATTTAGACTTTGGCCCGAGTTGAAAGGCGTTATTGAGTCGGCCAAGTGGCGAGTCGAATTCTGTACTAAATTTGAACTCATCGGCAAAGTTCGCTAACTTGGCTATATGCGAACTTCGCCCTGAGATACCCACATGGGCCACGTCACCCATGATTTAAAGGAGAGGGCCCACCCACATTCGGGGGATTTCACTCAAACTCTTCCAACAAACTTCGCCCACGAAACTATTAGGCGAACTTTGCTAGTTGAATGTTGTGAGGGCTATTTTCCAGGAATAACCATTCCCCCACTATCTCCAAAATTAATGGCCAGTTAATCCACAATTAATGGCCTCTCTCTCTCTCTCTCTCTCTCTCAGCCTATAAGAGGAGAGGAAGTTGTTCATTTGAGAAATACAAAGCATACGCGTGAGCTTGGCATTTAGTTTCATTCTGCATTCCTTCTTCCAGAGAAGACTATGCTATCTTCCAAGAGATAGGAAATCATCAACAAGCAAGAGACTCATCACCTTAGTCGGACCATCAACGGAGTACAAGATCGACGCTTCATCGGCACACGGAAAAGAACCCAGCCCTATAATTTTTTTTGTTTCGATTGTAATCTTTGAATTGTAATATATGTTAATTGCTATTCAAAAGACTAGAAACAGACAAGAGATACAGTATGCTCCTTTTGCAAGGACAACATTGAAAGTGATGAACATCTCTTTCTTCAATGTCATTTTACGATGGATATTTGGAATTATTTCATGCCTATGCTTAGATTATCTTCTCTGCTAATTAATTTTAGTACTGCTCTAGAATCTTTAGGCTCTTTTATGGATGATAGAGGAAGCACTATTCTCTGGTCTTTTCTTTTTCCTACTATTTATTGGTCCATTTGGAGGGTAAGAAATAATCTTATCTTCAACGAGATCTCCACTACTGCTACTAAGTTGGCCTCTAATGCTGTATACTTTATGCTATTCTAGACAGAGAACTCGACAGCTAAGAGAGCTTCAACGTTGAGAGAGCTGGTGGAGGGCAGCAGAGCTTCAGCCCTTCTGATGAGAGATGATGAAGCGCAAGTGGGAGATAACGTCTGAGGACCACTTCATGTTTTTGCTTTTGTTTTAATGGGTTGTTGTATATGATGATCACATTTTATTACACTTTTATACCGTCATTATCTATTTTATTTGAATAAATATATCGACTAATAACGAGTTTTTATCTTAATTTGTAGGAAATAAAGAATTAATGAATAAGAGCCCAAAAGAATAAAATTCTCTCATTTTTCTACTATTTATTAAAGCCCAAAATCAAGCAAAGATTAGGCCCACAAAAGTCCAAGAGATCAAGAAAAAATCGGGTCAACAAGTCAACAAAGGAATCAAATCTGTTAGGAACCAATCGGTTAACTAACTGATTGGCTAATCAGTTGGCCAACTGATTGGCGAACCGATTGGCCAACCGATTGGTTTATAACAGAAACAGTGTATAGCTGAGATTTATTTCTTGGAGCTCAAAGCTAATCCATTGGCTTTTGTTGATTACAGTAGCCTATAAATATGGGCAGAGTGAGAGGTTTGGTGTGAAAATTTTTATAAAAACTCTATTTGGAGAGGAGGGTTACTCTTAATTGAGAAGAATTTTCAAAACTGTAAACTTTTATTCACAATAAATAGAAAATTTTTCCTCCTTTTAAATTTTTTTTTCTTATTCTTTGTTGATGAAGATGAGGATTTGCCTTCAATGGGCCAACCCCTTGTAATGTAAGTTTCTATTTTCTTATTTTAGAATTGCATCTTTAGGATTTTGTTTTCTTATTTTTATTTTTATGTTGGTAGTTTAGATTTATTTCATACTTTGTAGAGTAGATTTACATTTCCTTGCTATTTTATTTCTTTTTATTTTCGTTATTTTTCTTGCTTTGTAGTATAATTTTTATTTGCTTGTTCTTCTTTTATGCTTCATTTTCTTTTTGTCCATAATATGTGTAACTAAATTCTTTAGGAGATTTAGGATTGCATGAAACTAGTTTATTTTTTATAGTTTGTGGATTGCTCTCTTTGTGCTTAAAATGATCATGCTTATAATAATCAACTAGAAAACTAATTGGTAGAAGAAAAATTTAATAATCTATGCTTATCTTGAATGATTTGATAGGTTATGCTTATAAATTTTAGAATTACTATCTAGTTGCTTGTTTTTTTCATGAATGGAAATATTGCTTAGATGATATTTTTTATCGCCTATCTTGAATGATTTGATAGGTTATGCTTATAAATTTTAGAATTACTATCTAGTTGCTTGTTTTTTTTCATGAATGGAAATATTGCTTAGATGATATTTTTATCAGCCTTTGGCGACACCTGGATCAATTCAGCCCCTACTGTGGAGCCTTAACAGCCTTTGCCATGTGACTAACCGGGTCACCGCTTAGATGATAATTTGATAGATTATATTTTCTTTAAGTAGTTTGATAATTTATGCTTAGTTAATCTAAAGTAAAATATGATAAAAGAGAGTAGTTCATAAATCCTAATTTAAATTAACTAGTGGATTCAATTCTAGATCCCTAAGTTCTCTACTTCATTTTACCTCAATCTCTCTTGATTTTGATTTTCTCCATCTCTGATATATATATATATATATATATATATATATATATATATATATATATATATATATATATATATATATATATATATATATATATATATATATATATATATATATATATATATATATATATATATATATATATATATATATATATATATATATATATATATATATATATATATATATATATATATATATATATATATATATATATATATATATATATATATATATATATATATATATATATATATATATATATATATATATATATATATATATATATATATATATATATATATATATATATATATATATATATATATATATATATATATATATATATATATATATATATATATATATATATATATATATATATATATATATATATATATATATATATATATATATATATATATATATATATATATATATATATATATATATATATATATATATATATATATATATATATATATATATATATATATATATATATATATATATATATATATATATATATATATATATATATATATATATATATATATATATATATATATATATATATATATATATATATATATATATATATATATATATATATATATATATATATATATATATATATATATATATATATATATATATATATATATATATATATATATATATATATATATATATATATATATATATATATATATATATATATATATATATATATATATATATATATATATATATATATATATATATATATATATATATATATATATATATATATATATATATATATATATATATATATATATATATATATATATATATATATATATATATATATATATATATATATATATATATATATATATATATATATATATATATATATATATATATATATATATATATATATATATATATATATATATATATATATATATATATATATATATATATATATATATATATATATATATATATATATATATATATATATATATATATATATATATATATATATATATATATATATATATATATATATATATATATATATATATATATATATATATATATATATATATATATATATATATATATATATATATATATATATATATATATATATATATATATATATATATATATATATATATATATATATATATATATATATATATATATATATATATATATATATATATATATATATATATATATATATATATATATATATATATATATATATATATATATATATATATATATATATATATATATATATATATATATATATATATATATATATATATATATATATATATATATATATATATATATATATATATATATATATATATATATATATATATATATATATATATATATATATATATATATATATATATATATATATATATATATATATATATATATATATATATATATATATATATATATATATATATATATATATATATATATATATATATATATATATATATATATATATATATATATATATATATATATATATATATATATATATATATATATATATATATATATATATATATATATATATATATATATATATATATATATATATATATATATATATATATATATATATATATATATATATATATATATATATATATATATATATATATATATATATATATATATATATATATATATATATATATATATATATATATATATATATATATATATATATATATATATATATATATATATATATATATATATATATATATATATATATATATATATATATATATATATATATATATATATATATATATATATATATATATATATATATATATATATATATATATATATATATATATATATATATATATATATATATATATATATATAGCTAACAGAATGTATATGGCGGTTTGTTTTTTTCATGAATGGAAATATTGCTTAGATGATATTTTTTATCGCCTATCTTGAATGATTTGATAGGTTATGCTTATAAATTTTAGAATTACTATCTAGTTGCTTGTTTTTTTCATGAATGGAAATATTGCTTAGATGATAATTTGATAGATTATATTTTCTTTAAGTAGTTTGATAATTTATGCTTAGTTAATCTAAAGTAAAATATGATAAAAGAGAGTAGTTCATAAATCCTAATTTAAATTAACTAGTGGATTCAATTCTAGATCCCTAAGTTCTCTACTTCATTTTACCTCAATCTCTCTTGATTTTGATTTTCTCCATCTCTTAATTTCCTTCTTTGATTTTTCCTTTTCTTGATTTCTTTTTGTTGGTTTTCTTTTATTGATTTTTCTCTTCCTTTCCTTTTTCTCTTTTCTTATTTGTATAGCTCATTTTATTTATTTTTTAGTTTTCTTTTTGTGTCTTTTAATTATTTCCTCCTTTTAAATTTTTTTCTTATTCTTTGTTGATGAAGATGAGGATTTGCCTTCAATGGGCCAACCCCTTGTAATGTAAGTTTCTATTTTCTTATTTTAGAATTGCATCTTTAGGATTTTGTTTTCTTATTTTAGAATTGCATCTTTAGGATTTTGTTTTCTTATTTTAGAATTGCATCTTTAGGATTTTGTTTTCTTATTTTAGAATTGCATCTTTAGGATTTTGTTTTCTTATTTTAGAATTGCATCTTTAGGATTTTGTTTTCTTATTTTTATTTTTATGTTGGTAGTTTAGATTTATTTCATACTTTGTAGAGTAGATTTACATTTCCTTGCTATTTTTATTTTTATGTTGGTAGTTTAGATTTATTTCATACTTTGTAGAGTAGATTTACATTTCCTTGCTATTTTTATTTCTTTTTATTTTCTCGTTATTTTTCTTGCTTTGTAGTATAATTTTTATTTGCTTGTTCTTCTTTTATGCTTCATTTTCTTTTTGTCCATAATATGTGTAACTAAATTCTTTAGGAGATTTAGGATTGCATGAAACTAGTTTATTTTTTATAGTTTGTGGATTGCTCTCTTTGTGCTTAAAATGATCATGCTTATAATAATCAACTAGAAAACTAATTGGTAGAAGAAAAATTTAATAATCTATGCTTATCTTGAATGATTTGATAGGTTATGCTTATAAATTTTAGAATTACTATCTAGTTGCTTGTTTTTTTCATGAATGGAAATATTGCTTAGATGATAATTTGATAGATTATATTTTCTTTAAGTAGTTTGATAATTTATGCTTAGTTAATCTAAAGTAAAATATGATAAAAGAGAGTAGTTCATAAATCCTAATTTAAATTAACTAGTGGATTCAATTCTAGATCCCTAAGTTCTCTACTTCATTTTACCTCAATCTCTCTTGATTTTGATTTTTCCTTTTCTTGATTTCTTTTTGTTGGTTTTCTTTTATTGATTTTTCTCTTCCTTTCCTTTTTCTCTTTTCTTATTTTAGAATTGCATCTTTAGGATTTTGTTTTCTTATTTTAGAATTGCATCTTTAGGATTTTGTTTTCTTATTTTAGAATTGCATCTTTAGGATTTTGTTTTCTTATTTTAGAATTGCATCTTTAGGATTTTGTTTTCTTATTTTTATTTTTATGTTGGTAGTTTAGATTTATTTCATACTTTGTAGAGTAGATTTACATTTCCTTGCTATTTTTATTTCTTTTTATTTTCTCGTTATTTTTCTTGCTTTGTAGTATAATTTTTATTTGCTTGTTCTTCTTTTATGCTTCATTTTCTTTTTGTCCATAATATGTGTAACTAAATTCTTTAGGAGATTTAGGATTGCATGAAACTAGTTTATTTTTTATAGTTTGTGGATTGCTCTCTTTGTGCTTAAAATGATCATGCTTATAATAATCAACTAGAAAACTAATTGGTAGAAGAAAAATTTAATAATCTATGCTTATCTTGAATGATTTGATAGGTTATGCTTATAAATTTTAGAATTACTATCTAGTTGCTTGTTTTTTTCATGAATGGAAATATTGCTTAGATGATATTTTATTTCTTTTTATTTTCTCGTTATTTTTCTTGCTTTGTAGTATAATTTTTATTTGCTTGTTCTTCTTTTATGCTTCATTTTCTTTTTGTCCATAATATGTGTAACTAAATTCTTTAGGAGATTTAGGATTGCATGAAACTAGTTTATTTTTTATAGTTTGTGGATTGCTCTCTTTGTGCTTAAAATGATCATGCTTATAATAATCAACTAGAAAACTAATTGGTAGAAGAAAAATTTAATAATCTATGCTTATCTTGAATGATTTGATAGGTTATGCTTATAAATTTTAGAATTACTATCTAGTTGCTTGTTTTTTTCATGAATGGAAATATTGCTTAGATGATAATTTGATAGATTATATTTTCTTTAAGTAGTTTGATAATTTATGCTTAGTTAATCTAAAGTAAAATATGATAAAAGAGAGTAGTTCATAAATCCTAATTTAAATTAACTAGTGGATTCAATTCTAGATCCCTAAGTTCTCTACTTCATTTTACCTCAATCTCTCTTGATTTTGATTTTCTCCATCTCTTAATTTCCTTCTTTGATTTTTCCTTTTCTTGATTTCTTTTTGTTGGTTTTCTTTTATTGATTTTTCTCTTCCTTTCCTTTTTCTCTTTTCTTATTTGTATAGCTCATTTTATTTATTTTTTAGTTTTCTTTTTGTGTCTTTTAATTATTTCCTCCTTCGTTCTTCTTATCTCTTATTTCCTTTTTTATTTTCGTGACAAATCACTCTCCACATCTCTACACATTTTATTTCACTCCTTTTTGTCCTCACATTTCTAGGACCAATTTTTGGAATTTCTAAACACACACCTTCCTTGTGGGTTCGACATCTTTCTATATTATACTTGATAAGTTATTCGCTTGCAACTTTAGTGCATGTTTATTATGCCCATATCAGTATACCCCCCTAAACAGTCTTTTTGGTTGTAATTATGTTATGTCTTGTAGAGCTATGTGCTAGCTCAAAATTCTATAGATGTACTCTGTTTTCTCTAGCTTATCCTTTTCTAAGCTTTGACTAAGTTTTTTTTTATCAAACATCTATGACTTATGTTGTAGGTGACGACATTGATCTGCTTCCTAATCATGGGTATGAACTGTTTGATAATTACTACACTTAGTCTCATTTAGTTTGGGTAATGTTAGTGTTTATATAATGAATCTTTTGAACAGGGCATCTCATCCTGTTTTCAGCTTTAAAAAAAAGTATCTGGGAAGAGAATCTAATGCGTGCTCATCACAAATAAGAATAGGATAGAGTTTCACCATTTAGTTATTAATTTACACCCATTTATTCTAAGCTATTTAATTAGATATCCCAATGATATATATATATATATATATATATATATATATATATATATATATATATATATATATATATATATATATATATATATATATATATATATATATATATATATATATATATATATATATATATATATATATATATATATATATATATATATATATAGCTAACAGAATGTATATGGCGGTTTGTTTCCACATTATCGCATATAATCAAATGAAATAAGTTAATAAATAAAATTAGTTTTAAGCACCCATGTACTTTTTCCGACGTCTTTATAGTTTATGGTTAAGTTGTTGTCTTTTCTTTCTTTTTTTTTTAGGAATATTTTCTTTCTTAGAGTCCTATTAAATTGATATACTATTTTGAAGAGTTAATGAATTGGATCTCTAATTTGCTAATTTAAATTGTTTACTTCAGATAAGCATTATAAATTCAATCGTGAAGCTTTTCTGTGTTCTACTATTTTGAAGAGTTAATGAATTGGATCTCTAATTTGCTCATTTCAATTTTTTTACTTGAGATAAGCATTATAGATTCAATCATGAAGCTTTTCCGAGTTCTATTTTTTTTTTTCCATTTTAACACCGCAACAATGCGCGGGTCAATTTTACTCAGATATACTAAAGTTATTGGGTTCACCACTATTAATAAATACAGTAACCAATATCATAATAATATTAAAAGTATAGTAATATAGAAAAAGCACATATAGCCTGGTTGTATGTTGTCTCTATTACAAGTTGTAGGTTATTGGATCGATTCCACCTTTCCTTTAATTTTTTATATTAAACCCAAAATTCTGTTAGTTTCTTTAAATCTTTCGTATTTTGCAATCAGTCCCTCATTTCATTGAAATTGCTACTAGGTCCCTCATTTCCCTAAGCTCTTTTGAAAGTAGTGTCATAACTCATTAAAATTGCTACTAGGTCTCCTAATTCTTAAGTTATTAGAAATAGCAATTAGATAAAAATTGGTTTCTTAAATCCTTATTATTTTGAAATTATTCCCTTCAATAAAGAGTAAAAATAGCAATTAGAGGAAATAAGTCTCTTTTTTTCTTCTATTAAATCCAAAGCTTTAACACAACCCTCCCCAAAAAAATGCAGAGAGACACACACACAACCAAAGAAAAATTTTAAGGGTTTTTCACAGTCCCTTAAATCTTTCATATTTTTAAAATTAGTCCTTCAGATCATTGACATTGCTACTTAGTCCCTCAATTCTCTAAATTATTTTAAAATTAGTTTCTCCAAATTATTAAAATTACCATAAGGTCTCCTAATTCTTAAGTTATTTTGAAATTGTTTCCTTCAATCAAGAGTAGAAATAGCATTTAGAGGAAAATTATTCTCTAATCCTTATTATTTTTAAATTATTCGTTTTAATAAAGAGCAAAATAGCAATTAGAGAAATTAATCTCTTTCAATTTTTTATTTTCCTCTATTAAACCCTAAGCTTTACCTCCCAATTATTAAAGGGATTCTTCGTTAGTCCCTTACTTCTTTCATAGATTTTGAAATTAATCCCTTAAATTATTGAAATTGCTACTAAGCCCCTGAATCCCTAAATTATTTTGAAATTAGTCCCTCAAATCATTGAAATTTCTATTAGGTTCCCGAATTTTTAAGATATTTAAAAATTTGTCCATTCAATCAAGTGTAGAAATAGCTATCAGAGGAAAATTAGTCTCTCAAATCCTTATTATTCTTAAAATATTACCTTCAATAAAGAGTAAAAATAGCAACTAAAGGGAAATTAGTCCAAATCCTTAAAATTTCTATTGTATACTCATAAATTTCGAATTAATCTCTAATTGCTACTTCTGCACTTCACTAAAGTTAGCAATTTTAAATAACTTAAGAATGGGAGGATATAGTAGTAATTTCAATAATGTAAGGGACTAATTTGAATATAATTTAGGAATTGAGCGACTTAATAAAAGTTTCCATAATTTGAATGTGTGGTTTGAAAATATGAAAGATGTAAGGGACTAAAATTGAGAAAGCCTCTTTTTCTAAACAACTCATTTCATCCGAAATAAAAAATTTGCCTATAAACCCAAAGTTTTCACCTCATTTATTTTAAACCCGCCCATTTCTATTTTTGACCCATGAAAATATCTCACCTATACTTTTTATCCCATTAAACTTGCTCACTTCCTAAAAGATTTCTTTGGCCCAATAAATTCAAAGTTATACCCCATTTACTTTTAAACTTACTTACTTCTAAATCACTTTTACACTAAAAAATTTCCCCAAATTACTTAAAACCTACATTGTACTTCAGCAATTTTATATGTGAAAGTTTCTATCATTGTGAGTCGCTATGTTTCAGACTTAACTTTGTAATATTTTTGTGGCTATATATGCTGTATTTTTAAATCAAATATAATGACCGTTATGATTTTTGACAATACTAAAGTTGTGACAAGGCAAACTGTATATGAGTTTCTTTTTTTTTTTGCTCAAACCCAAAGTTTTACTCTCATTTAATTTTCAACCCACCTACTTCTAGAAGGGAATTTTTGCCTATAAACTCAAGGTTTCACCACTGTTGGTTATAAGTCACTCACTTCCAAAATCTCTCTTAGCCCCAAAATATTTTCTCAGATTATTTTTAAATCTAATTTATATTTTAACAGTTTGATTTACGGTATAAGTTGTTTATTTTTTGTTGTAACTTTGTTATTTTTATTTTAAGTGGTTATCTACACGATATAATTTTAAGTCAAATATTTAAACTATTATATCTTTTGTTTTTTTCCACATAAATGCAGCAGTAACTCGCGGGTCCATTTTGCTCATTTTGTTTCTAATTCTATCGGTATGCATTCTTTTTCTTTTGCTTTGTTTTTCATTATTTCATTAACTGCCCCCAAAGTAAGCATATAATTCGTCAACACATAATAATTTGCAAGTGCTTAATCTCTTATTAGAGAGATTTTCTTGATGTGAGATCTGAGGAGAGAAAGGAGAGAGAGTGTTATGTGTCAGGTTGTGCTAGACTTTGCTTTGGTGACCCTAAGGAGGTGTTTGGCAGCAAAAGACAAATGAAAAATAAAATGCCAAGGAAAAAGTACTTTGTTCAGAGTATTTTCTTGTTACCGGTAGTACTAGAAAATAGAGGGTTGCCACGTGGCAAGATACAGCTAGTAGAATCTCAATGGTTGAGTCAAATGATGACAAAGATTGAAATTGAGGTTGAGATGTGGAATGAGAAGCGGTCAGGTGAAGAGTCGACTTGTTTTGCTTCATATTGCTAGGGATCTTGTGACAAAAAGAGACAAAAAAAAAAAAAAAAAAAAAAGAAAGAAAAGAAGCCCGCGAAAACCCCGCATCTTTCAAACAGAAAACATCCACAAAAAGGAGAGAACTCATCAAACCCTCTCTCCCCCAAAAATAAACAGAGCACTCTGTTTTTATTAATGGCCCTTCACTTCCCTCTCTATACTAATCCAACCCATAATAATGTCCCAATAATATTCATCTCTCCCAAAATCTCCATTGTTTCTTCCCCAATCTCCTCTCACTCTTTATCCATTGTCCAACAGGGAGTACAGAGATCAATTTTCTCCCCTCCCCTGTTTCTATCTCAAGACAAATGGGGAGGGGGAGAGAACAAGGAATTTTACCTTGATTTTTTCTGGGTTTGGGTTTGGGTTGTTGTTCTAGATTGAAGAGATGAGTTGCTTTTGTATGAGCCCTCGACGAAGGGAGAATCGTCGACGGATGTCACAGGCTCCATATCCTCGACCCAGGTCTTTGTCTAGCTTCATTAGTACCTTGGGTAAGCATTTTCATTGGTTTTATTCAATTTTGCATATTTTACTGTTTGGTTTACAATATCATTGTTGAGAAGAATGTTAATTAAATTCTCATTACGTATAATAAAAACTATATTTGCTACAACAATTTGATTGCGATAAATAATGCAATTTCTTAGTAGCCTCCAAATCGTTAAATTGGTGCAGTAAACCCACAAAATAAGATCATTTTTCGATTGCGGCTAAACAGACGTTTGATATGCAATGAAAATATATATTCTACAACAAATAATGCAAATGCAATTGTTTTTGCAACTAACTCTAGATTTGTATTTGAAAATAAATTTCATACACACAACAAAAGTTCATATTATCCAAATAACTGATATGATTAATTTCCTGTGACCAATGCTGCCTGCAACATTTTCAACAATTACAAGCCCCTAACTGAAATGTTGGTGTTCAGGAGAGGAGGAGACTGAAGGGCTACCGACGTCTCCAACCATGGAGAACTGCGAAGGAGCCCAGCAGTTCTCTCTCCGAGAGCTTGTTGTCGCAACCCAGAATTTCAAAGAGTCAAATTTGCTTGGGGAAGGAGGTTTTGGGAGAGTTTTCAAAGGGGCACTTGCATCTGGACAGGCTAAATTTCTACCCCATTTTTGTTCAAATACCAAATGTTTGATGAAATGTGTCAATGTATAAATGTTTGGGATTATTTGATGGTTCAGGTTGTGGCCATTAAACAGTTGAATCAGGAAGGGATGCAAGGGAGCAAGGAGTTCCTTGTAGAGTGTCTCATGCTGATTATGTTGCAGAACCAACATCTCGTTAATTTGATCGGTTATTGTGCGCAAGGAGATGAGAGGCTGTTGGTTTATGAGTTTATGGCGAAAGGTAGCTTGGAAACACACTTGTTTGGTAAGTTTTCCTTACATTTAATCTTGCATTTTCTCTTTGATCTCATTCATTTTAGGGTTAGTCGGGGATAGACCCCCTGTAGTTTTATTGTTGCAAATAACCCATGAGTGAAAAATTTTTCGACTCTTTTACTCTTTGGAGGTCTTTTTATCAAGCAATGAATTTTTTTTTTTTCCTTTCATGATCTACTGCAATAGTAGAAGTACAGAGGGTTTATACTTTCGGATATAGAGTTTAGTTGTACATGGAATAATTGCTAATTCTATGCAGAATAAAGATTAATTACAGAACTACAAAAGTTTTACGCCGTTTGCCATTTAAACTGTAAGTTAGTCAGATCAATTGTTTTTTTTTTAAATAAATAGTTTTAACCTAATGCTTTTGTAGGTTTAAGACATAGAACTAGGAATAAACATAACCCCTTTGTTATATTATGTTGAGTTGGGGTTTAAACCCATGTTTTACATATGCCAGTAACTCTTGCTTGGTCATAATTTTTATGACCTTGTTTCTTGGTAATGCAAAGTATTTGTGCTGAATGGTGCATGGCGGAATATTTACGCTACTGCTTACTTCATATATCTCAAAGGTTTGAGCCTTTTACTGGTTTATATTGTGATCCATGCTTCATCTTTTTTTAGATCTTCCTCCTAACAAAGAACCCCTTGACTGGAACACAAGGATAAAGATCGCTCTTGGTGCCATCAAAGGTCTCACATATTTACACGAGGTAGCAAGCCCTCCTGTTATCTACCGGGACTTGAAATCTGCAAACATACTGTTGGACGATGAGTACAATCCTAAGCTTTCTGATTTCGGGCTTGCAAAGCTCGGTCCAGTTGGAGACAATACTCATGTTTCAACTAGAGTTATGGGAACTTATGGCTATTGTGCTCCTGATTATGCTATGAGTGGCAAGTTAACGGTGAAATCTGATATATATAGCTTCGGGGTGGTGCTTTTGGAGTTGATGACTGGAAGAAAGGCCTTTGATCTCAGTAGGAAGATGGGGGAGCAGAATTTAATAGTTTGGGTATGTAACTGCTATCTTAGTTCTTGCTTGCAAACAAACTTTTTTCATTATGCAGCCTTTTATTAGACATTCTTGATATAGATATTTAGTGATTCTGATAGCTGAGCATATGTTTGACGCAATAAGATGCGCATTTTTACCTGGACTTTGAGTAGATTATAAGAATGATAGACATTTGACAGACAACCGAAATTATTTCAGTTTTTATATAGTCAAATCTATCTTTAAAAAATATTTGGTGTTTATAGCATTAAGCTTTGCCACAATCAATCATCTCTTTGAGAAAGTTCTACATGATTATCCATTGTCTTAGCTTTTTTTTTTCCTTCTTATAGCTTATTGATAAAACCTAATATTGCGTTAAAACAAATATTTTACAATACTGATGAGGTATAAGTTTAACCTATACCATGTATAAGTATACGATTCATTCATCATGGCATGAATAAACAATCCACTGTGATCCCAAAATTAATATGTACTTTTCTTGATTCTTATAGTTTTAGAGTAATGAGAATTCTAACATTAAAAATACAAATATGCACGGCTGATACTATGCATTACACAAACAGTCACCGTAGCATCCCCTAATCAGTATTCAGTTGCATGTTATGAAGCCAGAAAGGAATAAAGAGAATGGAAGTTAAGGAAAACATGCAGTTTTTTTCCATTTATTTTTGGGTTAATTGCAGATAGACCCCCTGTATTATTGTACTATTGCTGATGGACCCCTATAATTCTATTATTGCAGGTAGAACTCCCTAGCTGAAATTTCTTCAACTCTTTTATCCGTGGAGAAAGAGAAAATTGTTTTTATGACAAATAGACCTCATGAGGGTAAAAGAGTAAAAAAAAATTCACTCAAGGGTCTATCTGCAACAATATAACTACAGGGTGCCTATCCACAAATAATCCTTTATTTTTCATTCTCAACCTCTGCAAATGTAATAAGTAATTCAATGTCAAGAAAGCAAGATACATGCATTTTGGTCTTACTCCCCCATTTGAAACTTTGTTCTCACCTCTATCCTTCTTCATTACATCACACAGAAGATCAACCTCTGGATTTTATCCCCTCTATTGCCCCTCATTTACCTTTGGAAAAAAACACCTATATTAGTTGTTTCAATATGTTGTAAGCTTGTAAGACTACATAGGTAAGAATTTCAGCAAAACTTTGAATTTTCATTCCATTAAAAGAATTTCAGTGCAACATTCCATAATTTTGTGGTAATGAGAATTCTGACATCAGAAATACACACGTGTAATGCACTATATCACACATAATATCATTACACAATCAAATATCATCTAATCTGTATCAGGTTGCATGATTGTTGAAAAGGACAACCCAGAATCAAGAGAAAGGAAGTTGAGAAAACAATGTTTCTTTATTTTTTAAGGGGTTAATTGCTAATAGAACTCCTGTACAATTGCCCAATTGCTGATAGACCCCCCTGTAATTCTATTAATATAGATAAACCCTTGAGTGGAACTTTTTTGACTCTTTTACCCTCAGGAGGTCTACTTGTCAGAAAACATCTTATATTACTTGTTTCAATGAGCTGTAACCTTGTAAAACTACACATGAAGTAATCTCAAATAATCACAGTCATTGTATGAGAAGAATTGCAATTCTTGACACTGTTGCAACATTCTAAGTTCTTACAATTCAAAACCTTCTTGCTTCTTTCTCTGCAGTCTCATCCTATTCTCAAAGACAGAAAGAGATTCACTGAACTCGCCGATCCTTTACTCCAGCGCCGCTACCCTGTACGCGCACTCTACCAGCTCGCAATCATAACCGCTTTGTGCTTGCAGGAGCAACCGCACATCCGTCCATCAAGTCACGACATAGCCAGCGCCATTGAACATGTTGCCTCTCAGCCCTACAACGTGACCACAGGGTCCAAGCTCCCGCAGCCTAAGCTGCCATTGTCATCTCACTCTCTAGAGGATCTTGCAAGCAATCCAGCTTCAAGATTTGATCGTAATAAACGATATTCTGCTTAATGTATTGCCTGGTGATCAATTGTATATATGTACGTAAAGATGCATATTGTGATTTGTGTTTTCAAGTTTATTATTGATGATGTTGTTTTGAGCACAGAAGTGATGCTTGATCCTTGGTCTTGATTGAAAACTGTTGATGATGAATCTTAAGTTTACAGACAAAGTTTAAGGTTAAGGCTGTGTTTGGCAACCACTCGAAAATTTGGGTAGGATTGATCCTGGCCTAGTTTATCTTTAATCAGGCTAGAAATAAACCAGGGCAGGGGTGGTTTAGTCTTAAACCAGTTTAAGTGCCAATACTAACTCCAATTTTGCCAAACACTTTGGCAAAATGGAGATCAAACCTGGCCTGATTTTGAATGGTTCAAACATAACTTGAATGCCTATAAGAGCTGAACAAGTTTTGTTTGAACTTTCAGATTGGTTTATGGCTCAAGACAAATTATATAACGTTTTATAGTTTGGACTTCAGACTTTGTTCTTCCTCCTATTTTGTAATGAAACTATAAAGTATTAATGCAAAGAGGAGTAAACATCATTATCCAAGTTGGATTTGTGTGGGTCCATAAAGACTTGAACAAGAAGTTTTCTAAGCAAATATTGGAAATCCACATATTTGCAGTCAACTTCATAATATTTCTAGTTTTTAACAAAAACTAACAAAAACATGCAGTTGTCCCTGCAGGCCTGAGTTAAAATCAATTTTATACATAGTGAATAAACCTAGGATTTCAAATATGGGATGGTCAAAAACTTAGGAAAGTTTAGCATGGATGCTTACCCAAGCTTATGAAAAAGTCAAAGAGTATTGCCGGAGAGAGAATGAAGTCAATCCTTTGAATTAAAAAGGGAAAGGATGGAGGGGTTGGATATAGATATTAATTTATTTCTTGTCATTGATATGCTAGTTAGGGACCTTTAGGGTTGGCCTAAATTATTCAATTAGAAAATTCAATATGAAAAATGTTGTACTTGTTAAATGTACCTTGAACCGTGGAAGGCAATAAGTTGGCCCTCAAGCGTGCAAAAGACAAAATAGAGTTCCATTCTCATTTGATGGAGCTTCTAACCAATTTCTTTTGGAGGGATTAAAGTTGAATTTGATCATGTATTTAATTTGGGAAAAGAATACAGTACAACTCATTAAAGTTTCATTCATGTTTAGCTCTCTATTGTATTTTTATATGAGCTCTTTATCCCTGTTAGCTTAACATCCCATACACATAAACAAATGTGGCATTATAACATCTCTTCTTAAACTTGCTTGCACACACACACATACTTTTGCGCGGGGATTATGTATGTATTTTCGCATGTATGTATAGATAGTCCAAGTAATATAGAAAATCATGCGGGGAGATACCATATCATTACACATGTACTTCAACACAAATCTAAATTTCACAAAATTCGCGGTAAGTTTAGGCATTTTTCCCTTAGCTTCCAAAAACTTTGGAAATTTCACTTAATCCCAAAAAGTTTTGCCAGAAAACTCATAAAACTAAAGCCATTAGTTCTGACATGTCACATGCAAATTGCATGCTGTCAAAAACCATTATACCCCTAATTGTAAAAAGTTTTATGTCCTCTTTTTACATTTTTCACCTTAAAATCACTTTCTCCTTCTCTTTATTCGCGTTCACTCCTAGGTCAGAACTCCCAATCTCCAAAATTTGTTCTCGATAATTTCTCCCTTTTAATCTCTAAATTGTGCTAGCTATTTTATTTAACACCATAATGGCAGCTAAGTAAAAAAAAAAAAAAGTAAACATTTTGCAAATTTTCAGGATTTTCTGAACTTACTGGGCTTAAGTGACATTTTCAGAATTGTGGAGGTTAAGTGAAAAATGTCCAAAATTATCATGGGTTTCGTGAAATTCCCTCAATAATAACTATATATGCAGCTTTTTCAGTTTATATATGCTGAGTAAGACATGTATCACCATCTTGCATCTCCTTATGATTTTCGAAGGCGTGCCGTCCACAGGAGCTTTTTATCTAGAAACGGTCTGTTTCCTTCCTCGTTGAATCACGATGTAAGTTTAAAATCTTTCTTCTTTTATAAAAAAAAGTTTATTCAGATATTAGTCCCTCAAATCTTCAACAATTCCATCTTAATCCCTCGAATATCTGAAATTGCTCATGCATCACTCAAATCCTAAAGGGTCTCGCAATTTGGTCCTCAATGAGCAAAATACTCCACATTTAATTTAATTTTTTTTTAATTTGAACAAGAGGGTTTTGTGGGAAACAAAAACTAAAAGGTATTTTGGTCATTGAGGGACCAACTTGCGAGACCTCTTATGATATGAAGGACTTAATGCCGAAAATTTAAGTGACTATTGTGAAATTATTGTACAAAGGGACCAATACTAAATAACCCTTTTCAAAAAATAGAAAGGTGACATATATCAAGCAACCGCTATGCAATTTCCATGGTCTAAATTTGACTTGAATGCCTTAAGAAATTGTCATATTAATTAAACATACAAGTTTATAAAGTCTTAGATGGTGACAACATTGAATAAGATACAAGATGATTGGTGCGCAAGCAATGCACAGTTGGATGGTCCCGCTTCGTGAGAATCATTTTTGCCAAGATATTACATGCTTTGTTAAGAAATTACCTTCACGTTCCTATGTAATTACTCTAAAGTTTCTAAGTTCTCTAGATCCATAGAATTTAATTCATCAGTCATCGATCGCATGGCCTTGTTTAGTTTGCATTATGTTCATAATGGGTAAGTATTTGGTACAACTCAAAAGTTTTTTAATAATTTTTTTGCATTAATTATTGTGGTAGACTCCTTGTACTATTTCCCAATTGCAGATAGACCCTTTGTAGTTCTATATTTGCAGATAGCCCTATGAGTGAAAACTTTTTGCCTCTTTTACCGTCAAAGTCTATTTGTCAAAAAATAATTTTCACTTTCTCTAAGGGCAAAGTAGAAAATTAAGATCACACATGGATTTATCGGCAATAATAGAACTAAAAGAGGTCGTCCTGCCCTAATTGGGTGATAGTACAGGGAGATCTATATATTTGCAATTTACCCTAAAATTTTTATGGGAAGAATTTGAATTCACTTGAGACTCACTGGATCATAATCATCAAGTTATATCTGCAGAGTTTAGACTTATAATTTACTCTAAATATAATTATGATCAATAGCTCTGGTGAATTATGCAAATTCACTCTTTTCAACATAAATCATCAATATCCACTAAATAATAATTTGATTAACATTTGATTATGTTACTCAAAAATAATAATTTGATAGGTTAAGTCGTCACGTAGAGGGCTTCAATACTTTTCTGGAAATGCCTCTCTCTCTCCTTCATGTTTTTCAGGAGTTTGAATATAATAGTTAGAATGCATGTGCATTGCACGTGGTGAAATATTTTGATTAGTAATGTTTGGCTTTTGTTTTTTCCTATAATTGTCTATCTACACTTTCTATAAAAATTGGAAAATATATGTGTAGAATTTCACTAAATCCCGAATAAGTTTGGGTGCTTGACACCAAACCTCAAATATCTTTGAAGCTCACTAAATCCTCAATAAGTGTTGGTGAAAAACCCTACAAATTAACATCGTTAATTCATATGCAGTCAAATGACCAAAACACCCTACTAAATTTTAATAGAGAACCATCATTAACCCCAATAAGTTTTGGTAGGAAATCCCCAATAAAAGGTTTTATAATGTTCACATTTTTAAAGGGTTTTTTGTAATTTTTAGATCCTTTAGGGATTGTGTGTAATTTTGCATTATAAAGGAAGTACACATATTTGTAATTGTTGAAGTTTTCATATGGTTATTTGTACTTTTTAAAATTTTAAGAGTTTGTTTGAAATTTTTATATTTTAGGAGGCTTGTTCAATTTCATATTTTCCAAATTTTTTTATAATATTTGGATTTTTATGTGATTATTTGTAATTTTTATTTTTCAGGGGTTGTTTGTAATTTTTAGATATAAAGGAGTTGTTTCAAATTTTTTGAGTTTTCAAGGGGTTTGTTTCTAATATTTGAATTTTTGGGGTTGTTTCTAATTTTGAATTTTTAGGGTCTATTTGTAAATTTTAAGTTTTCAAGGGTTCTTTTGCAATATTGATTTTAAGGATATTTGTTGTTTTGAAAATTTTAGTACGTTGTTTATAATTTTTAATATGATTTCCTTGGATTTAGTAGGACAAATTTTTTAAATTATGGATAGTTATGATTTAATTAGGATTAAATTTTTATTATTATTAGAATTTTTAATTATGGATAGTTTTAATTTGATGTGAATGCTTAAGTAAATATATGATTAGATGTATTTTTTGAGATGTGAAGTTTTGAGTAGCAACTGCCAATTTCTCTTTATATGTAAAAGAGAGATTATTTCTTTAAATTGGTAATAAAAAATAAATTTATTATTTATTATTACTTAGGATAGGATTGGAATATATATAATATCCCAAATAGTCAAGGGTAACATTGATCACAGAAAGATTTTTCTTAACTCACACTTTAAAAGGTGTATGTATGATGTATGACATGATTTATCTCCTTAAGTGTGAAGGTCATTTAGGAGGTGAAAATATTTCATAGTATAATCTAACTATATTTATCTTTACTTTTAAATTTAAATATAAAAATGAATGAGAAGATAACAAGTTCTATTTTTTAATTGTTAGGTACCAAATTTAAATATTTAGATGGTCAAAATCTTAAATTTTTACATATTTTCTCTAGTAAATAAATTTTTAAGTTTTGAGATTTTCTATTTTGTAATTTCTTGATAAATGGTTGAACATGGAGATTGAAAAATTATCTATAGCTTGTAACTTATTAAAGATATTTTAATTAATTTGAACATGATCACAATAAAATCATATTAAATATATTTCTATTAATTAGGATAAATTGAAATGTAAGGAATTAATTTGGATTTTTGCAAATTTTATAAAATCTAGGAATTTTCTATAATATTTTCAATATTTTGAAGTCTTTTTAGATTTCGTAAAATATACAATTTCTGAAAGTCTTTTGGATATTTCTACTAATTTTGTAGGTTGATTTTTTGTAAAATATTTAAATTATGTCTTTTAGGAAGTTCTCAAATTGTGCAATTTCTATGAATTTTGGATATTTTCTATCTCTGTTACTCACTCAAAATTGATATTAAGGAGATATTTTTCTTCTTAATTATGAAAATAGTTTAGGAGGTGAGCATATTTCATAATATCATCTATCATCTTTATTTTTAAAATTAAATATAAGAAACAAATATTAAGATAAAGAGTTCTATTTTTTAATTGTTAGGTACCAAATTTAAATATTTAGATGGTCAAAATTTTAAATCTTTATCTGTTTTCTCTAGTAAATAAAATTTGTATATTATGAGATTTTTTATTTTATAATTTCGAGAAGTCTTTGGGCGTAGAGATTAAACAATTATCTATAACTTAATATAATTTTTAACATACTTAAATCAAATCTGAGATTATATACATATTAATTAGGATAGGATAAGATAATTGAAGCTTATACCTAATAATTAAAATTAATTAGGATAGAATATGATAATAATGAAATATCTAAAAGGAATAAGGGTATTTTTATCTATAGAAAGTTTTTCCGAACTCCTACTTTTAAAGGAGTATCATATGCAAATATTTAAAAGTGATGAGGTCAGAAACAAGCTAAAGATTTAATGTACAAAGCATGAATTAGTTGACACTAGATTTGTCGTACAAAAATAATTAGAATGTTGTATACGTATTATGTTTTACGTTTTGTGTCTAAAAATTTAATTATCTTTGTTTCTACCAGCAAGAAAATTATTTATTTGTCATTTTATTGTGTTTTTATTTTGAGAAAAGGGGAGGAAGTAGTTATCGTGATTTTATTGGCAATAGTTGGTGGATTAGAGACATGCGAGTAGGCAATTCTCATTCTTACGAAGGGGAGGAAAGTTTATAAGAAAAACCTCACTGTTACCATGTATGTATGAATGAGAAGCGCTGGTGGTTCTGATATGATTCAGACTCGATGGGTTGCGGAGATGGCGGAGGTTTTTCAGATTCAGTACTTTATAGATATTTTAGATCTCTGTACTAATTTAAACTTGATAATGAAACACGTGCCATGTTCTTCATTTCTATATGAATTTTTTTTCATAGAAAAGCACTTGGTAGAATTTCTTTTCCATTTATTTCATAAAACAAATTAATATATAACTTTATCCAATTATGAAAAGGGCCAGTTCAAGTTGCAATGTAGCAATCATTGCCTTCACTCTGGAGCCAACGACACCTTTAACCATTTGTTTCCCCAAAAAGAAAAAAGATCGTTCTTTTCTTTTAAATATCATTTGTTTACTTTTATTTTGAAGTATGCAGTCTTCTCTCAGTCGGCGGTATTTTATGAAATGATGGTTGATAACACTTGTTTTCTTTGATATCAACTTGAAGAGGAAGACCCACCACAAATTATTTATTTATATAGAAATTGGAGTCAAGAAAAAATAATTTTCTCCCGTTCAAAGAGTTGCTGCTTTTGACAGGAATATTGATGATCAAAAGATGCATTCATTTTTAACAGTGAATAGAAATTGATAATATGATGGGATAATGTTATATATCCCCCCCTTTTTTTTCACCCAAAAAGAATATATAGTACACTTTAACAACTACTGCAATATTATTTTTTTGAGAATGGTTAATGAGTTAAATAGTTTAAATATGTTTTGATATTGAAGTGGAGGTTAACATTTGCTTTTCGTTTAAGCTACATCAAATAGATCCCTCTTATTATTCTGAAGTTTTCTAACGAATTTTTTACATTCAAATTATGTCCTAATTTGCTGTTGTTGCTCGGTCTCTGTTGTTGTTGCTTTATCATTGCTAGTATTGCTATAGTTTTTTTTTATGGCGCCTTTGGCGTAGACGGGAATCGAATCCAGGCCCCTACAAGGGAGCGAGACGGCTTTGTCATGTGACCTACTGGGCCGCCACCAGCTATAGTGTTATTGAGAATACGAGAAATATGAAGGTTGTAACGTACCTTCAACATCTAATATGGGAAGATCGAGACAACCAATTTTAAACGGTTAATGCAGGGAATAATAACAGCGTGCATAAGATGATATAAGAAATGAGAGGCTCATGATGGAGGAGTCGGCTTCTCTCCTTTAGTTTGGTGGCTCTGGTGATTGGCTGCTCTTATGAGCAAACTTGTCAAAGGGTCGTAAGACTTGGTATGCAAATAAGTAAGCTAAGTTCTTGTACCTTTCATGTGTTTAGTATATAATTAACTTGTTAAGAACTCTTGAGAGAGTGCGTTTTGTATTTTGGTGGGAAAGTAGGTGATGTAGAGCACCCTGTGGATGCATTCATGGAGAAACTGAATCAACAGAAGCCCAAACGGAGGCCCGACAGAAGAAATTGACTTGCATCGAAGAACGGCTCGTATTTCCCAAACCGTGCATCGAAACTAGATGAATAATATATAAAAATCGAGTATTTTTACAAGACAGAGCCAACCAAACCCATCGTTTTTCAGTTTTCTGCCGTTTATTTTCCTCCGGATTGAGAGATATCAGACTTTTCGTTAATTTTTTTTTACTATTTTGGATAATATTTTAGGGGTCTGTTTTGATTTCGAAACAAATCTGGTTGGATTTCAAATTTGACCGATTTGTTTCCTCAATCATAGGGAGTCTTTTAAAGATAGTTTTATTATTTTTATTTTTGATAAAGTTTGGGTCCTAGTAGCAGTCTAGTTTATTTTCTATTTAAGCAGAGGATTGTAAGCCCTAGAGGCATAACTTTTCTTCAATAAAATTCTCTTTTATATTACTTCGTGGATTTGAGGTTGTCTCTTTGTGGATTCAAAGATTGTTCTCTGTGGATTCAAAGAACACCCCTTGGTGAATTCTGAGGTTTCTTACTTCCACGTTGTGTTAATTAGTATCAGAGCCATGTTTCTCTGATCAGATGGCAGATGATGAAGCCCTTTGTTACCTGAACTGAAGAGTTTGATGAGTTGAAGACAGAGTTTAATCAGATGAAGACTATCATGGACCAACTTATGTCGGCGGTGGAGCGTCTGAACCCGGTACGAGTTCAAGATCGCATTGATGGTCCCTATCGACGTGATCTAACTCTGCAGGAAGACTTCAACAGTGACAGTGATGATTATGAAGCTCCACATCGAGGATATGATCACAGAGATCATTGATAACCGACAATGATGATGCTGGAGGATTCAATACGAAGATGGATCTGTCATCTTTCAACGGGCAACTCCATATCGAGGAATTTCTCGATTGGATTGCAATGGTGGAGAAATTTTTCGAGTACATGGAGATCCCAAATGAACGTAAGGTTTAGTTGGTGGCCTACTGACCAAGGGTGGAACATCTGCATAGTGAGAATCAGTATGCATGAATCGACCCCGTCAACGGAAGCCGAAAGTCGACAAGTAGGAGAAAATAAAGAAGTTGCTGAAAACCCGTTTCCTACCTAGTGACTTCGAACAAGTCTTATTTGGTCAATTCCAAAATAGCTAACAAAGTGGAAGAACAGTTGATGAGGACACGTAGGAGTTTACCGGCTATTGTCCCATAATAATTTGAATGAGAATGAAACCCAACAGATGTCTCATTATATTGGGGGATTGGGGATGGCAATTCAGGACCGTGTTTCTTTACAACAGATGTATACTTTGGCAGACGGTTAGCCTATTCGAAAAGGTGGAGTGACAACTTGGACGGAATAATCGATGATCATAGACAATTGAGGGTTCGTGCATGAATTATGATTGTGGTGGGAACAAACAGTCCCAATCTACCCTTGATCAAGATTCTGCAGCTGAGAAGAGTACATGACTAGCAACAACAGTAGCAAAGAAGACTACACGAGTAAACCCTTATGCCAAACCAGATCCAATCAAGTGTTTTAGATGCGGTCAACTTGGTCATCAATCTAATCAGTGCCCTAAAGGAAATATTATGAATATGGTGAACCGTGGCGAGGAGGATGCAGACCAAGACGACACTGAAGGCTATGACTATGAGGAGGTTGAGTATCCTGATGATAGGAATCAACTTTTATGTGTTGTACAATGACTGTTACTGACTCCAAAGATATATGAACTGCCTTAGAATGATAACATCTTCCGCACGAAGTGCACCATGAAGCAGAAGACTTATGATATTATCATTAATAGCTGTAGTAGTGAGAATATTATCTCTCGGTGTATGATGGAAAAATTAGGCTTGAAAACCGAGAAACACCCCACCCCCTATAAGATCGGTTGGATTCATAGGATAATGATGTGCAGGTTGATGAGGTGCGTCAGGTGCCATTTTTCATTAGTTAAAACTTATGTTGATGAGGTGTTTTGTGATGTGGTTGAGATAGATGATTGTCATATGCTTTTAGGCAGGCCATGACAGTTCAATAATGATGCCATGCATAGTGGAAAGACAATGTTTATATCTTTAAGAAGGATAAGCGTCGAGTTGTGGTCATGCCTCTTATAGAGAAGGGGCTAGTCAAGACAAATATTGCTAAAAAGAAGATATTTTTGGTTGTTGATAAC
Organism: Asparagus setaceus; assembly: GCA_012295165.1. Lineage (NCBI taxonomy): Eukaryota > Viridiplantae > Streptophyta > Magnoliopsida > Asparagales > Asparagaceae > Asparagus > Asparagus setaceus. The sequence continues at coordinate 46,878,342 of CM022702.1, read as the reverse complement.
TAAGTTTTCACAAAATATTTGAAACAATCTAAAGAAATTTATGCTTTTTATCGTATCGGGAAAAAAAGATTCTGCCCCCACTGAAATTTCACCTCACGTGTTGACCCTCTTGCAACAGTTCAATGCAGTTATACCAGAACAACTTCCTCTTGAGTTACGGATGCTTCGAGACGTCCGACATCAGATTAACTTTATTCCTGGATCATGCTTGCCAAATCTACCACATTATTGGATGAGCCTAAAGGAAGGGGTGATATTGTAAAAATAAGTGGATGATCTTATCTAGAAATGCTTTATACGAGCTAGCATGAGTCCGTGGGCTATGCCAGCATTACTTGTCCCAAAGAAGAACGAAGAGCGGCGCATGTGTGTGGATAGTAGGGCTATCAACAAGATTACCATGAAATATCAGTTTTCCATCTCCCGTCTAGAAGACATGCTAGATATGTTGTTGGGATCAAAAGTGTTCTCCAAAATTGATCTCAGGAGTGGTTATCATCAGATTCGTGTCAGAGAAGGAGATGAGTGGAAGATTGCCTTCAAGACAAAAAGAATGCCTATATGAGTGGTTGGTCATGCCTTTCATTCTTTCCAATACTTCTAACACTTTCATGCAGTTGATGAATTAGGTATTGTAAACCTTTATTAGCAAGTTTGTTATAGTTTATTTTGATGATATACTGATTTATAGCCAGAATGAGTCCGTGCATCTAGATCACTTGAGGGAGGTACTAACAACTTGTAGGAGAATACGTTGTACATCAATCTGAAGAAGTACAACTTCATGGCAGTAGCCTATTATTCTTGGACTTTTGTAGTAAGTGCAGAGGGCATCCATGTTGATGAGGAAAAGGTGCGTGTTATTCGAGATTGGCCCAAGTGAAAGATTGTCAGCAAAGTTCATAGCTTTCATTGTCTAGCAACCTTCTACAGGAGGTTTGCGAGAGACTTCAGCGACATCGTTGCGCCTATCATCCAGTGCATGAAGAAAGGCAAGTTTAATTGGGGTGGAAGATGTAAATCATAGCATTTTACTCATCAAGGAGAAGTTGTCCACATCACTAGTGTTTGCACTTCCAGATTTCCAAAAGGTATTTGAGGTTAATTGTGATGCATCTATTTTAGGTATTGGTGGTTCCTAACCTAAGAAGGGCATCCGGTTGCTTTCTACAGTAAGAAACTCAGTGAAGCTTGGCAGAAATGAAACACACACGAGCTGGAGTTGTATGCCATAGTCTTGTCCTTGAAGCATTGGGAACAATATTTGATCCTACAAGAGTTTTTGCTCAACACTGACCATCAGGCCTTCAAGTCCATCAACAATCAAACTATCATCAATCATATGCATGCTTGATGGATAGCAATTTGTAGCGTTTCCTTTATTCTAAAGCACAAATCTGGGCAACAGAATAAGATTGTAGATGCACTTAGTCGAAGAGCTGTTGTTGGTGACTTTGAAGGTAGAAGTGGCTGGATTTGAATACATGAAGGAACTCTATGCAGAAAATGAAGACTTCAAATAGGCTTGGAGCAACTATCTGAAGAATCAGCTAGCTAGATGTTTTCATATTCAAGATGGTTATTTATTTCATGGAGACCAGTCGTGCATACCCCAGAGTTCACTAAGAGAGAAGATCATACAGACCTTCATGGTGGTGGGTTAGGAGGACATCTGGAGTGTGATAAGATAATTGCTTCCATTAAGCAGAGATACGATTGACCTCGGTTGAAGAAGGAGACGTGAAAACACGTGTGATGTTATTCAATTTGTCAGACTGAAGTGGTAAATCACACTCTCAGTAACCTTCTCAAATCCATCTCTAGCGATCGTCCAAAATAGTGGGATCTTACTTTGGCACATGCTGAATTCATTTACAACTGTATGGAGAGTCGAACTACAGGCAGAGCTCCTTTGTGATTGTATATGGGAGATTTCTGAACCATTATCTTGATCTGATTCCATTGCCTAAACTTCCAGGACAGAGTATTGCTGTACATCATATGACTAAAAAGATACAAGCTATTCAACAGGAAGTGAAAGAACATACAGAGCAGTCTAATGTTAAATACAAGGCGGATGTTGATCAACACAAGAGGAAGAAGGTATTTGAGGAATGAGACATGTTGATGGTGTTTCTGTGAAAAAAGTGCTTTCCTGTAGGAACCTAAACAAGCTGAAGAACAAGAAGTATGAGCCATGCAAGATACTGAAGAAGATTAGTGACAATGCTTATGTCATCGACCTTCTTGAAGACTTAGACATTTCTCCTAGTTTCAATTTTTTGGATCTATTTGAGAATTACCTGCCAGAAGGAATAACTATTCATGCAAGTATAAGCTCTGAGTCAAGCTCTTTTCAAGTAGGGAAGACTGATATGAAGCGCATTGTGAATGCATTTATAAAGAAACTGGATAGTCAGAAGCCCAAATGGGGATCCGACAGAAGAAATTGACTTGCAATGAAGACCGGGTCGTATCTCCTGAACCATGTGTCGGAATTAGACGAAAAGTATATGAAAATCGTACATTTTTTTCAAGATGGAGCCAACGAAACCCATTGTTATTGGGTTTGCCATAGTCTTTCTCACGAAATTCCCTTCGGATTGAGAAATATCTGACTTTTGTCAGTAATTTACTATTTTGGTAATGTTTTAGGAGTATGTTTTGATTAGGAAATAAATTCAATTTGATTCTAAATTTGACTGATTTGTTTTCTCAATTATAGAGAGTCTTTTAAGGATAGTTTTGTTATTTTTATTTTTGGTAAAATTCAGGTTCTAGTTGAGTGTAGTTTGTTTTTTTACTTAAGCAGAGGATTGTAAGCCCTAGAGGCATAATTTTTCTTCAATAAAATTCTCTTTTATATTTTTTCGTGGATTCGAGGTTATCTCTTCATAGATTCAAAGATTGTTCTTTATGGATTCAAAGAACACCCATTGGTGGATTCCGGGGTTTCTTACTTCTGTGCTGTGTTAGTAGGCCCATTCATTTAGTAATGTGATATGACATTTGTGATGACACGTTGGTGTCTCTGCGGGGGGTCGACTCATTCAGTCGTCGAGCTTTAGCAAAGAGATGAACATATTGGTTATAGTTGCGTTATTTATGTAAATTAGATCAATGAGAGGATCACCAAAAGAGATCCTATTTGGACTGTAGAACCATAACGATTGGTCTATTGGTCAATTAGTCAAGGTGGATTTGAACAGAAATACTCCCATGAAGTTATTTTTGTGATTGTTCGGTTGTGTAGAAATAGAGTTTTAAGTGCAAATACACCAACTGAATTTATATTTTATTTGTTTTGTTTGTAATATTTTAATTAGAAAATATAAGTGAACTTACAATATGTAGAAAAAGATTGCAACAAACTTTGCAGGCAATTTGTGAGAGGAAAAGTTGCAAACTTCAAAAAAAAAAAAATTAAAAACATAATTCCACCTCATCAAAAATATATTTTCAAATCCCAAAAAAAAACAGCTACACCGATCTTTTTTAAAATTGCATGGTCTTACCCAAATTGTTTTTCACTAAACACAAAGTTTGCAATAGAATTCATTTCCCACATTGGTTATAGGTTCTTGGAATAAAAAAAATATTAGTTTAATTTGTATATATAGCTGCAAATCATGTGATTGCATTCTCACACAGTTGCAACACTATAATTTCAGGCAAAACCTCAATTTTCATCTTTTTTTTATTTTGCAACAACATTTTTGTGTTGCAGCGTCATCTAACCAAAATATTCATACTTGTTGTTGGTACCCCAAAAAGAGTTGTTATTATTAATCCCTGTATGAAAATCGACACGAGTCCCACCTCACGCCAACTCAGGGACGAAGGGGATCTCTCTGCTCTCACAAGTGTTCGGCTACTACAGTAGTCGTCTGCTACAGTAACCGACTCTGTTACTGCATAGACCGACTGCTACAGTAATGCCGACCCAAAACGCGGTCCCAGACGACCACCTGTAGTGTTCGGCTACTACAGTAGGCGTCTGTCACAGTAACTAACTCGGTTGCTACAGTAAACAGGCGCTACAGTACGGGTGCTACAGTACTCGTCCGACGCGAAAGGCGCCATTGGTCATCCTGCTGCAGTAGGTCGACTCGTTGCTACAAGAACAGCGCTACAAGACGGGTGCTACAAGATCGTCCGACGCCGAAGGCGTCATTGATCGTCCTGCTATAGCATGCGACTTGCTACAAGAACAGCGCTACAAGACGGGTGCTACAAGATCGTCCGACGCCGAAGGCGCCATTAATCGTCTCGCTACGCAGTGCCGACGCTACCGCTACAAGCATTCTGAGGACTTGCTACAAGATAGTGCTACAAAGACTTCGCCAGAATGGTTGGCCTTGAGCCCCGCGCCAACAACAAGCCAACATTACAATTAATGGCACTGTGCTGGCCACATGGCTTTTGCAGCCATTCCCCATACCCCACATCAAATCAATGGTGACTCTCTCCACACATAACCTGACATGTGTAAAACTAGTGCTAAGGTGACTAACTTGCCCCTCTCTCATTCCTAAAAAGAGAAGAACGATTCTCAGGCAAAAGATACGCCTGCTTCTCCCTTGCACTCTTCAATGAAGAACTCTTACTGTTTATTTTTCTTCTCCCCCAAGCTCAAAACACTGACTTGATCGTCGGAGGTACAACGGGGGAGCCAAGCCCCGTCCTCTCACGAGCTTCTATCTGTGCAGGGGGGAAGAACAGCCCAACTCAGAGCTAGATATTCGGGGGGGAGAGCGGATCCCTGTCATCTTCAACCTCAAGCTAAGCTCACACCGAGATTAGTGACTGTGATTATATACATCAACACTTGTAATTAAAAAAACATATTGCTCCAGCTAAATCAATCTATACCCACTCAAGAATGCAAATCTATAATATTTACTGTAATTTATTTTTGCAGCAAACCAAACAGTTTCGACGGTAAAATAAATTAATGGAATTAAATCACCACATTGTGGGAATTATATTTTTCAAATAATGTAGTACTTAAAAAGGAAAACCTAAAATAAAAGATCTTCCTACCATTAATAGAGCCCAACCATAAGTCCCCACAAAATTCTATGACGTATTCTTTTGGTCACGATGGGTTGACGTGATGGGTTATGGAGACCATCCTTAACCCTCCAAACACAAAAAACCAATATAAGGATTAAAATGAGTTAACCCTCTATAATTTGTCAAGCATATGTAAAAGATTAAAATGACTTCTCTAAATGGATTAAAATGAGTTAACCCTTTAAAGTAAGGAATTTACTAATATTTCTATTGATATGAGTTAAAAATAACCTCCCTATTTATAAAGAAAATAGCCAATATCCCCATTACTCTCAAACACTAAACATAATTAAAAGATCAAAATAAATCTTACTTAATGGCTTAACAATTTAATCTTTTAAATTATTAAATAAGCTAACTATGTTAATCATTCTCCTTAATCTCTTCCTTTATTATTTGCAAAAAGGGGCCTGAATGATCATCTCTTCTGCCTTTGATCCCCACAAAATTCTGTGATCACCCTCAACCCAGAGAACGCCAACTTCATACCATGACCCTAAGATTATTGACCCAGTCAGAAGTCAACATTGCCACGTGGCATCGGAAATTGGGTAGAGGAAAATATATGTGAGAAATCTAAAAGCAGATTTGTGTCCTCACTTGCAAACAAGAAACTCTCCATATGTAGAGTAGATTATAGAGTTTTTGACTGAAGACTAGAGAGGGGGGCGAGAGTATTGAAAGAGTATAATTATTCAACCGTCGACCTTCCCTTCTTCTTCCTCTCTATTTTTCCTCTTTTCTTCGGCAATGGTCATCTCTGCAATTCCATAGAGAGTAGAGAGAGAAAGAGAAAAGCAATTCTTTGAGACTAGAGAGAGAGAGAGAGAGAGAACCAAAGTTTTGAGAGATGGGGAATTGTTTGGGATCACAGGTGAAGTGTCTGAGCCCATCAAACACAAGGCCAAGCAGTCCAGGTACCTTTTTTCCGTTATTTTTTTTTCTCCTAAAATTTGGTTATTTTCTATATTAAGTTTTGAATATTTCCTGATATAAGACTGATGGAAGGTGAATTCTTCAGATTTCTCACATGGGTCTTCTCAAAATTCAATCCAAGTTGATCAATTTTGAGGAAAAATTTAATCTCTAGCTGAGTAAAATTAGTACTCTTTGTAAGATTTGATCCCATGAGTGAGAATGGAGGTGATTTTTCTTGTATTTTCTGAAATGGGCCTTTTGTAATTTGCTCCTAAATGTTTGAGTTTTGATGGAGTTTCTTTCCTTTGGATGAAATTAGATATGGCAGGTGGGCTTGCAATTTTGATTTTTCTTGTGCAAGTTGATATTGTAAGCCAACAAATCAATAATTTTCTTTACAATTCAGAGCCCTGAAAATTAATTAATTTAGGTTAAAACTTCCTTACATCGTCTCTCTTTTGTTATATTTGTACCATTTTGATACCACAATTTCCGAGGTCAAAGTCTTTGGGTCTACCCTTCTTCATGTCATGCATCCTTTTAATCTAGGTTTTGTTTCTGTGAAAGGATTTATGACATTTAAATGTCACCTCACTTCTAAATTTCTTCAGCATCTGATACATATGTTGATTAGAGGTATATTCTGAAATAAATTAGGAATAATCTTTGATACTAACCTAGTTTCTATAAAATTTCCTCCTCTCTCTCCAAATTTGACTAGCAATTTCATCTGATTTTGGTATATTTTCCCTTTGAATGAAGGGCCTTCAACATCAAAGATGAGCAGTAGCACAACCACAACCGGTAAACTCTCAAGCAATATGAGCACTAGCAGCACCTTCGGGCAATCCAGTGGCAGCGGCTGCGGCTGGAGCATGGACGAAGTTTCTCTCGGGGGTCGAATTCTTGAATCCCCGCACCTTCGGATATTTAGCTATGCTGAGCTAAAGAGTGCCACGAAGAATTTCAAGCCTGAGACTGTTCTTGGTGAGGGTGGATTTGGGAGGGTATTTAAAGGATGGGTCGATGAGAAGACTCTGAACCCTGCAAAGAGTGGACTTGGAATGGTGATTGCTGTGAAGAAACTCAACCCTGAGAGCGTGCAAGGTTTAGAGGAGTGGCAGGTGATAATTTTGTTGAATTCATTCGCTTTATATGCTTAGAGAGCTTGTCTTTTTTTTCTCACTAGTTTTCTTAGGAGCGGCCTGAGCCTGCGATTTATTGATATTAAAAATGACTAATATTTAGAAAGATAGAACTACATGGGGATGGATGTAGGAGAGAAAAACTAAAAAAATGTTTAAAGCCTTCCACCTCAATGCAACGACGAATCGATAACTTCAATAGTTGTGAAGCACGCCTCCTGATATCTTTCCTTATTCTTTGAATTGAAAACATGACTGTTACATTCTCTGGATGGACCAACAAGTTGCAATGATCATACTATCTCATTCGTGTTTTCTCGCAAGTTTAGTTACTGTTCTTATAATTGTATGCTTAATTTATTTTGATATAGTCTTGTGCTTGCGTTCATTGCACATTCTATATATGCAGTATAATTCCTCCTTTTTCTCATCTTTAGAGGAAATGGGTTTCATTCTCTTCTATTCTAGTTTAGTTATGATAGTTTGAAGGTACATTGATTGTCTTCTGGTTTTCTTTTAATGTTTATTGATTGATGTCCTGTGCTGATGGTTCAATTAAGCATTTATTACTTGATGATATTTCTCTTTAGATTCATAATGAAATTAGAAATATCTAGTACTTTAACACTCCTTTTCATGATGATAGTGTTTTTCTTAGGAAAGACTGGGTGTACAGGTTCCCGCAGTTGTCTCATTAATTAGAATTTAACGGAACAACCCAAAAAAATCAAATTCCATGATGATAGTTTGATGTTCAGGTTAAGTGTTCATACAGTATATATTCTTGTTTATTCATAAATTCAGACGATTTTCAGCCTCTCATGGAGTATGCTTCCAATTTGATCATTTTCCAGTTCTAATTTAGCTGTGTCAGCACATGACAGTTTTGGATTTAGGAAAATGCAACAAATATGTCGGGTATAAGTTTGAATTAGTATGTTGTATGTTGTATATGCCAGTCTTGACTTTGACTTTTACAAAGAACTGGACATCAATTTGAAGAATTAGTATGTTGTATATTGCAGCATTTAATGCATAATTGGTTAAGTTTATAAATTAAATTTTATCGTAATTTTTGCTTCTCTCTCTGGTCTCCTGGGTTGTTACTGTTGGGAGTTAATATCAAATCTTGGTACGGTCATTAGAGGAGCTTGAAGATCACCTTGGATTTGGAGGTTTGAATGTTGCCTTGAAACCTGAAATATTAATTAGGTGATGAATTCCAAGTGCCAAGCTCCACATTATAAAAGGAGAGGAGGGTGTTGGCATTTGTAGGAGTCATCCAAGAAATTGGTCTTGGATCTATATTCCTCTACAATTGTTCTTATCCTCTAACGGAGATTCTATGAATTGTATCTATTGGTTTTTGGGGTTGTCAAAATATTGTGGATGGGTAGAAAAAGGGTTTGACTCCATAGATTGTAGAGGGTGTGAGTGAGAGGACTTTCTCCTGTTTTGTACCATTCTCCTTGATAGTGGAAATTACTTATCGTGTTGTCCGTGTACGTAGGCTTAGGCTGAACCACATAAATCTTGGTCTCCATTATATTGTTTTCTTGCCTAGTATAGGGTAAGATTGATTTTGACCCAACTCTTACTTATAGGTTTGATTGGTTTATTCTTCATGTCACAGCCGTAGTATGTTTGTAACCTATGCTTAGTTCTTTTTTTCACTTTCTTTCATGTTGCAGTCTGAAGTTAATTTTCTTGGAAGGCTATCACATCCAAATCTCGTTAAGCTCTTGGGCTACTGCTGGGAAGACAAGGAGCTACTACTCGTATACGAGTTTATGGCAAAAGGGAGCTTGGAGAACCACCTCTTTAGAAGTGAGATTCCAACAGATACTGATTAATCGCTAGTATTTCATTTCTCTCAAGAAAAAACTGATATACTTCATAGATGAGGCTGCTCTTAGTGCCATATTACTTTTAAATTTGAACTTAGCCTAGTGAAGGATTTCAACCAATGAGCCTAGTAATTTTTTCTGGTCCTGTATTACTATCGACCATTTCTCTTTCCTGAAGAATTTTTTATCTCCGATATGAAATTCTATTATCATGCATCATCTTTTTATTGTGACATTTTTGGGCCTAGAGAATTTTTGAAACAAAAATACCTACCTAAATGAAATGATGAGGGGCTTTTGTCACACTTTTTCCATCCACATTGATATCTTCTTTTATGGAAGAATCACTTGTTTCTTATTTTATATGATAAAACTGTGTACCGAGTTCTTAGACACGTAACTTGCACACATAAGTAACTTTTTTTTTAATTACAGGAGGGGCAGCTTTTGAACCACTCTCATGGAGTCTAAGGCTAAAGATAGCCCTTGGAGCAGCACGAGGACTTGCATTCCTTCACGCAGCGGACAGGCAAATCATCTATCGTGATTTCAAGGCCTCGAACATCCTCCTTGATTCAGTACTGTTTCTGTCCTTAGCAACATTTTATTTCTTCAGATGATTTACAATTCGATTTTCTCCAACTAATCTTGTTCTTTTGTTCTTACAGAATTATAATCCTAAGCTCTCTGACTTTGGTCTGGCAAAGAATGGGCCAGCTGGTAGTCAATCACATGTTACTACTCGGGTCATGGGCACCTACGGTTATGCTGCACCAGAATACGTAGCTACTGGTATGTATCAATAAGGACTCATACTTTGTTAATTGGGTCAATTGCACATAGACCCCCTGTATTATTGCTGTTTTGAATTTAATATCCCCCCAGTTCCATTGTTGCAGATAGACCGCCTGGGTTAAATTTTGTTGATTCTTTCACCCTTGGTGAAATTTCAGGAGACATTGCCCCTAGTTGAAATTAGTGAGTGTACTGCAGTGTAGTTAGTATGGGGGTCTATGTGCAATGAACCCTTGTTAGTTTGTATACTTTGCTAAAGAAATACTTTGATAGTGCCGTCATAAATTGGGAATTTTGTTCATGGACCCCCATATCACACGCTTGTAGATTGTGGAAGGACCACACACCCTTTACCGTCGCATCAACTCACTTAGTGGTTCGTCATCAATAGTGGTCAAATGGTGTTGAATGGGACATTATTGCAAATTCCACATCATTCATTTCTCCACTGACCCTTATCACACAGCAAGATCTTTTCTACTCGGGTGAACTTAATGCTTTAGTCCATAGGATGACTGAATTCTTTATCAAGAGTGAACAACCAGCTAATGCACTCGTGTTACACACAAACACATGTACAAAGACAACACATTTGGTGGATCACAATTTATGGAGACAGCAGAAGTTGTTTATTGCACATGGGGCCATCTATAGTGTTTGAGGTTTCGAGTCAGTTGCCACAACCAATTAGAAAGTGGAGACACAAGAACTGGAAGGTAGGATTAAATTTTGCGTAAATTTCACATAATCCACCCCAACCCTTGCCCATTTTGACATAACCCCTCTAAACTTTGTAAATTTGTAGATGTCACTTAACGCCCCTAACCATTTGTGCAATTGTGCTTGTCAATAAAACTCCCCAAATAGTTGCAATTTTTCAACATACCTCCTAATGAAATAAGGAGGGTTTTTTGAAACTTTATCCAATGCTCATGCAGGTTTTTTGAAAGTAGTATTGAAAGTTTGGGTTTTCTAAACATAAAGTCGAAAGTTTGTGGGGATTTCTGGAAATAATGTTGAAAGTTTGGTGGGAGGGGTATGTTGAAAAAAATTTGGGGTTACACAGTTAGTGGGGTATGTTGAAAATACTGTAGTCCGTGTGCATCAGGAGTTGATTACTGTGTCATAGGAGCAAGGATCGAAAAAGATTGCTAAGCTGTATTTTAGGGACTAGAAGTTGGGGTCATCTTTACATGATCCCACAAATTGAATACTCCTATTAAGACCACCTAGCAAGTTTCCTTAAACAAATATTCTGGCAGTAGAACCCTCACAGATTTTGATTTTGTTCGCGACCACTTTGGTAGTGGAGAGATCACTTTCTCAATCTCCATCATCCAATATTAGACGATTGTGATTCATTCCTAATATACACTATATCTACCATGAATTATACTATTTTTTTTTTAATTTTTATCTTTTCACTCAAGACAATCATAATAGTATACCAAACGATAGATGGTTATGAATAGGGTTAGTTGTTGATAGGCCCCTTGTCCTATTGTGCAATTGCATGTAGACCCCCTTGTAGATCTATTGTTATAGATAGACCCCCTGAGTGAAAAATTTTCGACTCATTTATCCTTATAGAAAGAGAAAACTGTTTTTGGTAAATGAACATCCTTAAGAGTAAAAGAGTCAAAAGAACATATCACTTCAGTCCATCTGCAATGAAAGAACTTCATGGGGTTTACCCGCATTTGGACAATAGTACTGCCTGTCTATCCGCAAATAATCCTTATGAATAAAGTAGTCTATATCACAACTTCCCTTACTTTTTTCTTTGCATTTCTTCACAAATGAAACTCTTGAAACTCATCAAAATCTAAATTCGATCTTGTGTTATGTTACCTAGGTCATCTATACGTGAAGAGTGACGTGTACGGATTCGGGGTGGTGCTCCTTGAGATGCTCTCCGGTCAACGAGCCCTCGATTCAAACCGGCCCAGTGGACAACACAACTTAATAGATTGGGCTAAGCCATTTCTAGCAGACAGAAGAAAACTTGCCCGATTAATGGACCCTCGTCTTGGGGGGCAATATCCATCCAAAGGAGCTCTTCAAGCTGCACAACTCACTCTGAGATGTCTTGCCGGTGAGCCTAAGAACCGGCCGTCAATGAAGGAAGTCGTCGAGAATCTAGAACAGGTCGAAGCGATGAAAAGTAGAGTGAGAAAGTCCAGAGAATCTGCGTACTCTCAGGGTGCAAATCGTAATAATGGAAACGTTGTTGCCCATCCGCATCGTTCACCCAAGGTGAGGTGAGTTTGGGGTGATTTTAGGCCAAACCCCAATTTTGTTGTATGCAATTTATTGTTGTTATTTTTTTCTTCATCCTTTTCTTTTACAATGTTTATAGGGGGTTTGGAGGAATTGGTAATTATTTGTGTTTATAGCGGAGTTAAGATTGTTAACTGATTGCTATGAGATGAAAATTTCTTTTCTTGAACTTAAGGGATTCTTTTTTCCTTCTCTTAAACTGTAGCAATGTTTTGTATTTATCAAGACTTCTTTAGGGAAATAATGCCTCTTTCATTGCTGCTCCACTTTTCATTCAAGACAAATCTCGATCATTCATTACAAAATAGACAATTGTGATCAAAAGTCATGGTTTCTGTGTTACTTTTTATAGTAAAGAGGACCCAAATTCTTTTTTTGGTAGAAAAGGAATTAAAACAAGCAATGTAATAAAACAGAGAATAGACAAAGAAGAGAGAAGCACCTACACCACCCTAACACATCAGGGAGTAGCAACACCTAACCGATCGCCATGCAAAAGATTATAAATACTGGTTGGAGCGTTGTCGGGGATTTGCACAGGCACCAAGGACTCCACTCCACTGTTTGCGAGAGCATCTCCACAATAGTTGCCTTCTTTGTAAGTATGCATGAGCTTGCAGTCCCAATCTCATGCTCCAAGCTCGCCGCAACAAAGTATCTCCTGGGATTCCACTCCATATTTTCCCCTTTTATCAAACTAATCACACTTGTCGCAACTGACTCGCAAATAATCTTTCGCCATCCCCTATCCCACGCAAGCGAGTGTCCGAATCTAACTGCCTCAAGCTCTGCAACAAGGTTACTACACACCCCAAGATTTAACGTGAACCCAACAAGCCATAAACCATCTGAATCTCGAATAAGGCCTCCCGCGCCTGCTCTATCCGGATTATTCTTTGAAGCTCCATCCGTGTTCAATTTAACCCAACCATGAGGGGGTTTTACCCAAGAAATATGCCTATCCACCTCTAAAACAGAATGAGAACTGGAGCTATTAAAAGCTTGCACCACACATCTTCCTTTAAGTTGGTATGACAGATATGTGAATTTCCAGCCTTCGACTCACAATTGAGGAAGCTACTATGAGGAAAATATTTGTCCCTAAGCATACGGACCCGCAAGCTATTTGGCTCGTCGAAAAATTCTCCAGCCAATTTTCCCAAGCATAGCTACATTAAACACATGAAAGTCTTTCAATCCCAAACCACCAACCTGCTTCGGCTTACAGACCTTATTCCAATTTACTAGATGGACTCTCTTTCTTTCAAGAAGTTCGCCCCCACAAGAAATTTCTATTTAACTTATCAGTTTCATTGCAAACAAAGGTAGGAGCTCTTACAGTCTGCATAGTACAAAGACATAGGGAGAGATCGGATCTCCCTGCCGAAGACCACGCTTAGGAGTGAAAGGGTCCAAAACTTCACCATTCCATAAGATTGAGGTCTCAACCGAGGACACTGAGAACATAATCAAGTCCCATTTTATTCGATCATATGCTTTTTCAAGGTCGATCTTCAGAGCCATTGCATTTTTCATAATCTCGTAAGCGATAATGATATTATCAGTTGGTTGTCGCCCAGGAATAAAGCTACACTGCGTTTGCTCAACAATCTCCTTAAGAAAAGGGCGTAGTCGACCTACCAGCACCTTCGTAATGATTTTTTACGCTACTGGACACAAACTTATAGGTCGAAATTGCTTTATCGTCACCGGAGAAGGGGCTATGGGGATGAGGATAAGAAGTGTCTTGTTAAAGGATTTCAGGAAATCTCCCTGTATCGAAAGCCCGCCGAACCCAGAGAGAACCTGAATCCTTCACTGTAGACCAACATTTCTGATAAAACCCAGCTTGAAAACCACCCTAACCCGGAGCTTTTAGCGGCTTCGTCGAGAAGAGGGCCCTCTTCATTTCTTCCGTGTTAAGAGGTAGACTAAGAGCTGCCTGAGCATGTTGTCTTAAAGGACTGACAATACCATATTGACTACGTGCATAAACCAAAGGAACATTCTCATGATATTAATAGATACAAAGTACTGTCGTGCCATTTTTTATAAAATCTTCAGATCAGTACACCAATTTTCTTGATCATCCTGCAAAGCCAATATTTTATTTTTTTTCTTCGTCGGATGATTGTTTGAAGGTGGAAAAAGGAAGTATTCCTCTCCCCACAAATAATCCATCTCTCTCGCGATTTCGAAACCAATAGACTTCCTCCTTCATTAGATCAGATTCTAAACGAGACAAAGATGAAGAGTAGCTAAGACTTAAAACCTGTCGGATACCCTTAAGCCTAGCCAAAATTCGCTTCTTACGGAAAAATAAATTTTTGAACACATCCTTGTTTCAATCTTTTAATTTCAGCGACAACTTGGTCCAGTAACAAAGGAATGTCTGCGGAGTTACTATCCCGATTCTCACTCGCTAATCTGTCAAAATCTTCATGTCTAGACCACATTGCTTCCACTCGGAAGGGCTTCGTGTTCGTGTACGACCACTTCCGGAAAGCACAGCCTCCACTCATAGTTCCGGCCCATAGTTCTATCCAAGCGAGCCTGAATACTCCGACCTGCTCTCCCTTTACCGGACCGCGTAAATTCAGCTCCTTTGAAACCCAAATCAAACAACCCGCACACATTAACCATATTGTTAAATTTTTCGTAGCCTCAAAGGCACAGGTACCATTCCCTCCTTTTCTTTCAGAATCAATAGCAACGTTGTTGAGATCACCAACCATAAGCCAAGGGATGAACAACATTACAACGAGCTCCCCAAAAGCCTCCCAAAGCTTCCACCGAACTGCGGCGATCGGACTAGCGTAATTTTCGTTCTGACCACTATCCACCGTAGCACGAATAGACTGAGGGGACACACCAAACACATCTAATTTCACAGAATTAGACTTCCATAGAATCCAAACACCACCCGCAAATCCAATTGAATCGCTCCTGACCCGACTACAAAAACCAATTTTACTGATAATAGACTCAGCTTTTCTACCAGGGTCCAGGATGAGTCCCTACATCCTGCACTCTACCTTGCCCCAAATGTTGGTCTAATTCAACACCAGAAATCCCTAACATCTTCCTGCTATTTTCCAAAGTGCAAGAACTGTTGCAGACATTGTAACCAACGTCTACAATATGTACGGTATATATTAAAGGCCATGTTACCTTGTCAAATTGGAATAGAAAAGATCAAAATAACCAGTTGAACAATAAAAAGCTATCTCATTATCTCCGTATGCTTCACAAAGACTACTGCTTAATTATACAATGATTATTGATAACTTGGCATTGCAAGCTATTTCTGTCAGCTTGGAACATGTTTGGGCTACTATTTATTTTTTGTTAACTTATAACTTATTTTCAAAACTCCATATAAGGATGTAGAAAGTTAAGGAAAGTGTTCGTTGAAACACTTTGACTTTGAAGGATATGTTGTAGTTGTGTTTGCGAAACCAATAACTTATAAGGTTGTAATAGTTGTCAAATGATAAAAATGACATCTTGTTAAATTTCATATTGTGACTAATTGATTAATTATATATAAGTAGATAATAATTATTAGTAAATTAATTAATTATTTAAATAATTAAATAATAACAATTAATTATTTCATATTAATTATTATAATTAATTACTAATATTGGGACAAATTAATTATTTTTATATTAATAAATTTATCATTAGTAAAATTATTAATTAATTAATTTAGAATTAGTTATTCACAATAAGGAATATACTTAATTAACAATAAGGATATATATTACATTATTTGAGGTTATAAATTACTAATTAATTTAGTATTAATTTTAAAAATTATTTATTAATTAACTAATTAATTAATAAGAATAATTATTTTATAATAAAACATATTTAATTAAAATGTAACTTATATATCACATTATTTATGGTTATTAATTACTAATATTAACATAATTTAATTAAGTTCTTTATTAATTAAATAATAATTATTAATAAAATTATTAATTACATTTATTATTTTATAATAAGAAAAATATTTAATTGAAATATTTAGAGATCCACTGCAAGATTGATAAATGGGTAATGAGGGTATTATGATCTTTTGGCATTAACAAGTAAAACTACTTATAAGTAGGAAAAATATGTTTGGATTTCCCAACTTATTTTTACTACTTATAAGTTATAAGTTAAAAATACTTTGACAAGTGAACCTTCACCAAACACGATCTTGGTAACTTATAAGTAGAAAGATACTTATAAGTAAAATAAGTAACCTATAAGTATGTTGCCAAAATACTCTTATTATAAACATCTCATTAAACTGATTATGTAATCATGTCTTCTCCATGTTATCTTTGCTTCATAAGATTCTATGAACTATCAAGATGAAATCGATGAATTATATTATGATTTCTTAAGTACACCAATAATTCATATTTGGTCATCACATTTGAAAATATTTATTGGGGTTTTGAGACTGTAAACCAATTATATATTAGCAAATGAAATGTCCCCTTGAAAATCCGTGGACATTATGAATATTTTTGTCTAGAAGTTCCAGCTTCCATTCTGTTTCTTTCTTTCTGAAACTTGAATTTTGAAGTCAATAAATTCAAATAAAATCATTTCAAGAGTTGTACAGTTGTTGATCAGGTCTTTGAACACATCTTTGTTGGATCTTTAACATTTCTTAATTATTAAACCACTCACTGCCTCCCATCTTCTCATCATATTAATAAATCTTTTACCCTAACCAATCTGAAATTTATTCTTTCTTTTAGAAACCAATTCATGTGTACTATGAACCACGACAATTATGATCTATATCCTAATTTTTGATATGTTGCAACCACAAAAGTATTTGAATGATAGATGGGGTGTTGCGAGTTATTGTGATATGAGACAAAGTGGTAGCTGCGTAGTCTAGAGGTAAGTTAGTTTTTGAGTCTAGATTAATTCTATAATGTTGCATTGATTCTTTGGTATGAGTAGTTTTTGGCAAGTGGGTTGGTAACTCAAAGTCAAATCTATCCTGACTTTGACTTTTATCTTTATCTCTTTCAACTAATGCTTGGTCTTCAATGTCAGTTCTCTCGTCCATCGAACAGCAGACAACATTCATTGGACAGTTGGTGGTCAAAAAGAATAACCATCAAAGTAGTGCACTGTCAAGTGAACATAAACTATTGGATAATTTTTCAATTTATTGACATGAATCTGTTGTTTTGTCTCATACAACCACCATCATTTTCCATCCATCTCTCCCTTCAGCAGACTAGGACCACAACCTTGTATAAATAGCTTAATAAGTTCAATTTCAGTAAGATGATTGGTGTGAAAGGTTGCAAGCTGTGATGAGCCCCACAGAGGATTGTCTAAATGACCAGTTGACTCAACTTGAACGAGTCTTGGTTTTGTCTGAGACTAAAGACCAAAGAGAATGAAGAGAGGGCATTAAAAGCAAGCAGAGATCGTACTTGAGAGAGAAAGGGATATAAGGGGAAAAAACAAGGGAAATGGGGAACTGCATGGGCTGTTCTATGAAATCTTTGAGCCCTGCCAACACCAAGCAGTGTAGAAGTTCTCCAGGTATTATATATGTAATTTGGTTTAACCTTTTTTGTAATTATTTGTAGTTTGCTAGCAAGATATGGGCAAGTTATCATTCTTGTTTTGTGATAGAAATTCAGGTTGCATTGTATTTGATGTTTCCTTTCGTTTGGTTATGGGATGAATTCATTACTGACACTTGGTCTACAGAACCCTCAACTTCAAAGGCTAGCAACCGAAGAACTACTGATCAGCCTGCAGGAAAGTCTACAAGCAGAGAAAAGGTTCAGCCTGTAGATCAAAATCTTCAAGCTGGGAACCTAAGAGTGTACACATTAGCGGAGCTCAAGAAGGCTACCGAGAATTTTAAGCCCCAAGCAATTATTGGCGAAGGAGAGTTTGGCAAAGTATTCAAAGGATGGGTGGAAAAAAACACTCTGAACCCTGCAGTCAGCGGCAATGGGGTGCCGGTCGCTGTGAAAAGATACTATTTGGAGAATATGCAAGGGTTGGAGGAATGGCTGGTGAGTATACGGACACATTAATACTTTTAAAGTCTTTTGCACTCCACCGGAACTCTAAAGTTGTGACGAGGGCTGAGGTTTACAATTATATACTCTAAGATGTCTCTGTAGGTTGAGTCACTACAACAAAGATTGTAAATTATGATACATTTTTTGTCTCTACGCGACACATTTTTGTGTCGCACAAATAGAGCGCGACACATAACAAAAGTGTGGTTAGAGCATGTGTGGAGAGCGTCTTTCTACACATGTGCGAATGTGTCACAAAGTCTGACACATATATGTGTCAAGAGTGGTGACACATAGTTATGTCTATATCATTAAAAATATAAAGAGTATCATCATTGAACACTAAGAGTGGTGACACATAGTTATGTCTATATCATTAAAAATATAAAGAGTATCATCATTGAACACTAAAACTTCCCACAAGGTCACCCATCCTAGGATTACTCTCACCAAAACACAATTAACTATGAAGCTTTTTAGCTTCTACACTATCATAAATGTTTAATCATCCTTATAATTAAAATCTAAGATTTATTATTTAAACCCATTAATATATCTTCTCACAATCCATGTTGGATTATAAGCCTATTTCAATTATATTTAATTGTATATCTAATGACACAAATATGTGTCGTGATTTGCCACACTTTTTATTTGTGTCACTATTGTTTAATCTTTTGCAAATAAAATTGACACTTTTATATGTGTCATAAAATAAGTGTGGATAAATACAACTTTTGTTGTAGTGAGTGCACTTTTCATGGGCTGAAACCTAGACCTGCACAGCAGTATCTTGACTTAAATCTGATTTAAATTTGTGGTTAGTGGGATCTAAACCTGTATTACTTTGGTACCATCTTATATTTCTATGGCACAATTTTGATGTTTTGGTGTAGAGGAGGAGACTTTAATATGGTATTGGAGTATTCCATGTTCAAATCCTAGTCGCCAGGTATTTAAAAGCATATTATAATACCGATATTGCTGCATGAGTTTAGTTTCAGTCCCTCAAATGGACGCTCACCCTGGGGAAGCATGTTTGAGAATAAATTTTAACCCTCAATCTTCATCAAAACTTCAGAATGCTAGTACAATGAAATTAACTTTATGAAGTACTCTTGAAACTGTAAACAATGATTGTTTAAGTTTGTTTGTTTGCTGAACATCAATTTGTTTAATTTTTTTAATTTTTTTCTTGCATTTCAGTCTGAAATTAGGTTTTCTGGGAAGCTTTCACACCCAAATGTGGTAAAACTCTTAGGATGTTGCAGAAAGGACAGAGAGCTTGTTCTTGTATATGAATTTATGCAACTGGGAAGTTTAGAGAAACACCTATTTGCAAGTGAGTTTTGAGCATGTATTTTTTTATTTCTTACTGCTGATATTTACTACCATAAAAAAGTTGCATATTTTCTTGTTTCTAACATATTGCTAAGTAGACTGAAATGCACAAAATTTTTGGCCTAGTTAACCACAGGCATTGGTCAAAAAAAGATACAAATTCTTTGAAATGCGCCAAGTTTCTGAGAAATTGGTCATGATATATTTGATCCATACGTAAATATCATGAAAATGGATATAAAGCTTAATTTGATGGATACTTAGCATTGTAATATGTCTGAAAAAGTATCTTAAAGGGTGAAATTCTGACATTTGGACTAGCAGAAGAATTCATAATTCCACTTGTGCTTTAATCAACAACAACAATGATAGTAATTATGAATTTTTGTGCAGGCGGAAAAGGGTTTAAGTTGCTCTCTTGGAGCACACGGCTGAAAATAGCCATCGATGCAGCTCAAGGACTTGCATTCTTACACAATTCAGAGAAACAAGTCATCTACCGCGATTTCAAAACCTCAAACATCCTACTTGATTCGGTTTGACTCTATATATGTTCACAAAAATTATACTTGCAATGCGTTAATGGAAAAATGCATAAGTTCTTGATCTCTTCATTAGGGTTACAATGCCAAGCTATCTGATTTCGGTTTGGCGAAAAATGGGCCAACTGATGAAGCCTCTCATGTAATCACCAAACTTAAGGGTACCTATGGATATGCTGCCCCAGAGTATGTAGCCACAGGTTAGTATATACTACTTAGTACGTATATGGCTAATTCCATGTAGAGCCTGTATAGCATTGTTGTTTTGAACTTACTACTTTTGTACTTTCCTTGTTGGAGATAGACCCCTGGGTTAATTTTCTTTTTTACTCTTTTCACCCTTAGACTCATTAATTTCACCCAGAAGCATTATCTATCAAAATTTCACCAATGGTAGAAAAGTTGAAAAAGTTTAACCCAGGGTGTCTATGTGTGATAATGAAACTACAAGAACAATAAGTTCAACACGAACAATCCTACGGAGGTTCTATCTGCAATTAACTCTAGTATGTTTATGTACTGCATAATTCTCTTATGGACTAAAACTTTATCCATCATATGATCAATCCCTAGGACACTTGTACGTGAAGAGCGATGTGTACAGCTTTGGAGTAGTACTACTTGAGGTTCTTTCCGGTAAACGAGCATTCGATCCAACTCGATCAAATGGAAAGCAATACTTAGTAGATTGGGCAAAGCCATACTTATCGAATTACATAAAACTCACTCGTGTTATGGATCCTAACCTCAAGGGACAATATCCGTCAAAAGGAGCTCTTCAAGTATCTCAGCTTATATTGAGGTGTCTTTCTTATGATAGAAAGGCAAGGCCTTCAATGAGAGAAGTCGTGGAGGTTCTTGAGCAAGTTGAAGAAATGAAAGTGAAAGAGTCATCAAAGTCATCGTGGGGTTGTAACGGGGGTCAGGATTCTGTGTCTCACCCGTTACCGCTTCCTCCAAGGCATAATGGTGCACATGTTAAGGTTGCACACCGATGTTAATGTGTTGTGTGTTTTTGTATTCATATTGAATTAACAGAATGACCCAAAAACAAATAAAGGCAATATGATCTGTTTGGAATTGTGTTATCTTCTATGAGAGTCCAAGGAAAATATATATGAAACATTCAGTGTTTTTCTTTTCCAATTAATTTAGGTCAAAAGGTCAATTCTTTGACAATTTTTCTCAGCCGTGGATCGATTTATAAGGTTAAGTTTTGATTTTGTGTATTATTCTTTCCATTTGTGCAAGGGATGTTTCTGTTCATTAATGTATTTTTCTATACATACTGAAGAAGTAAGCTGATCAGTTTGAAGTTGTATATGTTTTCTGAAAATGCAAGAAATATCCAGGGAAAATGGTATTTTTGAAGGGCAATGACCAATTATTTTTCAATATATTTTAGGAAAATTTTCTGTTCGGTGTGGTAAATTTCTGGTGCAACGACTAACTGCTCCTGTTCAATGTATTTTTTTGGAAATTCAGGTCAAAAGACCAATTATTTTCCAAAATTTTCACCCAAATTTTCAGGAGGAAATTTCTTTTCTTAAGGTCAAAAGCTGATACTACATTTAACTAGAGAGACTCTTTGATATTTATTACTGGTATAAAGGCAGATATTTATTAATGGGTTTCTATTAAGGCAAAACTTCACTGTAGGTCCCTAATGTATTAGCCAAATTTCATTTGGGTCCTTAATATTTGAAAGTCATCAACAGAGATCCCTAATATTTTCTCCGTCATCAAATTAGGTCCTTTTCGAGATTTTCCGTTATCTATTGCTGATGTGGCAACTGACTGGACTGTCTTTTCTCTCTCCTTTTTGCACATGACCCCCTATAAGTTTTAAAAATTACAAATAACACCCTGAAAATTTTTAAAAATTACAAACAACACCCTGTTAGTTTGGAACATCACAATATCCCCCTAAAATTTTCAAAAGCTACAAGTGGTTCGGTAAAAAATTTACAACCAACCCCTTGAAAGTTTTAAAAATTACAAATAACACCCTAAAAAAATTTTAAATTATAAATAACACCCTCTTAGTTTGGAACATCACAATATCCCCCTAAAAATTTCAAAAGCTACAAGTGGTCTGGTAAAAAATTTACAACCAACCTCTTGAAAGTTTTAAAAATTACAAATAGCACCCTAAAAGTTATTTGTAATTTTTAAAACTTTCATGGGGCTATAAAAATTTGGAATGTTTGTTTGTAAAAATTTAGAGATTCATTTATAGTTTTCAAAATTTCTGAGGTTGTTTGCATATTTTCTAGGAGGCTTTTTATAAAATTTTAGGGAGTTATTTATAATTTTTAAAAGTTTTAGGGGTAGTTTAGAAAATTTTTAGGGGACCCTTGTTTAGGAAATACACAAACATCTCTTAGAAGTTTTAAAACTATAAATGGACCCCTAAATTTTTATAAATAGACCCCAAAAGTTTTTATAAATAATTGTTGAAGTTCTTTAAAAATACAAATAACTTTTGGGGTGTTATTTATAATTTTCAATACATTTAGGGTTGGTTGTAAATTTTTAGCGGACCACTTGTAGCTTTAAAATTTTAGGGGATATTGTGATGTTCAAAATAAACAGGGTGTTATTTGTAATTTTTTAAAACTTTTAGGGTGTTATTTATAATTTTTAAAACTTTCAAGGGGTTGGTTGTAAATTTTTTACCTGACCATTTGTAGCTTTTGAAAATTTTAGGGGGATATTGTGATGTTCCAAACTAAAAGGGTGTTATTTGTAATTTTTAAAAACTTTTAGGGTGTTATTTATAATTTTTAAAACTTATAGGGGGTTATGTGCAAAAAGGAGAGAGAAAAAACAGTTCAGTTAGCTGCCACATCA
The DNA here is from genome assembly GCA_012295165.1 of Asparagus setaceus. NCBI lineage: Eukaryota > Viridiplantae > Streptophyta > Magnoliopsida > Asparagales > Asparagaceae > Asparagus > Asparagus setaceus. The sequence continues at coordinate 46,855,477 of CM022702.1, read as the reverse complement.
GCAACATATAAGGAAAAATATCGAAAATGACCTAATTTAATGACGGAGAAAACGTTAGGGATCTCTGTTAATGACTTTCAAACATTAAGGACCCAAATGAAATTTGGCTAATACATTAGAGACCTACAGTGAAGATTTGCCTTCTATTAACTAGCAATTTAACACGCTTTTATCTGTTGTACAATTTCCAGCAATTTTTATGATTAGTTTATGGGTCAACTATGTACTTCCAAGTGATTTATATTTTAACTTTGTTATCTTAATTATCATAATTCAAAGTCTAGTTTGACAACTGAACTGTGACCAAGTTATAGTAACATTTGCAAATAATTATGTTGTTTGTGTAAATACGTAAGGATTGCATGCCCTCTATTTGTCAATAGCAGAAAGCACTGACTTCTGGGGGAGGCTTTGACCGACTAAATTTACCAATTCATATATTTCAGCAAAAAGAAATTGACTGTTTGGTAAGTAAAATAATTGAAGAAAAATAGTGGAGAATAAATAAGTTTGATTTTGTCGGAAGCTTCGTAGTATTCTTTTTCCTTAATTCTGGAATTTGAAAGTTCAAACTATTTATTATTTGAAAGTTCACGCTGTTGAGCATCAAATTTAGTGATGATGTAGGTGTTAAATATAATAATATATGTTTTTCATATTTTATCATCTCTATTAGGTAGCATATAACCATATAGTAGGCAACATATTCTCTTATTATTCTCTCTTTTATTTTCTACTTTTGTTGGGGCTTCCCATATTAAGTCTCCATCTTGTATAAACATATGTCACATGTGCTGGAACTGGGATGCAAGCCTAGAGGGGAGGTGAATAGGATTGCTACAATTTTTCGACTAAACTCAAAATATGCAGCGGAAATAAAATATGTGAAAAACTGAAAGCAACCAACACAGGAACATGAGTTTATAGTGGTTCAGATCAAAATCATACGTCCACTCTTCCTTCTCGCGAAGGACATTCTTTACTATGACCGGAGTTCTTCTGAATCACAACCCGATTCAATAGGCTTTACAGACAAGACCCTGAAATCTACCCGAAACCAACGAAACACCCAACTCCTTACAATGACCAGAAAAACCTAGCCCTAACTAGCCAACCTCAATTCACCTGGCTTGAGTATGCCAACCCTTAATTACCCTGGCTTGAGTACTCCGTCAAACTTACAAGTTTAAAATACAAAACCAATCCAAAAAATAATTAAAGCGCAAATAAAAAGATCTTACAGCCCTTTAAATAAATCGTTTTTCAAAACGTTAACGTTGAAGATCCATGAAGAAGCGATGTTGTAGATGAATACAAAGGGCACTTCTCCTCGCTAAAACAATCCTCCGATGTTGAGCACGACGAGAAGAACTTGAACGAGGCTCTGGGGTTTAAATTCTCAAATCAAATTCTCTCACAAAATCCTAGAATAGATCTCTCCTTTTTCTTTGTTCTCTTCCTTCTCTATTATGATCTCCATCTCCACTTAAATAGGTCTTGATAGAACAGGAAAGAGATACCCAAATCAGAGTCCAAATTGAAGATCAAACAGGTTGATGAACGGCAGAGATTAAATCTAAAAATCTGCCAAAACTCCTAGCGACCATTGATGGTTCATCACGATCATCAATGGTTGCCTGTAGTCCCTCGATTGTGCAAATTCTGGTTTCTGGATTTTAGCGATTGTTGACTATAGTCCATCGATCATCGATTGTTGACTGTAGACTAGGATGGTTCGATTTCTGATTTCTATTTTTTTAATTGTTTCTTGTAATCCATCAATGACTAGACTCGACCATCGATGGTGCCTCGTGACCATCGATGGTTCAAAGGCTGAAATCAACATTTGTGTTGATTTTTGCATCATTTTTAACCCTAACTCGTTCGTACCTGTTTATACCTGAAATATATCATTTCACAAACATATCAGTAGCAAATGAGAGCTTTTTATTTATCAAACAAGAGATATTGCACGAACAACGCAACACTCCGAACAATGTTCTAACAATCTCTCCCTTTTGATAATAACAAAACTCAAAATTTAAAATACAAAATATAAAATATGGTGAGATATATATTCAGTACATGATAAACTTATAACATGTATGATATGTAAAATAAAGCTCCCCCTACAAATATACGTATATGAAAAAGTACATGTATTACAGAAACTCTCCTTGAAACTAAGCAAAACGTCCCCTGAAACAAACTCCCCTTGAAACAAAGAACTCAAAGTTTTGTTTAAAATTTTTTTTTTCAAAACCATTCCATCATGAAATCATCAAACCATTTTCAAATTTCATCATCTTTTCTCACCCTTTTGTTATTAGCAAAAGAAATCACACCTAGGATATGCAATATACTAGAAAATTTAAATAAAAATTACCCAAAGGAGCAAAGAAGAGAAATACATATCAGTTCACAAAAGAGTTTTATAAAAAATAGCACGAGAGATACATATTTAACTTCAAAACATGCGAATCACAATGATAAGTCATGTTAAATTCACACACAAACTATGAAGATATCAATGAAAAGTTTGTAAAACAACAATAAAAGTAATTATATTAGTTCATAAAATAAATTCGGATATATCTTAGTTTGAGCTTCTCCTTTTGTTACACAACTTGAATTCTTTCAACCTTTAGAAAAGGTCCAAAATTTCAATTTATCACCTCAACCATATAGGATTTTTAAGAGGAAGAACGATAGTGTTTAGAGGCGATGTACACCATCTCTAAATATAGAAAATATTTAGTGTAGAATGGATACCCTTGAGATATTGCACGATTATATCCACGAGTGTGAGTCTTTGACCATCTTTTAATGAATACACTTTAATTTTACCGTGAATTTATAGAGTGTGGGTCTTTGACCATCTTTTTCACAAATACACTCTTTTTGCTTGATGTTTTATAGCTCATATGTACTGTGTACATGAATAAAATTTGGTGATGTATTTAAGTATAGATTGAGCTAAAAACTAATTGGTATATTTAAAAACACTTCATGAACAATATAAAACAAATATTTATTCTTACTTTTACAAGACTAAACACGATACGATAATACTAAGGTGTGAAAAGTAATATGAAACATGTTGTAAACCATCATGATTATCAATCAAACATGTATAACTATGTGTGCACATATAATATAGATAGATGTGAAAAATATGTGAACCAATATGATTAACTTATGCCTATATACCAATAGATAATAATATGTGAATATTTCATGTAAAAGCATATACATAGACATGCTCAAGTTTTTTATTTTTTAAAACAATGAAAAAATAAAGAAAAATTTTATTTTGTTTTTATTTTTCATAAGAAAACAACAATGAAAGAAAGAGAAATTTTATTTTATTTTCAATATATAAAAATAAACAAAAATCAAGAAAAAATCAAATAAAAATAAAAATGAAGAAAATCCAAAAATATGTATATACAAAAGGTCGTGATCATGCATATGGGTACTAACTAAACTAATATGCAAGAAAAGCAAATAAAAGTTAGTACATACCAGTGTATCTAATGCATCAATTGAATATGTAGATAACAAGTAAGGGTTATAGAATATACCTGAAACTTACCCTTATGAGAAGATAATATAAAATATATATCAAGTCTGTATCTTCTCAAATCCATGCAGACCGAGTATTGGATTTTGATAATCTGAACCTGCAAGCAATCACCGTATACTGCGATTAACCCTCGATCGTCCTGCAAACCTACAAAAAGATAGACAAGTGCTACCAAAGTATCCACATAGGTCCACGTTGGTTAGCAATAAGGCCTTTTGGTATTCAAATCTGTTTGACTATTTTAACCCTATACCTCATAAGACAGCTCATTAAAACATGTCCAGTTCTTCCACATCTACTACCTATATAACTAAAGGCAAACCTCAAGGAGTACTGTTCATTATACAGTATTTTTCGTGGGCCCTCTTCACACCAGAAAGAATGGGAGGGGATGAAAGCATATTAGGGGGAGAAATTTCAAATTTCAAAAAAACCCCCTTTACCTTTATAACCTCTCTCAAAAAAAAACCGGGTGCCACAAAACAGCAGCACTAAAATCTCCACCCCCTAAATTCTCTCTCAAATTCCATTTCCCCAAATCCTCAACCTCCCAACCAATCCAATCTCCTACTAACGATGCCCAACACGACCTCCTCCAACCGCCTCGAAACCCTAATCAAAACCCTAACCCTAGCCAAGCACAAATCAACCGATACCAGCTCCCTTGCCAAAGTCTTCAGGGAAATCAAGAATCAGATCATCGGCAACAAGACCAAGAAGCTCCTCTACCTCAAGCTTGGTGTCGTTCCTAAGATCGTCGCCGTTCTCTCTACGGCGGCCGAGGGAGGCGGCGGCGATGCGGCCGTCATCATGCAGGCCGCGGCATCCATCGGGAGCTTCGCGTGCGGGGTCGAGGATGGGGTCCGGGCCGTCATCAATGTCGGGGCGGTCCCGCTGCTTACGCAAATCCTGAATCATCCCGATGAGAAGGTGAAATTTTGCTGAGTTGTAGCGATTGAATTGGTCGATTTTGAATTTCTTCGTTCAAAGATTTGATTTTGTTTTGAAAAAACTAGAATTAATGTGAAAATTGATTAATGATGAGCCTTATTTGATTTAATGTTATGCAATTTGGATGTTTATTTCGCAACTTATATACACACAGCACAACCTTCCGTTGATTAGCATTTTTGAAACTACAAATCCCACCTGATGGTCACTTTAACATACATATGAAATGTATGAATCTTCTACATGGCCACATTAATCAACTATGGTTTTTCATGGACCTCTGCTCGGGGTTAATTGGGATATATTGCTAACGTTAGGTCGATGGCGTATGAGAATTTCATGAGTTATTTACTCGATTTTCCATTTTTTAAGGATTTATCTCAATTTCTGCTAAAATAATTGATTAGTCAGCACTCTGTCAAATGGTGCTAGAGCTTGCCAAGTTCAACAATTACCAAATCAAACGCGTCTTAAGAAGTGATTGCATTACGGGAGAAATGTTTGATGAGTTGCCTTTGTGAATTTTTTCTTATTATTGTTGTTTTTCTTCTTCTTTTTGTTATAGTTGCGACATATAGATGAAGATATTTGAGGCTCTAAAATTGGTGAAGATAATACAATTGGTTGTTGCTGGATTTGGTAATTTGGTGGTTTTTTTTATTGAGTTTTTTGTCTTTTGATCCAGGTACTGGGTCATGCTCTTCAGGAAGGGAAGAGGAGGCTTAACTATATTGGTATGTGATACTTGAATGCAATATTTAATTCGTAGGATAAAAAATGTTCTCCGTTATTTAGTAGAAGAACTGTGTTAATTATTCTCTGTTATTTAGTATGATAATTTTTAACTATTTTATTTATACAGACCTATTTTTATAACACATTAAATTTATAAATATAAAAATCTAACTCTCATTGTTAGTTGATGAATTAAGTTTGTATTCTTTTGGTATGCCATTTAGGAAAAAAAGATGATTGTTATATCAAATATGAGAGTACCGTGAAGAAGAAAGCTAGGATTATCAAATAATATAAAGGAAATAAAATGAGATAATAGAACAATGTTCTAACTTATAAAATTCCTTTTAATAAATTCCATTTCCTTACATGACGTTAGACAAAATTTAGTATTTATCAAATTATTTCATTATTGTTTTGTAGTAGAAAAATACAAACTATTTTGGAGAATTAACCCAAGCAACTCAACTTTTAATTAAGAAATTGAGATGAAGTTTCATAAATCAAAGAAAACTGAGAATTGTCAACTTAAATCAAGCTTTTTGATTTAAGCAACTCAATACTATTTTTTGGCTCATATGATTGTCTTTGCCCTCTGTCGCAGATGAACTTATCGACCATTTTTTCCTATTCAGGTAAAAAAAAATTATGTTTCATGCATTAGGTTTTCTTGAACTATGAAGTTTACAAATTTCATTTTGTGAGTGAAAATTTAATTTCAATAATCTCCGGAAGAAGCAATCCAATGTGAGTTCTTTCTTGCCCTCTTTTCTTTTCTATTCCTCTTTTGCATTTAACTTTGAGGCCGAATTTCCTTTTCTATTCCAGTTCAAGTAATTATCTGGTTATTATCCTCTCTGTGCACAGATACACACACGCTTGCTTTTCAAATGTGTTTCTTGATATTTGTTCTCAGATTAAAGTGAACATCAACTAAATTTGATATGTTTTATAATTTAGAATCATTTAATGTGTTTATCTCTGATGGTGATCTCGGAGCAGTGGCAAATCTTTGAATCAATTTGAGGTTCCCGAGTATTTTAGCCCTCGATTGAATTTTGGAGGGATGAAATTTCTCAGAGACGGCATACGCATGGCAGCGAACCGCCTCTCATATCTTTAAGGTAAAATCCATTGATTCTGAGTTATTTAAAGTTTGTATTCTAATTTTTCCTTCAATCCATTGTTTGATGAATTGCCTTTGTGAATTTTATTTTTTCTTATTGTTGTTTTTCTTCTTCTTTTGTTATAGTTGCTATAGGTCGATGAAGATATTTGAGGCTCTAAAATTGATGAAGATAATATAGTAGGTTGTTCTTTGGATTTGGCATTTTGGTGGTTTTGTTAATGACTTTTTATCTTTTAATCCGTGCATCGGGTCATGCTCTTCGGAAGGGAAGAGGTGGCTTAACTATATTGGTATGTGATACTTAAATACAATTTTTAATTTGTAGGATCATACTTTTTCTCTGTTATTTAGTAGAAGAATTGTGTTAATTATTCTCTATTATTTAGTATGATAATTTTAACTTTTTATTTATAAAGACCAGTTTTTAATAGATAATAACACATTAAATTTTAAAATATAAAACCTTACTCTAATTATTAGTGATGAGTTAAGATTGTGTTTTTGTATGCCATTGAGACAAAAATGATGATTGTTATACCGGGGATATGAGAGTACTCGTGAAGGAAGAAGCTAAGGATTAATAAATAATAAAAGGGAAATAAAATGAGATAATAGAACAATGTTCTAACTTATAAAATTCCTTTTAATAAATTCCATTTCCTTACATGACGTTAGACAAAATTTAGTATTTATCAAATTATTTCATTATTGTTTTGTAGTAGAAAAATACAAACTATTTTGAAGAATTAACCCAAGCAACTCAACTTTTAATTAAGAAATTGAGATGAAGTTTCATAAATCAAAGAAAACTGAGAATTGTCAACTTAAATCAAGCTTTTGATTTAAGCAACTCAATACTATTTTTGGCTCATATGATTGTCTTTGCCCTCTCGTCGCAGATGAACTTATCGACCATTTTTCCTATTCGTAAAAAATTATGTTTCATGCATTAGGTTTTCTTGAACTATGAAGTTTACAAATTTCATTTTGTGAGTGAAAATTTTAATTTCAATAATCTCCTAAGAAGCAATCCAATGTGAGTTCTTTCTTGCCCTCTTTTCTTTTCTATTCCTCTTTTGCATTTAACTTTGAGGCCGAATTTCCTTTTCTATTCCAGTTCAAGTAATTATCCGTTATTATCCTCTCAGGTAATGATACACACACGCTTGCTTTTCAAATGTGTTTCTTGATATTTGTTCTCGATTAAAGTGAACATCAACTAAATTTGATATGTTTTATAATTTAGAATCATTTAATGTGTTTATCTCGATGGTGATCTCGGGCGATGGCAAATCTTTGAATCAATTTGAGGTTCCCGAGTATTTTAGCCCTCGATTGAATTTTGGAGGGATGAAATTTCTCAGAGACGGCATACGCATGGCAGCGAACCGCCTCTCATATCTTTAAGGTAAAATCCATTGATTCTGAGTTATTTAAAGTTTGTATTCTAATTTTTCCTTCAATCCATTGTTTGATGAATTGCCTTTGTGAATTTTATTTTTGCTTATTGTTGTTTTTCTTCTTCTTTTTGTTATAGTTGCTATAGGTCGATGAAGATATTTGAGGCTCTAAAATTGATGAAGATAATATAGTAGGTTGTTGCTGGATTTGGCATTTTGGTGGTTTTGTTAATGACTTTTTTATCTTTTAATCCAGGTACTGGGTCATGCTCTTCGGGAAGGGAAGAGGTGGCTTAACTATATTGGTATGTGATACTTAAATACAATTTTTAATTTGTAGGATCATACTTTTTTCTCTGTTATTTAGTAGAAGAATTGTGTTAATTATTCTCTATTATTTAGTATGATAATTTTAACTTTTTATTTATAAAGACCAGTTTTTAATAGATAATAACACATTAAATTTTAAAATATAAAACCTTACTCTAATTATTAGCTGATGAGTTAAGATTGTGTTTTTGTATGCCATTGAGACAAAAATGATGATTGTTATAACGGGATATGAGAGTACCGTGAAGAAGAAAGCTAGGATTATCAAATAATATAAAGGAAATAAAATGAGAAATGAGAATATACATCTTTGGTGAAATTGATTAATTAGAGAAAATTTGATGATCAAGTTCTATATGTTAAAATTTTAATTTCTCCATTCATCTTCCGCATCATTCATATTAAAAATATTTGTAAGTTTTCAAAGAATGTTTTCAGAGTCGTGATCATATCCGGCCTTATGAGCTCTCATGTTAAATCAATTCATTTGCTCTCAAACTTGCTTTCTTTCATGTAACTCACCCTTCGCCAACTCTGTTGAACAGGTTGTAAAATTGCTTCACTGGGATTGACTTAACAATAAGTTTGAATTACAATCTCATGCAGATTTATATTATAGGCATATACATGACGAGGCAGAACATGGTTTTCATTTTCAGACTAATTTGGGTGTTTTGAAAAAGGAAAGTGATGCAAATAAATACATAACATAGTATATCATGAGTTTTATAAATATCCTTATTGTGGATTTTCCATGTTAGCTTATCTTGATATCGAATTGCATCCTATATCCAAAGTAGAAATTTTAGATACTCATTTGGAAGAAAATTTTAAGTGCAAATAATTTATTTTTCAGATAAATTAGAGATTTTGTAGAGGAGGAGAAAGTGCTAGAAAAGGTGAATACTTCTATTTTATGTTTTCATAGCACATATTCTCTGTTAAGCTTTTTATATTTGGTGTTTTCATATAAAATAGTGAAATACATGTTATGCAAGACTCTTTAACTTTATGGAACCCACCAGTTAGTATAAAATAGTTTAGTGTATATTATCTTATTATGTAAAAGTAGAATGTATGTAGTGTTTACAATTGTTTAAAAACATGATATCAATCAAGAAGACTATATAACATAATAAAATATTATTATAAAATATTGCACTTATATTTAGTTATTTATATTTAATTAAAAGTTATTTTTAATGTATTGCACTTATATATTTAATTAAAAGTTATTTTAACAATATCTTTTGTAATTTTGTGCTTAATGTGAATTTTACCAAAAACATTGTATACATAATATAGAATTAGGGTGTGCAATATTTTCAAACAAATACATGATGGAGTGGGTGTCCATGTGACTTATAAAATTGTTGTAGTCTTTGGACTTTATTAGTAGTTTTGATAGGATTGCATGTGTAATTTTGATAGGATACACAGTTAAATTAAAGGGATACTATTATATTACTAAAATGTTAATTGTTTAATTGTATGTATGTAATTATTACAGGTGCTCTTATTTTTACCATCTAAATGATTATATTTAGTTGACAATTTTGATATGAAGTTCAAAAATCAAAATGAATTGAGATCTTTTCTAAAAGTTTAGAACTTCAAATGGATTGAGTTCTTTTGAATTTTGCCAAGAGTGCTAATTGCTTTTAATTAGATTTGCCAATGTTATGAGATCTTTTATAAGACTCACCTGTAGGTACCGTGCTATAGTGTTCATGATGTGATGAATCTCATCTTTGAGATTGATTATTGGAACTATGTATCAACATTGATGTTGAGAAGTTGTTGAAGAAGTTGATATTCCAACTATTTGCTAATAGGATTAGGATGAAATTTATTTTCTTGAGATTGTTTTTGAGTTGTGGGAGTTTTGAATATTCAAAACTGGTGTCATCTCCATTGTCTTTGTCAACTATCCAGTAGATAAGGTGATGATTATTAGCAGTTTGAATGTTTTATTTCAAAGGTAACTAATGAAATTTTTTTAATATTGATTGTTGTTTCTATCTTTTTCCACACTGCAAATATCGACATCTCCAGAACTGTAAATACTCATGATTTGTCGATATAGATTACTCAAAGGAGAAAAAAATACTAGGCTTTTGTACTTTCATCACGAGAGAAGTTAGTTTATTTTGCATGGACTTGAATACTACCCCATGAATATTGTATTCATGTACCTAACTGTTTGCAATAAAACCCCTCTAACCTCCATAAATTTACGATGGTTCTTTGGGGGCAGTTATGATGATGAATATATATTGGAGGTTGTGCTTTGTTTTTTATTATCAGTTTTGTTTTTTTTTCTAGAAATTATCACTTTTTTCCAATTTTTATTGCATTGTACTTGATTCTGGAGATATATTTGCTTTGTATTCATTGATGTATTTTGGAGATATATTTGCTTCATGTGTAGGTGAATCATCCTACCAAGTTATATTCCAAATCTCAGTCATGAGGTTAAAAATAACTGTGACTAGAGAAAAAAGATAAGTCTTTTCTATTATTCTTTAGTCTCTCAATAACTTTCTGTCTTAAAACATTATCTTCAGATTGTGTAGTAACATTATCTTGAAACACCATTTACCTAAGTTATGTCTTCACTTACTGTTTATAAGCGGATGCTTACCAAATTTTGAATGAGAAACATTCTTCTTCTTTTATTTTTAAGGAATTGATGATTCATGTATATACCTTTGCATATTATAGATTATCATAGATTCGTAGCTATCATAGTTGATATGTATTGCTATTCTTGTGAAACTTTTCTATAGTATTTGGTTGTAATGTAACATTTTAGCTTCACTTTACAAATGGAAGGAATAGTGGATGACATGAAAATATTATGACCTTAATGCAGATGCAATCATGTAGTTACTACTTTCACTTCTTATTTTGACCTTAATGCAAGCTGATAGTACTCTTGGGACGATTTTGAGATGGCATAATAAAGTTTTTTCTATTGTATATTTGAGCATTTACTTGACCGGTGTATTGGAGATTAGCATATGTGTATTATTGTATTACTAGCCCAACTCCAAAATTTTGATTTAAGTTTTTGTTATTGGTGTATAGGTGTATTGCTACGGTGGGGTGTTTGCAACAGGAATGATGTGACAATATTTTGTAAAAATTTAAATTATTATGGAAGGAGTCTCCTTGCAATTCTAAAATTATTATGATTCAAACATTCAGTTTAATATTTACATTTACAAATTTACTTGAAAGATTATTATGTCATATATATCAATTGTTAAGGCATCGATAGTGTATTCTTATAATTTGATGTTGCTCTTCAATTATTGTTACATTTACAACACGTGCATTTTATTTAAATTTATTGATTCTCCTGTGTTTTGTATTGAAAATATATATAGCAACAAGTGAATTTAATATATCTATTATTTGATAGTAAGGGATATCATATATTTCTTATTGAATAATCTCATGGTGAAAAATGCTATAATGTTATCTTAGTAATATTTATAATTTTTAATATAATGTTTAGATGGTAATTAAAGAATTGATAGTTTGTGTAATATTAAGGAAATAATGTTGTAATAATTGCACAATAAAACTTAGAAAATAAACAATGAATAGAAACAAATAGAATCAATAACAATGCCCTTAAAAAGATCATAATAATAGATAATGGACCATATAATAATAGTAGAAATGATACATAACTAAGAAATCAAGACCAAGAGCCAAATGAAACCAATAAAGCATATATACACATAAAACAAAACACAAAGAAAATAGTTGTTTAGTGCTCTCAAGGAAACTTCTCTTTTCTTTTTTATTAGTTTGTAATGCGAATTATCGATTGATATTTTTTTCATTTTTGAGAATAATGATGGATTATGGCTAGCAGTTATACTAGCGGTGAGGTACTTATTCTAGATTTCTCTATTTTTTTTTGGGGACTTGAATTATGCTCCTTTGGTTCCTTCTAAGAGGGAGATGTGTTTAGTCAAGAGAAATAGTGAAACTTCCTCCTTTATCATTATTATTAGCATTATATTGGATTCGAATGTATCTGATAAGTTTTTTTTTATTGATGTGTGATCTATGCTAAAGGATCAAACTGAGTTTTCAAAATTTAAAATGACAATAAATCTAGATTTTTATTTGCAAATTTTCGTATATTTAACAAAGAGGCCTAGCCCGTCCAGCGGACGGGATAAATACTAGTAATGAGCATATAGAATGATAAGTTCCATTGGGAATAGGATCCAAACAAACAAGATTACTACCCTTTATAAAAGAAGGTTGAAACTTTTTATATTTTTCAGAATATGAATAACCAAGTCAAGTTTTAGCTTTTACAAATCGTTGATTGGAAAGGACCATGTTGAGACCTTTTGAACCCAATGAAAAATTCTTCACGGCCTTTTCCAAATCACTAATTTTAAACTTTAGTTGTTTATTTTCAAAACAATTGTAGTGCATTGAGTTTCAAACTTAATTTGTTCTGATGACAAATCACAATATAACTCATTTATCTTAGCAACTAATTTTTCTTTTTCACATAGATTATTTTCAAGTTGCTTAGATAAACAAGAAATTTGATTTTGGAATTGAATATTGTATGCACTCAAAAGACGTTGTATCAACTGAATTCAAATTTGAAGATGAAAATTTAACTTTCTTTGATAAAAAATTATTTTCGTTATTCAAGTTTGTATTCTTCTTTTTAGTTTTCTCATATTTATGAGCAATATTTTCTAAATGAATTAACATCTCTTTATACTTAGAATAAAGCTCATCATAAGAAGGATATACCCCTTCATCCAAACACTCACCATCAGAACTACTTGAGTTACTCTGATCTGAATCTGAAAACCATGCGCCTCTTCCCATAAGACATACTTGTACTCTTTTGTCATTATCGCGCGAACCACTCTCTGAGTCCTCCCAAGTAGTCATTTTGAAACTTTTGCCCTTCCCTTTATAGTCTTTTTTGTTCAATGGGCAATTCTTCTTCAGGTGGTCGGGTTTCCTGCATTGAAAATAAATTAATTCAGTATCAAAATCACTAAAATTATATTTATTTACCTTGCTTGTATAGTGGTCCCATTTTTCTTGTAAGAATTTTTTATCATCCTTCAACTTAAGGAAAGATTTATAGCCTTTAACAATTTTATCATGCTTGTCTTCAAAACTGGAGCTTAACTCCTTCTTCTTTGATCAGGATTTCTCCCTTTTTGCTCTAAATGCTAATGACTTCTTCTATGAATCTTCTTCTGAGACATCTTCTCTCTATTTACTTGGACTTCACACGTGATGAGATTGCCTAATCAAGTGAAAGTTTAGAAAAATTTTAAAGTTCTTCTATTGCTGTTACCTTTGGTTCCCAATCCCGAGATAGAGAACGGAGTATTTTTTTCTGCATAACTCCTTGTTGTCGTACTCCTTCCCTAAAGATTTTGATTTGTTCATGATATCGGTGAATCGTGTAAACATCTCCTGAATGCTCTTCGAGGCCTTCATCTTAAAATTCTCATATTTGCTTACTAACATTGCGAGCTTTGCCTCCTTAACCTGCGAAGTTCCTTCGTGTGTGACTTCAAGTATTTTCTAAATTTCCTGTGCAATAGTACAACTAGAAACATGGTTAAATTCTTACACAGTAAGAGAGCAATATAAAGTATTTATGGCTTATGAATTATGAGAATGAATTTATTTTGCCTGTGGAGCCCACTTATCCTTAAGTAGAACAACTGTAATGCCATCAACCTCTGTAGTATGTTCCTTATACCCATGTTCCACACTTTCCAAAACATCAAAACTAGTAGAGAACAGAAAAATTTTTCATACGTGCTTTCAAATACGTGTAATTGGTGCCATCAAAAACTAGGGGTCGGTTGACAACGCGGCCCTTCAGGAAAAGCTACAGTGATGATAAGGCTTGACATCTCCACCCAAGGTTGTGCTATATAAAGATGGGTAACGAGGCTCTGATACCACTTGTTAGAATTGAGATGCAAGCCTAGAGGGAGGTCAATAGGATTACTATAATTTTTTGACTAAAATCAGAATATGCAGCAGAAATAAAATATGTGAAAAACTAAAAGTAACCAACATAGGAACACACGAGATTTTTATAGTGGTTGGGATCAAAATCCTACTTTCACTTTTCCTTCTCGCGAAGGGCATTCTTCAATATGACAGAAGTTCTTCTGAATCACAACCTAATTTAATAGGCTTCTGAGCGGGACCGGTGTAGGCGTCAAAATTGCTTATCGATGCGAACAAGACTCGTGGACGGTGGCCGGCAACCGACGCACCCATCCTAAGCAACGCGACTTAACCGCCGACAACGTGGTTACGCCGCAAAACGCATAAAGCGAGTCGACGAACGCATGAAGTGAGTCGACAAGGCGTACGAGTCAACAAAACAACGTATCGTGCAATAAACCCGATGACGAAGTTCGACAAGCGAGTTGACTAAACTCAAACGTCGACGAGACGGAATCAACTGTACTTAGTCCGTCAACGTAAATGAGCCGATTGAGCTCTGGAAGTTGACCGGATATGGACTCAAACACAACGGAGACGTCACCGGAGAGAAATTACGCCGGAAGACCGAGAAAAAAACGGCAAAACGGCGAAAACGGCGAACCTCGGCCAACTTGGCCGAGTTACCTCGGCCAAGTGGCCGAGGTGGCTCTAACCACGGTATTCGCGGCCACCAACTTGCAAGAGGTGGCTCACCAAGCAATGAAGCCACTTGGTCTGCCTAACCCCCCCTATCCTATAAATAGGGGGGTTTTCCTCGGTTCCGGGGGGGATTTTTTGGGATTTGGAGGCTGAATTTTGCTCGGACTTTCGGAGATCTCGGATTTTTTGACATTTGTGAGAGAGTTCTCAAGCCGTCGACGCACAGTTCCGAGCACCGGCGAGCACGAGTTCAGTCGACGTCAGATCTACAAATCGCGAGGCATGCAAATCCGGGTCAGGACTACAGATTACCCTTCGGGGATAGCGCTATGATTTCTCCTAGTAGATCTCACCCGCTCCGGCGATCCTCTCCTTCATGAGTGTGATCCCCGCAGGCGATCCTCTCCTTCGTGAGTGTGATCCCCTTAGGCGCTTCGTTTCCTTTGTGAAACGAGCCCCTTTACATCTGTAGTTCCAGAATCCGGGTTTTCTACCAGGATCTGAATTGCGCGGTGGTCCACGGACAAGATCCCCGGCACAGGCGAAGAACCCACACAAGCGAGGATCCCGTATAATAGAGATCCGAGCGTTTGTTCACTCAGGAAGAAGTTGTAATCTTTTATTTTCATTGTACGCCTGAAATAAAGGCACTTTCTCTTTATTTGAATTTTGTTGTAGGCCAACGAAGCTGTAACCAAGTTCAAATAACAATGAATAACAAAGCAACTTTCCCCGCGAACAAGCTGGCGACCACAGTGGGAGCCAACGGCTTCAACAAAGAAGCCATCGTGTCGCAACCGCGGATCCCGATCCCGGTCATCGAGGAGGTCGAGTACGAATTCGACCAACAGAAGTTCGAGGGCTATCTCTCCTCCTCGTCCAAATCCAACTCCTCCCCCCCGCAAGTCCAAGATGGTCTCCACTGCCAAAAAGACCCACTCGGCCTCAGATGCGGAGGCAAGGAAGTCCAACCCTACTGCCGTCAAGACTACAGGCGACGGTGATACCCCGGCCCTAACAACGGCCAAATCTACTGAACCCCTATCTGTGCAAGGGGTCGATCCCGCTAATGGCGTCGTGACTCTCTCTAAGAGATCCCGCCGAGGCGACGCCGCAAAACAATTAGCCTGTGCAAAAGAATCAATGGACGGGGTCCGCTATGAGGTGGATCTAAGGTCTAAGTTGACTCAGAGACTGAAGTCTGAGATTGTAGCCGGTTCCTACAAACCGGGCGATAAATGAATGGGTCCGAAGTCAAACGGAATCGCGTTTCTACGCCGAGCGTGATCCGAAGCGCCGCTAGCACGGCTTTGGTGCAACAAGCCCGCGAAGTTGAAGAAGGAGGCGCCAAGAAGTTGTCAACAATCGGTTAGTTTGAAGCCCAAGTCCGCCGGCTTCAACTCCCACTAACCCGCATCCAAACCTACCGCCAGCCAGCCAGCCTTCCGCCCCGTGCTCAAATCGAAATTGTGAGCACCTCAACAAAGTTGTATCGACAAATTAACCTCCCTCCGTGAGATCTAAACTTTCGGCGAAGCCAACTCTCGCCACGACCAGCGGGCTTACCATCAAGGATCGCCTGGGTCCGCTGAAGGAATCGTGGGCCACTCCTAATGCAGGGGGTCGCACCCACAAGAAGATTCCTACAGCTCTCCATACCGGACTGAAAGTTGAAGTCCGAGAGTCCGCCGAGACTTCACGCTCACACCGACGAAAGTCAAGGCGGGTTACTTTTGGCAGTTTTTACGAAACTACCCGCCCTCGGAAGGAGACGTTTTCATCTGACGATGAGAGCGTTATACCCGAGAGATCGTGCCGATATACGGGAGATCGCTCCGGCACTTATGCCGACGAGTTATACTATCGTACTGGGGGTACGAAGAAATCTCGAAGAGGTTCCCCCAAGCCAACACAGTCATGCTTATGCTCCAAGCTTATCAAAACAGTGCTCTCGGAGTGTAATTGTAGTCAAGAAGCTCCAGAAAGGGTATCAGTCTTTCAGAGACTCACCACAGAAACGCCAAGACCTAGGTCAAGGCGATTCCGCAGAAGATCAGCACCTCGAGATAATGAGTTGCCAGAGGTCACTAACAACATGACCAGTAAAGAACCGTCGTCACGGACTATTCTCGCCAAGACGCAACGGTTAACTCGCTTGCGGTCCGACTATCCGACGGTCCACCACGACAAACTTCGAGAGGGATACCCGCAGAGGATGATGCGCCGGATGTTGGCTCCGAATTGCCTCCGATTATACCGTATCTAGCGAAGGATGCCCCAAGAAACGCTTTATGATCGCATGCATCAAGTAGCTAAAATGCTAGACGGCGCTGAATAAGCAACGGGAAAACTTCAAGTTAGAGATGGAGTTGGCCATGCAGACGATGAGAGAAATGCATGACCAACAGATCCAAGCCTTGACAAAACATCGAGGTGAATCGAGTCAGCGCGCATCGACGTCGATCAAGATGACAAATTCGCATCAGAGGAAGCACAAGAGGATGATAATCCTCCTGAACCACGCAACCCTGGGCATAATGAGAGCGAGAAGATCAAAGACCTCGAGAACAAAATCAACTCTCTGATTTCCGCTCAAGAAGTGAAGAAAACCGGCATTCCTTGCCCATATCCTAGGGAGTGGGAATCAATTCCATACCCGGCAAAGTTTAACTTAATAAACTTCACGCCGTTTGACGGGAAGGGTTCACCAACTCAACACCTGATATACTTCAAGTCTCACTTGGGAATGATTTCCGGCAACGAGCCCCTGATGGTTCGGTCATTCGTTGTACTTTCGCTGGTCGCCTTCGATTGGTACCGCCTCAAGCCGGGAGCATTCACACCTGGGACGACATGGAGACCAGCTTTCTTGCTAACTTTTTCGATGATGATACCGAGGTATCGATCGGGACATTGCTCGACGAAAAGTAAAAGACGGAGAAACAATAGACGCCTTCATCAAACGATTCGTAACAAAGCAATGAATTGTCGGGATCCCATCACGAGGAATTTATTCTCCAAACCCGCCACAATAATCGTCCTTGGATGTGCTTGAAGCAATGGGGACGGCACCATCTATAACGGAAGGACTTGAAGGTTCGTAGAGAGCAAGTCAAAGATTCCTTAAGAGGAAGAAAGCGTAAAGAGGCCACCGGCAACAAACACTAACAAACAATTTTGTGCCACGCGGCAGGTAAAGCGCCAAAGAAAGTCTCAGACGCTTAATCAAACATTCGAATCGCAACCACAACAGCAGCCGCAACAACGCACCACAAAGAATCGCACTCAATGGCGCCAACAAACTCGTAATCGAACCTTCCTGCTCGAGGTTTCAAGACTTACTCGCTCAAAGACGAGGAAGTTCGGGCATCTTCAAATATCTTCGAGAACAACAAAATCTAATTGCCCCAATTATAAACCAAGAGGAGGCAAACAAGGTTACAGATCCTGGCATCAAGGCTACCAGTATGTACATCATCCTACAAAGTTCTGCTACCATCTCAAGGACAAGATTCAAGCCTTGATTGATGTTGGAGTCATTACTCCGAAACCCTCTAAAGAGAAGAAGGTGGGAGCAAATGTAGTCTCTATAAGCTTCGGATCAGTTCCTTTGGATTGGTTTCAACCAACGCCAGCCAGAAGGTAGGAATGAAGATGGTGAATGAAGATCCTCACGCAACGGAGAAGGGACTCGCATCACACCTACGCAGAAACGGAGAAATCCTTTGGGTCCACCCTGACTTGCTGGAAGATGATCAGTGGGCTACATCCTCGGCCAAAAAGAAGTCCAAGGGAAAAGGCAAACTATGCCATGCCGCTTCACCAATTCCAGAGAGGGACGATGAAGAAGTGGCGACTTTCCAGTTTTCTGAAGAAGAGCATGAAGTCTTTGCCACAAGGAGTGGACACGAATACACTTACAAGTATCCAGAGACTCCAAATCCAAACGCGAAGACGCTTGTCGAACCGGGTGGCCACAACTCCTCTCACTGCAGAGAAAGGACAACAGCAGACAATTGCAAAGAAAAAGTACCAAGCAAAGGAGAAGCAACCTCAGTCCGTGAAGCTCAACTCCCGGCAGCCCGATTCAATCGCCTCGACAGAGGGATAGACCGAACATCGAGCTCTCCATACCTCTTTGATGTCATGGCCCAATTGGCAAACATCCCGGCTAGGATAACTCTCTACGAGTTGCTCTGATTGTCGAAGGAGACCCGGGAAGCCTTACAAGAGGCTCTAGCTGATTCAGAAGTCTTTCTCACCCAGATTAAGCCGAGTCCAGAAGAGTCGGCCCAACAGTGCAACCTTGCGGCGAAACACTTCCCCTGCATTACTTTTACAAAGGAGGATATGCAGACGAGGGATTCCAAGCACGATAGGCCGCTATACTTCACCGGGTATATTGGCTCTAGTGAAGTTAACCGGATCCAAGTCGATCCGGGTTCCGCTGTGAGCATCATGCCCCTGCGCCTCATGTATCACCTTGGAATCCCTGCTAGTAAGCTGGCATCAACAGGCACGGTGATTTACGGATTTAACACCAGCGGGTCTCGGCCGCTTGGTAAAATCCGGATAAAGTGCCAAATGGGGGACTTAAAGTCCGAAGTCACCTGCTATGTGATTGACGCAGAGACTTCCTATAACTTATTGTTGGGTCGACCTTGGATCCACAGTAACGTTATAGTCCCATCTACCCTTCATCAGTGTCTCAAATATGTAGACACGAATAATGAGGTCAAGATGGTGATCGCGGACAAACAACCGCTTAAGGGATGGAGAATTATTTCACCGATTCTCTCCTCTACGTAATGAGTCCAAATCGAATCATCGCCCAAGGCACTTACCGTGAAGAAGCGATACCGGCCCGCTTGGTTATAGTGGTGGTTTTGTTTTAAATAATATTGTACCCTTGTAATCAATCTTGACGATGAAGAATCGCCGATGAACATTGTAATTGGCAAATTGCCAATGAATTAATAAATGACGATGAAGAAGTGGCGACTTTCCAGTTTTCTGAAGAAGAGCATGAAGTCTTTGCCACAAGGAGTGGACACGAATACACTTACAAGTATCCAGAGACTCCAAATCCAAACGCGAAGACGTTGTCAGAACTGGGGGTGGCCACAACTCCTCTCACTCGTCGCGAGAAAGGACAACAGCACAGACATTGCTAAAGAAAAGCGGTGAAGCAAAGGAGAAGCAACCTCAGTCCGTGAAGCTCAACTCCGGCGGTCCGATTCAATCGCCCGATTGTGAGGGATAGACCGGGAACATCGAGCTCTCCATACCGCTTTGATGTCATGGCCCAATTGGCAAACATCCCGGCTAGGATAACTCTCTACGAGTTGCTCCGATTGTCGAAGGAGACCCGGGAAGCCTTACAAGAGGCTCTAGCTGATTCAGAAGTCTTTCTCACCCAGATTAAGCCGAGTCCAGAAGAGTCGGCCCAACAGTGCAACCTTGCGGCGAAACACTTCCCCTGCATTACTTTTACAAAGGAGGATATGCAGACGAGGGATTCCAAGCACGATAGGCCGCTATACTTCACCGGGTATATTGGCTCTAGTGAAGTTAACCGGATCCAAGTCGATCCAGTTCACAGGAGCATCATGCCCTGCGCCTCATGTATCACCTTGAAATCCTCGCTAGTAAGCCGGCATCAACAGCACGGTGATTTACGGATTTAACACCGGTCTCTACGCTTGGTAAAATCCGATAAAGTGCCAAATGGGTACTTAAAGTCCAAGTCACCGCTATGTGATTGACGCAGACTTCCTATAACTTATTGTTGGGTCGACCTTGGATCCACAGTAACGTTATAGTCCCATCTACCCTTCATCGTCTCAAATATGTAGACACGAATAATGAGGTCAAGATGGTGATCGCGACAAACAACCGCTTAAGGGATGGAGAATTATTTCATCGATTCTCTCCTCTACGTAATGAGTCCAAATCGAATCATCGCCCAAGGCACGACACGTGAAGAAGCCGATACCGAAGCCGGGCTTGGTTATAGTGGTGGTTTTGTTTTAAATAATATTGTACCCCTTGTAATCAATCTTGACGATGAAGAATCGTCAGATGAACATTGTAATTGGCAAATTGCCAATGAATTAATAAATGACGATTTAGAGTATCCTTTGTCTTTGAATGATGTGATGACAGGTTTATACAACAATCCGGAGTTGCACCTACCAATTCGGTCATTTTGCTTTACACAAAATCAGTTCCGAGACTCCTTTGGGACAACACTCGTCATCCCACGAAGATCAAGTAGTGAAAAAGACTTGGTTTATGGAAAAGGAGATGCAGTTCCAACGCCGAATCATTTCTTTGAAGAAGATGAAGATGATAATGGGCCTATCCTCCACACATTCAGATATAGTCCAGAAACACTAGGTATCATGAAGAAGTGGGGGTACAACTTGACACAAGGGGAAGGCCTATGTTTTGGGCGAGGTCCTCGAGTCCCTTCCAAAGCGGCATATGTCCCAAGAGGGAAGCCGAATAACTATTATGCCTTTAGAAGGGGATTGGGATACGAATCCTCCTCAGAAGATGAATGCTCATGGCTGATTGATAATAATCCACCCGATGAGGGAGACGGACATTCATCTGATTCTTCGGCTTGGGATTCCGACACCAGCCTTGGAGAAGCTTTCAAGGCTTTGATGTCAAATATGGCTACGGTCGATCCTGCTACTATTGAGGATGATGAAGATATGCCAACATGGAAAGACCCATGGATCCATCAACTCAAAGAGCAGTTTGGGGATAGATTCGAACAAAGAGAACCCCCCACTAAGGACGAGGTAGTCCAGGTTAATATGGGTGACGAAGAACATCCTAAGCTCATAAACATCAGCAATACTCTTCCCTCAGAAGAGAAGGAAGAGTTGATCGCCTCTAATCGTGGAGTATATCGATGTATTCGCCGAGTTACGAGGACATGCCAGACTCGACCCTAATGTGGCGACACATCGCCTCAACATCAAGGTGGATGTCAAACCCGCCAAGCAAATCAAGAAGACGGTTTCGCCCACAAATCTTGCGTGCAATCGCTGACGGTGAAGAAACTCATAGAATCGGATTCATCAAGGAAATTCAACATCCGGATTGGGTGGCGAATATAGTCGGTCATGAAGAAGAATGGTTCGATTAGGATGCGTATGCGACTCTGAGACACGAGCGGCTGCTTGCGAAAGATGACTTTCCTCTTCCAATCACTGATGTCATAGTCGACAATACGTGTGGATTTGAAAGAATGTCATTCATGGATGGTTTCTCGGGTTACAATCAGATCAAGATGCACCCCGATGATGCCAAACATACAGCATCGTAACGCCCATCGGTATATATTGCTACACAGTCATGCCGTTCGGCCTCAAAAATGCCAGCGCCACATATCAGCGAGCAATGACTAAAATTTTCCAGGACCATCTCCGAAAACGGTCGAATGCTACGTCGACGACTTGGTCGTGAAAAGCCGTGACAAAGGAGATCACATCAAAGATCTTAGAACGGTATTCGAGCTCATGCGAACCCATCAACTAAAGATGAATCCTGCCAAATCCTTCCTTGGGATGTCCAGTGGCAAGTTCCTCGGCTTTGTTTTCACTAATAAGGGCATCCACGTCGATCGACAAAGTGAAGGCAATTCAAGAGTTGCAACCTTCGAAATCTCGAGAGAACTCGGGGTTACAAGGGCGATTGGCGACATCCGACAGCTCATATCGAACCTATCCGGGAAGTGCCAACCGTTCTCTAAGTTGAACAAGAAGGGCGTGTCGCTTATTTGGGATGACGCCATCGAAAGCATTCAAGAGATCAAATCAGATTCTATAAACCTCCTCGCTCGCTGCACCGCAATCGGAAAACCGCTTCTAATTTACATCAAGGCAACCGATCACTGCTGTTTTACTCAAGCAGACGACGACGGCACAATGTAACAGTAAAGCAGTATTACCCGAGCCGAATATTAGTGGTGAGTCTCGATATCCAATGGTTGAAGCGGTGCGGCATTAGTGTTCGAATTCGTAAAATGCGCACTATTTGGTCTGACAAACGATTTATGTTATCTCCACAGAATCCGGTCCGAATATTTATAACCCAGCCGGCCTCAATGAGTTGGCGTTTGGCGAAATGGGCTTTGCTCTTGTCCCAATACGACTTGCACTTCAAACAACAAAAGTCGGTCAAAGGACAAGCTATTTGCGATCTCTTGGCTGCCAACCCGACAACGGACGCAGTTGAGCTATATGATGGTCTTCCGGATGAAATACACGAAACCAATACTACAACACACCAGCAAATATGGCGGTTGTATTTTGACGGAGCTTCTCGAGCTACCAACGTGGCAAGTGCCCCCGGATGTTCTAAGATTTTCGCCGGAGTCGGGGCTGTCTTAGTTTCCCCGAGGAATCTTGTCATGCCCCGTGCTTATTCACTCACCGAACCTTGTTCCAATAATGTAGCCGAATACACCGCGTTACTTATCGGACTTAGCTTCGCCAAGGAGCTGGGGGTCGAATATCTCGAAGCATACGGCGATTCACAACCGATAGTCGCAGATCCGCGGAGACTACAAGTCGAAATCCGCATCTAATTCCTTATCATCGTAGCAATCGAAATGGCAGACTCGTTCGAAGAATTCTTCATCGAATATATCCCGCGCCTCCAAAATGCTTACGCGGATGCACTGGCGGCGTTAGCTGTGTCGTTAGCACAACCTTCCGAGACCGAGCAACTAGTTACGATCAGGACTCACCAGCTCTTCGTATCAATATATGATGAGGTACAAGAAGACAAAGGGATAGTTACCAAAGAAGTGCATGCAACCCAAACTAAGTTGGAGCCCCGAGATTGGCTTTCCTATCATCGACACGCCTTACATGGTATTACGCGGAAGGCGTGAAGGAGAGAGAGTCAATCCGGCGAAGAGCTCCAAGATTCTTCTACGACACAGAGACCCATATGTTATATCGCCGGGGGTACGATGGCCTTTTACTCCGATGCCTCTCAAACAGGGAGGAGAAGAGGTCCTTCGGGAAGCACACGAAGGTGAATGTGGTGCGCACCAGCCTGGTCCCAAGCTTTACGATCGAATCAGGAGAATGGGCTACTTTTGGCCCACAATGATTAATGACGCGGTCGAGCACGCCGAAATGCCACGCGTGTCAAATTCACGCTAATTATATGCATCGCCCCGAAAGCAGCTTGCATCCTTCGCCACATCCCGCCATTCGAGACATGGGGAATGGGCGTTGTAGGTCCCATTTTTCCTCCGTCGGTCAAAGCGTCGATTTATTCTAGCGATCACCGACATTTCTCCAAGTAGGTCAAGCAATCCCGCTAAAAGAAGTCAAGGCGAAGTACCGCCATCAAGTTTATCAAACACCATGTCATCTATCGACATGGTGTCCCGAGACGGATCGTGCATGACAATGGTCCCCAATTCATCGCCAATTCCTTCATCGTTTTAAAAGTTCAAGATACAAGATGTCTCGCCGATGTTCTATAATCCAAAGAAGAAATGGATTAGCTGAGGCGCTCAACAAGACGATTATCAAGATTTTGTCGAAGCTTGTGAAGAATAACAAGCGAGACCGACGATAAACTCGAGAAGCACTCGGGCATATCGCACAACCGACGCGACGCCAATCGAGCGACTCGCACTTCGGTTTACGGTGTGAAGCGCTTCTCCGTTAGAAATCCAGATTTCCACTTCGCGACGCCTTTCAACGGAGATGACGACCAAAACAACATCAAAACATCTCAAGAACTTGAGATGCTAGATGAGAAGCTCGAGGCTCAACAATGCATTGAGTTCTATCAAGCTAGGATGTCGAGAGCTTTCAACAAGAAAGTTCTACAGAGAACCTTTAAGGAGGAGATTCGCCTTCGCCGCTAGACGGCCGATAATTCTCAACTCCAAGAAGAAAGGGAAATTTGAATCCAAATGGGAAGGACCGTTTATAATAGACACAGTCTATTCAAACGGTGCATATCGCCTTATCACACAGAATGGCGACCGGTAATTAATGCCAATAAATGGGAAGTTTCTGAAAAAGTATTATCCTTAGTACATTCAGGATAACCCATTTTGATGGAAAGTTTCTCAGAGAATATCTCACTCATTTTCGTGAGGATAACCCTAAGTTATTTTGTTTTCCTCCAAAACTCTCTCACCGATCAAATTCATTGACGGTGGGCCCACTAAAAATCTCCCTGGTCCAACCACCAGCAAAATCCCCTCTCGATTCCTTCCACGAATGAGAGGTCCACTTTCAAATTCTGGTTAGCAATCCTATAAAAGCGAAAGCTATCCGTACCCTTCCAAGATCCTTGGAGTGGAAACCCCACTCTTGGTTTTTCATCGGGAAATAGGATACATCCTTCCTTTCCCACATTCACCTGGAGATAGGACACATCCTTCCTCTTCAGAAGCAAGAGATAGAATACATTCTTCCTCTCTTGTTTTAGATTCTCGGAGTGGAGATCCCACTCTTAGTTTCGTCTTTCAAGATTCTCGAAATGGAGATCCCATTTTTAGTTTCTTTCACTGGAAACAGGACAAAAATCCTTCCTTTCCAACACCCGGAAATAGGAGACAAGATCCTCCTTCCTCTCCACTGGCAAGAGATAGGATATAAAACCTTCCTCTCTTGTTCATCCCTTACCCGGAGATAGGAGACAAGATCCTCCTTCCTCTCCACTGGCAAGAGATAGGATACAAAACCTTCCTCTCTTGTTCATCCCTTACCCGAGATAGGAGACAAGATCCTCCTTCCTCTCCACCGGCAAGAGATAGGATACAAAACCTTCCTCTTTGTTCATCCCTTACCCTGAGATAGAGACAAGATCCTCCTTCCTCTCCACCGGCAAGAGATAGGATACAAAACATTCCTCTCTTGTTCATCCCTACCCTGAGATAGGAGACAAGATCCTCCTTCCTCTCCACCGGTAAGAGATAGGATACAAAACCTTCCTCTCTTGTTCATCCCTTACCCGAGATAGGAGACAAGATCCTCCTTTCTCTCCACCGGCAAGAGATAGGATATAAAACCTTCCTCTCTTGTTCATCCTTACCCTGAGATAGGAGACAAGATCCTCCTTCCTCTCCACCGGCAAGAGATAGGATACAAAACATTCCTCTCTTGTTCATCCCTTACCCGAGATAGAGACAAGATCCTCCTTCCTCTCCACCGGCAAGAGATAGGATACAAAACATTCCTCTCTTGTTCATCCCTTACCCGAGATAGGAGACAAGATCCTCCTTCCTCTCCACCGGCAAGAGATAGGATACAAAACATTCCTCTCTTGTTCATCCCTTACCCTGAGATAGAGACAAGATCCTCCTTCCTCTCCACCGTAAGAGATAGGATACAAAACCTTCCTCTCTTGTTCATCCCTTACCCTGAGATAGGAGACAAGATCCTCCTTCCTCTCCACCGGCAAGAGATAGGATACAAAACCTTCTCTCTTGTTCATCCCTACCCGAGATAGGAGACAAGATCCTCCTTTCTCTCCACTGGCAAGAGATATGATACAAAACCTTCCTCTCTTGTTCATCCCTTACCCGGAGATAGGAGACAAGATCCTCCTTCCTCTCCACCTTCGAGAAATAGAATACATTCTTCCTTTCCCACCTCAATCAATCTTATTCAGGTTCAATCATTCTCCGGTCAAAAGAAGGCTCCAAGATTCATCTTGGGGAATTTGATCCCGAATCCTAAACAGGGATAGGTCGACGCCTAACATGCGTCGCCGGGTTAGTCTTCCCGTGAAAAAGATGAAGCCTACGTATTCGACATCGTAGCAGTAAGTCTAAGAGAGTTTTATTCTTTTAGTACAACGTTGTGTGTAGAACGGATTTAGATAATCTACATGCTAGCCCAACTCAAACGGTAGTTGGTAAAGGCTCATCAAACCCGTTGAGGGCTGGGGGTTGGCCAATAACCCTAAAGTCGACGCCTCACACGCGTTGCCGGTTTAGTCTTTTTCCGATTGAAGAAGACACCAGAGTCTGATTCTGGGGTATTTTATCCCGAAGCTTAAGAAGGGATAAAGCCAACGCCTCACACGCGTTGCCGGGTGGTCTCTTGCCCGTAAAAGAGTACCGAGCCTATGTATTCAATATCATAGCATTAAGTCTAAGAGAGTTTCATTCTTTTAGCACAACGTCACGTGCGGAACGGATCCAGATAATCCACACGCTAGCCCAACTCAAACGGTGGTTGGTAAAGGTTAATCAAACCCGTTGATGGCTGAGGGTTTGCCAAAAATCCTATAAGTATTATGGTTAATTATTTCTGACGAAGTAAAAGAATCATAATAAACAATGAAGGGAATAGATCTTATTCATTTGAAATAAATATAGAAGAAGCTACAACTGTTTAAACATCAAGTCTATGACAAACGATTTGTTGTTCGAGCGAGACACTTCATCACTATAAGCCTGGTGGAGTTCGCCCTGCAACTCAGCCCTGAAGGACTCCTCGTCGGTACTCAGTGTCTTCATGGCTGCCTCTTCGATCTCAGCCAGTTTCTGTTTTGACGGTTCGAGTTCCCTAGACGCGACGGCGAGAGCTTCTTCCTTGCTGGCCTTAGCCAGCTCCAAAATACTCATCTTATCTTCCTCTACATGGAGCTCTCTCCTGAGCAGTATTATCCTCTCCGCACTCGCCACAATATCAGTCTGGATATGACTTAGGGAAGAATATGTTTCAGCAACAACAGCTCCGAGCTGATCGGCGCGATCTCTCTGCATTTGGACCTCGAGCCCAGTAAAAACACAATCACGCCATGCCTCTAAACGCGCGTCGGTCTGAGTAGCTACGTATGGGCGAGGTCGTCAGCAATGGCCTGAGCCAGCTCAGGATAACCCATATCCCGTATCAAGGCCATCCAAAACCTGGAAAGAGCTGAAAGAGCAAGGGGAGCAAGCCGAACGCTTCCTCAAAAGGAAAAAGGCCGAAAGAGGCCAACCGATGGCTAAAGCATCGCGAATCGCCGATGACGCTCATCAACAAAGAACCTTGAGGCAACAAAGGACTCCTAAACTGAGATTCCAGGAGGAGTATTCTTTCGATGATGATGAAGTCCCAGCCATCTTCAAATATCTCCTTGCTAACAACAAAATCAAGCTACCACCTATCATGAATCAAGAGGAAGCTAGCAATACTTCGGATCCAAAGTACTG
The DNA here is from genome assembly GCA_012295165.1 of Asparagus setaceus. Lineage (NCBI taxonomy): Eukaryota > Viridiplantae > Streptophyta > Magnoliopsida > Asparagales > Asparagaceae > Asparagus > Asparagus setaceus. The sequence continues at coordinate 46,827,467 of CM022702.1, read as the reverse complement.
TGCGTACCACAGGAGGGTCCATCACCCCACCAAGGCTTGTATTACTCTGAAGAATAACATCCAAGCCTTGGTTGACGGCCATAACACCAAAATAGGCCAAACAAGAATGGCAAGCACTCCGACAGGTATACGAGTATAAACTGCTCCCTTTCCTCCGATGAGTATAAGAGGTTAAACTATTCCTCCCTTACTCCAAATAGGATTACGAGTATAAACTATTTCCTAATTTGTCGAGAAGTTCCCGGAAGAATATTGCCACAAAAAATATTCTTAGGGATAACTCGATCGTACGGATCACATTGACGCGTCGTCTAATCCTATTCCAAATAGGATTACGAGTAGTTCCTGGAGAATATTACCATATTCTCAAGGATAACTCGATAATCCTCAATTTCTTCCCACCGTGGAACCTCAAAGAAAGATAAATTGATGAATTCAGACAAGGCTTATATTGACGCCGGACAACGCGTTCTACCTTGAAAGAATTCCTCCCACTGTGGATAATGGTACTCCAACAAGGAGTAATACAGTAGCGACGCCAACCAACGCGTCGTCGCCGAAGGATTCACTGATCAACGGTTCGGATCCACGCAAGATCGCATGCCGGTCAACGCGTTGCACTCGCCAATTGAAGGCTAAAATCCATATAGTTTGACGCCAATTAACGCGTCGCAGCAAAGGATTTCCCGATCAATGGAGGAATCTCGATGGTCGATTGGATGACAATTCACCAACACGAGTCAACAACAAATGAACTCAATCAACTACATTTTGAAATTCCAACAAAAGGTCAAGCAATAAAAGCAGCATGTGAATTTCTGCATCCTACCAAGCACTGGACAGCCTGAGAGGATTGGAAGAATCAAAATACTGAGACTATTCTCAAGAAGAAACTCATCAATCCCCTTCTGGCCCAGATCTCAACAACGGTCAGACAAAAAAATGCAGTACCATAATACCCTCAGCAATCCTACAAAGCACTGGAAAGACTGAAGGGAGTGGAGAGATCAAACGCCGAGGTCATTCATAAGTCCTATCACGCTAACTAAAGGGTGAAGGGCTCATCATGTCCAAAGCATCCTGCACTCGCCAAGAATCGACCGAGACGCTTTGGAGGGGTATCAGAGGCGCCAAAATTGCTTATCGCATTCTAACAAGACTCGCGGACGGTATCGGCAACCGACGCACCCATCCTAACGCCACCCTTAATCGCCGACAACGTGGTTACGCCGCAAAACGCATAAAGCGAGTCGACGAACGCATGAAGTGAGTCGACAAGGCGTACGAATCAACAAAACAACGTATCGTTGAATAAACCCGATGACGAAGTTCGACGAGGCGAGTTGACTAAACTCAAACGTCGACGAGACGGAATCAACTGTACTTAGTCCGTCAACGTAAATGAGCCGATTGAGCTCTGGAAGTTGACCGGATATGGACTCAAACACAACGGAGACGTCACCGGAGAGAAATTACGCCGGAAGACCGAGAAAAAAAACGGCAAAACGGCGAAAACGGCAAAACGGCGAACCTCGGCCAACTTGGCCGAGTTACCTCGGCCAAGTGGCCGAGGTGGCTCGGCCACCATGGCCGAGGCACCTCGGCCAAGGGCCACCTCGGCCAAGTGGCCGAGGTGGCTCGGCCAAGTGGCCGAGCCACTTGGTCCGGCCTACCCCCCCATCCTATAAATAGGGGGGGTTTTCCTCGGTTCCGGGGGGGATTTTTTGGGATTTGGAGGCTGAATTTTGGTCGGACTTTCGGAGATCTCGGATTTTTTGACATTTGTGAGAGAGTTCTCGAGCCGTCGACGCACAGTTCTGAGCACCGGCGAGCACGAGTTCAGTCGACGTCAGATCTACAAATCGCGAGGCAAGCAAATCCGGGTCAAGACTATAGATTACCCTTCGGGGATAGCGTTGTGATTTCTCCTAGTAGATCTCACCCGCTCCGGCGATCCTCTCCTTCGTGAGTGTGATCCCCGCAGGCGATCCTCTCCTTCGTGAGTGTGATCCCCTTAGGCGCTTCGTTTCCTTTGTGAAACGAGCCCCTTTACATCTGTAGTTCCAGAATCCGGGTTTTCTACCAGGATCTGAATTGCGCGGTGGTCCACGAACAAGATCCCCGGCACAGGCGAAGAACCCACACAAGCGAGGATCCCGTATAATAGAGATCCGAGCGTTTGTTCACTCAGGAAGAAGTTGTAATCTTTTGTTTTCATTGTACGTCTGAAATAAAGGCACTTTCTCTTTATTTGAATTTTGTTGTAGGCCAACGAAGCTGTAACCAAGTTCAAATAACAATGAATAACAAAGCAACTTTCCCCGCGAACACCCGGAATCTACCCGAAACCAGTCAAAATACCCAACTCATCACAATGACCAGAAAAAACATAGCCCTAACTAGCCACCCCCAATTCACCTGGCTTGAGTATGCCAACCCTCAATTATCCCCTCTTGAGTACGTCGTCAAACTCACAAGTTTGAAATATAAAACCAACCCAAATAATTAAAGCGCAAATAAAAAGATCTTATAGCCCTTAAAATGAATCGCTCTCCAAAACGTTAACGTTGAAGATCCGTGAAGAAGTAGTGTTGTAGATGAATGCAAAGGGCACTTCTTCTCTCTGAAACAATCCTGTGATGTTGAGCACGACGAGAAGAACTTGAACAAGGCTCTGGGGTTTAAATTCTCAAATCAAATTCTCTCACAAAACCCTAGAATAGATCTCTCCTTTTTCTTTGTTCTCTTCCTTCTCTATTACGATCTCTATCTTCTCTTAAATAGGCCTTGATAGGATAGGAAAGAGATACCTAAATTAGAGTCCAAATTGGAGATCAAACGGGTCGATGAACGGCTGAGATTAAATCTAGAAATCTACCAAAACTCCTAGCGACCATCGATGGTTGATCAGGATCATCAATGGTTACCTGTAGTCAATCGATTGTGCAAATTTTGGTTTTTGAATTTCAACGATTGTTGACTGTGGTCTAGCGATGGTCCTTGCGATCATCGATGGTTGGTTGTAGACCATCGATGATTCGATATCTGATTTCTATTTTTTGATTCTTTCTAGTAGTCCATCAATGACTTGACTCTACCATCGATGGTGCCTCGTGACCATCGATAGTTCAAAGGCTAAAATCAATATTTGTGTTAATTTTTGCATCATTTTGAACCATAACTCGTTCGTACCTATTTATACCTAAAATATATCATCTCACAAACATATCGGTAGCAAATAAGAGTTTGTTATTTATCAAACAAGAGATATTACACAAACAGCGTTACACCACGAACAATGTTCTAACAACATGCTCATCAATAATATCAAACCTTCTTATATATTTATCATGGTGTCAAAGCCATCTTATTCATCCTAGAGAGACATCATTCTTCTTCCTCGACCTCAGGGCCATCGAGGAGGGTTTCATTGCAACTTCGCGTGCAACTCCTTAGCGGCTTTGACACCAGCTTTGACCTTGACAATATCAACTCTCTCCCGACGGGTAACACTGCAACCTCATTGATAACATCTTCACCCGCTGCCTACCGCTACTGCAAGTGTAGTCGACCTCTCCTTCTCACGAGTCGCTTTGCTCTAGCCTTAAATCCTCACTGAAATGCTCTGCAATTGCCATCACTAGCAACCACCCTCCACAAGCCAGATCTCACAACCCCCTGCATCATAAAACCACAACGCCATCCAACCGCCCTAGCCTTTTCCCACTTCGACCTGTTTGGATCTTGTCCGTATAATTTTTTTTTTGTTTAAGTAATGACAAATATTTATAAGAGTCCAATTTATATTTGAGATAATTAGTGCATGGTTGAACAAGTGAGGATCAAGTTTAAAGTGAAACGAAATTAAATTCAGCTCAAAAGGAGTGATCAATAACCGCACCATCAATGTAGATGGTGCGATCATTGATGATCAAGTAATCATCGGTAGTGGATGTTGATCATCGATGACTTAAAATTACAGATAAGAATTTTTCATCGATGACAACACGAATGATCGATGCTCAAGCTTCCGAACCAGCAATGACCAAGGATGATTATTGATGATAAAGTGATCATAGATGCTTGATCTCGATCATCGATGATCAAAAGGCTAATTTTTGTATTTCTAGATTTAATCTCAGTCATTTATTACAACAAAGTATATGCTTCTCTCCTCCATTTTTCTGAAGAGGCTCCTGACCTAATCAAGATAGAAAAAAGAGGGGTGGGAGTGAGAGAGAGCTAGGGTTTGAGAACTTGGATTGAAGGAGTCATTTTTTATTCCCCGGAGCTTAACAATCATTTCCTCATCGTAAGCTACATCATCTAATCAATCCCCGTTGAGGAGTGCTGCCCTTGGATCTCATCTTCAGCATAATTCTTCCAGATCTCCACTTAGATTATCAACAAGAACTATCTTGTAATAAAAAGGGCTGTAAGATCTTTTCATTTGCATTTAAATGATATTTGTTTATTGATTTAAACTTTCTAAACAATCATGTGATTGATTTTGTATGCCATACTCAAGCTAGTGATAATTGAGGGTTATAGTTACTAGCAGGAGCTAGGTTGGTGTAGACGACTAAATTAGAGTTATCTAGAGTGGCTTTTTATAAAGCCTACTAGATTAGGGTTTGTTAATCCAGGTGAATAATATATTTTAGTGTGGAAGCCCCTTCAAGAGAAGGAAGAGTGGACGCATAAATTCTTTCCAAACCACTATAAAATCTCCTGTGTTTGTAGTTGCTCTGTGATTATTTTAATATTCTTATTTTTTTCGCTGCTTCTTTGTGATAAATTTTTAATTTGTCCAAATAATTGGGCAATCCTATTCAGCCCCCTCTAGGCTTGCATCTCAGATCCCAATAGTGGTTTTAGAGCCTGGTATCCTTGATATTAGGCTTAACATCCTAGAATAAATGGCTAGTCTAAATGCCACAATCGCATTCCCCGAGGGACATGCTGTTAACCGACCACCATTTTTTTATGGGACAAACTTTCCTATTGAATAGATAGTTTATCTTTTGTCCACTGACTTTGATGTTTAGAACGTGATATAGTCAAGGTATATGAACCCATCGAGACTGTAGATGAAACTATCATTGTCAAACCTAAGGATAAGTGGAATACAACTCATAAGAAAATATATTCTTAAATTGCTAAGCTATGAGTGCTCTTTACTGCTCGCTCACTTTGAAGGAATTTAGCTGAGTATCTGACCGTACTACTACATAGAAAATTTAGCACAAGCTGAAAGTTATTCACGACGGGGACACCTCAAGTGAAAGAGGCTAAACTAGCTATGTTAGTAAGTAGAGTAAATACGAAAACTTCAAGATGACGTCCTCCGATATGATTCATGAGATGTTCACTCACTTAGAGACAATGTGAACAAATCTATGACTTTTTGGGAGTACAATTAGGAAGAACTCATTTGAAAAATCCTCTGATCACTACTGTCGGAATAGGATGCTAAGGTAATTGTTGTCAAAGAATCGCATGACTTATCTAAACTTGCTCTTGGCAATCTTATAGATAATCTCATCACACACGAGGAAAAATTAAAGGAGAGAGGAGAACAATCAGAGGATGACATGAAGAATAAGTCTTTGGCTCTCAAAGCAAAAAGAGAAAAGTCAAAGGCTAAGATAAACAAAGAATTGAGCTCGAGTTCAGAAAGTTGGAAGGACAACGATGTTGGATTAATTGTGAAGGGTTTCAAATCTTTTCTCAAGTCAAAGGATGGTCAGAAATATCTGCGATATAAACAGAATAGATTTTCTAATAAGGTAAAGAAATAACTCAAATGATTCTAATATTAAACAAGTTTGTTATCATTGTAGGAAACCGTGTCACTATAGGAATAAATTCCTGCTCAACCTGAAGGATAAAAAGGTTAAAGGTAAGAATCTTCAAGTGGTCACATGGGACATGTCGAGTGGTTAAGAAGAGTCAGAACATAGCTTGAGTGATGATAAAAAAGAGAGCAAACCTTTGTCTCATGACTAGAAAAGATGATTTCAATCGATTCGGAACACGGGAGCACTGACCTTGAGCTATATCATCCTTCATATGATGATTTATTTGATAAATATAATGAAATATTGAATCAATTTGAAAAACTTGTTAAGAAGTATGAAGTTACCAAAAATATGAATTTAAATATAATAAAAGAAAAAAAATTCAAGTGATAAAATTGAAAATCTTTCTTTAGAGTTGAATTCATCTAACTCATTAAGCCAGAACACCACCTCTGAGTGTGTGCTATGTTCCATGTATCGTGATATGAATTCAAATTTATCTAAGCAACTAGATTTAAAAATGAATGAAAATGAAAAATTAGTTGTTAAGATAAATAAGTTTTCATGTGATCTATCCTCTGAGCACAAAAAAAAATGAAATTCGGTGTACAATGATCGTATCCAAAAAGGAGTTACTTAAGTCCAAGAATTTTGATTTGGAAAAAGTTGTGAAAAAAGTTATCTTTAGGGTCAAAAGGATTAAACATGGTTTTGTCTAGTTAATGTTTTGCAAAAGAGAAAATTGGACTGGGTTACTCATATTGGACTAGGCATAGGAATTTCATGGGAAACAATTTAACCTTCTATTCACCTATTTGGAATGCTTCATCTACTATTTGCATTTTCTATAGAAGAATGGGTCACATTTTCGCAAATTGTCACATGCAATACAATACTAAAACTGTGAGACATATTTGAATACCCAAGGGAAAATTTTCTAACTAGAATGGACCTATGTGGATACCTAGATCACAATTTTCTACTCTTATATAGGCATGCAAGCTGGCTGAGGAGTAAAACAATGCTTGGATTGTGCCATTTCTATTCTAGTTGACGAATCAGATAGCTCCTTAGCCTGACCAAGATAAGAATTTGCTGATTTTGTACACTGGTAGTTACTACACGAGCTTAGCTATTTTTAAGGTATGATTTTCTGTAAAATTGCACACATCAGCAAATTTCTTCTAAGGGTAAGTTCAGGTAAACATTCTATTACCCCTTGTGTATTATATGTAAATATTCTTTTTTTAGTTTAATGCACACATACATAAAAAATTCTACAAACTTCCAATAGGAAAGAAAAATGCAGCTTTGGTAATGAATCATCAATGATTAAAAGATATCATTGATGATGACTTGATCATCGATGAGTGTACATGATCATCGATAGCAACTGTCATTGACTAGGTTAAAAGGGACATTTATGTTTTTATCTTTTTACTTTATACAACTCGTCTTCACTCCCTTTCTCTCTCCAAAACCCTAAAATCCTATCCCCTTTCATTTTTAACCAAATCTCAAGGGTTTTGAAGGATTTTGAAAAATATTTATCATCTTTTCATCATCAAAGGTAATCTCAAACCCTAAAATCTAGTTTCTTTTGACTCTTTGATCAAATTGTGATGTTTGAGTTTGAAATTGGTGGTAAAACTTAAAATTTCTTTATTAAATCTCTGTATGATGCAAATAAACTTGTATATGAATGATTTATTGGATAAACTCCTTGAATTTAAACTATAAATCAATAAATTTTTCATGACACTGCACCAAAGTCGTCGATAATCTAGGTGCGGACTCGATGATCTATGAGATCATCGATAACTGATAACTATCATCGATGGTTCTGTCAGTTTTAAAATTTTTATTTAGTTGCATGCATATTTTGATTTAGAATGATTCTAATTTGTTTATTTTTATTTCTTTCTTGCATGATATCTTAAAATTGATTCCTATAGCACCATGTCTTCTAGAAAGAGACCAAGAACTGAGTCGCCATTCCCTACCCCTCCTAGTTAGTTATTGACCAAGTATGAGAGTCTTCAGATTTACTTTGAGAGGGGATTCAACTTAAAAATTCTCTAGAAGTATTTCAATATTATTCATATTTTTGAGAAAGTAGGGCTTAAGAACAAGATGGCAGGCAAATGTCACTTTAGTGAGAGAGTTTTATGTTAACCTTGAGTGAGATCTCAATAAATTTGATGTCGCATTCACTTCAACCGGAGGAAAGCAATTGAAGATCACACCCTCTAGTATTCATCACCTACTAAGTTTGCCTAAACTCCCTTCTAATTCCATTGATGTTTCGAGTACTCAATTGACATACAGATTAGTTCAGATGACTACAATGAGATGGTGAGATATATGTGTGGGAGGTTGGTTAGTAGGACCTTCCCTCAAGCTATCTTAAGAAAAAACTTATCTTACTTAACTTCCTTCTTAAGTTTAATCTTTATCTAAGTTCTACCTACACTACTATTAGTACTTAGGATTTGCTTTTGATGTATTGGATTGCCAAGGGGAAGAAGTTTGACATTGCAGTTGGGATTTTTAAGTGGATGATTATGATTGTTGCTAAAGCAAGAGAGTTTCTATTGTAGGTTAAGAAACAGAGCAGCTTGTTTATCCTTTTCTCATCACCCGGATATGTGGAGAGTCTCAAGTCCCAATTTTTCCCACTAATCGATATGAAGCCGGGAGAGCTTCATTGACTAGAGAGATGGTGAGAAAGAGTGATTTCACAGAGGCTACTACTTCAAGTGGTCCCTTTACTCAACCTTCAACTTCTTCATCTAGTCAGTGGATGCTCCAATCACTTGTAGATAGTGTTGAGGAGATTGAGATGATGATAACGACCCAACATGCTTATTATGATGTGCCTTTACAGTTTCTCATGGGTGCCATGTGCAAATTGGATCTACAACTAGGCAGCCTGTATATGCAGCTTTCTACACTCCACCAGCATAGTCTATAGGAGTTTCACATTCACACACTACCCATGATGAGGATGCTTATGATGATGAGGGGGAGGAGGATGCATAGCGTAGTGTAGCACAGGTGATGAGCAGGATTCAGATGAGGAGCGATCCACCTGGGGAAGTTTTTCAGTTTTGTATATATTTCTTTTAGTTTGTTTGATTTTTTTTAATTGTTGTTCAAACATCTATTTTCCTTTCATGTATTAACTTGGATACTTTCTAGTTGCATACATTTCTCTCTTGTATGGTGTTTTCATTTTTTTTTTTTTTTGTTTCTTGTTTTGTTTTAGTTTAGATGTTTTTCCCTTTCTTGTTTCTTTTTTCTCTTTATGAAAATAAAATAAAATATTCTCTATTTTTCTTTTCATTTTATTTTTAAAAAATTTTAAAAACTGTGAAATTCCATGTACCTACATGATTGCAGATGATTTGTTTGGATAATATTGTTGAATGGGACATTGATTTAGTTATCTCTTGACAGCCTACATGTTTTTCACATCAATGCTTACACTATCTTTGAATGTGAATTGTTGACATATAAAAATTGTGATTTCATTTCATTTCTCTTCATGTTCACACGCACGTGTTTCATATCATATATTGTGCATGTTGTTGGAAATAGTGGCACTTTACAATTTTCATATGTATATACGCATCAAATACATTATATGTGCAGTGTTCTAGGGCTTGACCTAGTCACTAACTTATTCTTTTGTTTGCCAATGTGCATTTATGCTTAATAGAATAAATTTATATGAGTGTGTTTGTAAAAGATGATCAAAGATCCATTCATATAGAATCCACATAAATTAAGTGTATTTGTAAAAGATGGTCAAAGATTCACAATTGTGGATACATAGTTAGGTGTATATCTCAAAGGGTAGTCATCCTATACTAAACATCACAAATTTAGAGATGGTGTACTTTACCCGCCAAACAATATCATCCTTCCTTGTAATTCCTATATCGTCTCGGTGATCGCTTGAAATTTTGATCCTTGTTATCAAGGTTGAGTTTGTTTATTTCTTATATATGCTCATATATCACTTTTTCAATGTGTATTACATTTGGTTGTTGCTTAGCACTTTTCCATACATTCACTTTATTGATTATGGAATATGTGTGTGTATTTAAAGTTTAATGTTGAATCTCGCATGTATTTTTTGTTTATTAGTTTATTTTGCATATATTTTTTATTTATCATGTCACATATTTTTCTATAAAAATATTGTGGACTTGCTTGGATTCTCTTCCTTATTTTCTATTTCAATACTATTATACAAGTAATTATCTCTTTTGTGTTCATTGGGATTCTTGACTTTTGCTAATAATAAAGGGGAGAATTTTTAAATTTTGTGAAAAATTTAACGCCCAATGGCTATTATTTTATTTTTATTTTATTTGGTTTTGAATGCTTGTTAAATCTTGATCGTTGTATTTTTTTTGTAAAATTTACTACATTGATGTACGGGGAGCATAGTTTAAGCATGTATCTTATGGTTCATATATACATACATGCGGAGGAGCTTGCATATCAGTTTATATTTGTCATGAATCTGAGAGTTTTGCATTTGTGTATATATCTCAAATAGCTTAGACTTCGATTTCAATTTTTTGAGTTTGTTATTATCAAAAGGGGAAGACTGTTAGGCCTTGTCCGTATAAATTCTTTTATTTGAGTAATAACAAACATGCATAAGAGTCCAATTTATGTTTGAGATGAATTGTGTACGTTTGAATAAGTGAGTATCAAGTTTGAAGTGAAACATAATCAAATTCAGCTCAAAAAGAAGTCATCAGCAACTGAACCATCAATGATGAATGGGCGATCATCGATGATCAAACGATCATCAATAATGGATATTGATCATTAATGACTCAAAATTACAGATAAGAATTTTTCGTCGATGAGAATACGAATGTTCGATTGCTCAAGCTTCCTAACCATTAATGATCAAGGATGATCATCGATGATCAAGTGAGCATCGATGGTTGATCTCGATTATTGATGATCAAAATGCTTATTTAAAATTTCTAGATTTAATCTCAGCCGTTCATTATGACAGGTTATTGGCTTCTCTCCTCCATTTTTCTAAAGAGACTTCTAACCTAATCAAGAGAGAAGGGGGGAGCGAGAGAGAGCTAGGGTTTGAGCACTTGGATTGAAGGAGTCATTTTTCATTCCCCGGAGCTTAACAATCACTTCCTCATCATAATCTACATCATTTGATCAATTTCTATTAAGTGCTACCCTTGGATCTCATCTTTAGCATCGTTCTTCTAGATCTCCACTTAGATTATCAAGGATAACTATCTTATAATAAAAAGGACTGTAAGATCTTTTCATTTGCGCATAAATGATATTTGTTTATTGATTTGAACTTTCTATACAATCCTGTGATCAATTTTGTATGGCGTACTCAAGTCGGTGGTAATTGAGGGTTACAGTTACTCACAGGAGCTAGGTTACACACTTTGATAGGTTGCTTGGGTGTAGATGACTAGATTAGGGTTACCTAGGATGCGGTCTTATTGGATTAGGATTCGTTAATACAGGTGAACAATATCTTTTAGTGTGGAAGCCCCTTCAAGAGAAGGAAGAGTGAACATAAGAATTCTCTCAAACCACTATAGAATCTCCTGTGTTTGTAGTTGCTCTATGATTGTCTTAATATTCTTATTATTCTGGCTTCTCTATGATAAATTTTTAATTTGTTAAAATAGTTGAGGAACCTTATTCACCCGACCTCTAGCCTTGCAATCGAGATACCAACATGATCTTCACTTCCTATCATCATCATCACCTCCATTCCCATCCTTTGCTAGGACAAACCCTTACTTCCCTCCTCTCGATCTCCATCTTAAGCTTGACCATGGCCTAAATGATTGCCAACCACCACTGCATCATGAGATCTTTTCCTAAGCCACCACTTGCGCTCGCAAGCTTGCACCGCACTAACCTTGCCCGTTCATGACATCTTGCCCTCATCGATCACACAGACAATGTCCTCTGTCCATGCCACGCCCTCACCGGATAGCCTCCTTCTCGCCACCTGCAACTCTACCCATCGATGTGCTCCAATTCAATAGAATTCTTGCCAAGCCATGCCAACAACCATCTTATAAATGTATGGAGAAATTAAGGAAAGGGTTCTTCACTGAGTTTCCCCCTTTGGTGTATCTATTTATAGAAGAGGATAAGATGTATCAATGATAATAGATGATATATTGTGGAGATACAACCAACATTTAAATACAAGAGAGATTTCAGGAATAACTCATCATTTTAGTTTTGATAATATTTGCTTGCTAGACTGTGATCGTCTGACTTTGTTTGTTTCCTTGACAAACCCCCCCCCCCCCCAACAAACTCACCATTGGAGGAGCAATGTTGAGTTTGGATTGAAGAGTGAAGAAGCGAGGTGTCGGTAATCCTTTTGTAAGAATGTCAGCTACCTGTTGAACTGAAGAAGTGTAGCAAACATGTAGATCTCCTTGTTCAATCTTCTCCCATACAAAATGGAAATCAATTTGTATATGCTTGATGAAACACAGGATTTGTAGTCATGAATGTTGCCGATAGATTATCACAGTAGAGTACTGGTGAGGATGGTAGAGGCACATGAAGCTCTCGAAGCAACTGTTGGACCCAAATTACTTCAGCGGTGGCAAAAGTAAGAGCTCAATACTCTGCTTCAGTGCTTGAATGAGCCACCACCTTTTGTTTTCTAGACGACCAACTTATTATGTTTCCACCTAAATAAATACAGTAACCATGTGTGGACCGTCGCTCATCGGGGTCCCCTCCCAACTTGCATCGGAATAAATTACAAGGTCAGAATTGATTGAGGGCTGAATAACGAGGCCGTGAGTGATGGATCCTTTTAGGTAGCAATGCACACGTTTGATAGCTTACCAATGTTCTTCAGTAGGTGCATGCATGTATTGGCAAATTTTTTTAACCGCATATGATATGTCTGAGCAAGTTATGGTTGCATATTATAAAGCTCCAACAATGCTTTGGTAATAGGATGGGTTCGAGAATGCAGTGCCATGGTGGGTGAGCTGATGGTTGGCCGCAACAGGGGTGGAGACGGGTTTTGCTCTATCTATTTTGGCCTTGCACAACAAATCCATAATGTATTTTCGTTGGGATAGAAATAGACCTTGTTGATCACAACGCACCTCTATACCAAGAAAATAACTTAGCTCACCGAGGTCTTTGAGATAGTATTCAGAGTTAAGTTGTGAAATGAATTGTGGTAGAAAATTTGTGTCACTCCCAGTTAGCACAAGGTCATCGATGTACACCAACAGGTAGGTGATGGAACTTGTTATTTTTTTCACAAAGAGAGATGAATTGGAGTGGCATGCTATGAACCTAGCTTGTAGAAGAAACTGGTGAAGGTGATGAACCATGCTCGAGGGGCTTGTTTTAGGCTATAGAGGGCTTTATTGAGTCTGCACACATAATTTGGGTGTCGGGCATCTTTGTAACCTGGAGGTTGTTGCATAAAAACTTGCTCTATTAGCTCACCATTTAAAAAGGCATTATTAACATCTATTTATCGAAGAGACTAGCCCTTAGAGATTTCCAACGAGAGGACCAAACGAATTGTACTTGCCTTTATGACTGGGCTAAAAGTTTCAAAAAATCTACACACACCTCTTGGTGAAACCCTTTTGCAACCAAACATGCTTTGTACCTCTCAATAGAATCGTCGGTTCGTCATTTAATTCGGAACACCCACTTACAACCTATAATATTGGCACCTGGGGGCGGAGTTACGAGGGTTTAGGTTCTATTGTGAATAAGAGCTTCGTACTCGGTATCCATGGCTAGATGCCACTCAGGGGACTGGGAGGCTTGAGTGTAGGAAGTGGGTTCTAGCTAGGTTGTTGATGGGGTGAGAATAGGATGATGAGTAGAGGTAAGAGCGTTAGGCTTTAAGGAGTTAGTTTTTGCTCGGGTTGTCATTGGACGGGTAGACTCTGGAGCGGGCCTAAGATGTTTAAGTTGAGAAGGAAGGAGATGGACACCAGGTTGAGTTGAGGTGATGGACTTTGTAGGATGGTCAAAGGAGGGAGATTTGAGCCACATAATGGTCAGAAGGTTCTGGAGAAGGGGAACTGAGTGAGCTAGGAGCCGAGGGAGTGTTGTGGACTGGTGGTGGAGGATTTGAATTTTGAGAGGAAGGAGGAGTAGACAGAGGCATAGCTTGTTGTAGAAGGGAAAGAGGGATGACCGGAGAGTTTTGTGGTCCTGAGGGACTTTGTGGAAAGGCTAAGGAGGTGTACGGGAATACACTTTCATCAAATATTGCATGTCTTGAGATATAGATACGACCAAAGGAAGAATAGAAACAGAGATAACCGTTATGTTGAGTGCTATAGCCCACAGAAACACGTGGCTTTGATCGATAGTTGAATTTATGATTGTTATAGGGGCAAAAAAGGGGATATGCTAAGCAACCAAAAGTTCAAAAAATGGTGTAATCAAGTGCACGGTGGTATAATTTTTGGAGGGGGGACTAGGTTCCTAAAATGAGGGTAGGGGTGCAATTATGAAGATTTACCACCGCTGCAAATACAAATTCCTAATAGGATAGAGGAAGGGCAGCATTAGCTAGGAGAGTGAGACCCTTAGCAACTATATCTCTATGACGTCTCTCAGGAGCCCCATTTTGTTCATGGGTGTGTGGGCAAGAGAGGCGATGGACAATACCACAAGAGTTTAAGAAACGAGAGACCAATCTATACTCCCCCTCCCTAATCAATTTGTACACATTTGATTTGACACCCAAACTGACGTTGCACCACGGTTTGGAAAATTTTAAAAATTTCGAACACTTGTGATTTATGGCTCATAAAGTATATCCAAATGAATTTAGTGCAATCGTCAAGAAATTGAATAAAATATTTTTTGCTATTAAATAAAACAACGGGTGCTCGACCCCATACATCAGAATAGATAAGCTCAAATAAAGTTGTATTGGATACATGCGAATGATGAAAAGGAAGGCGTTTTGCCTTACCTAGTTGACATGGCCCACACAAGATTGGACCTTTATTAATACTACTTGCAGGAAGTTTAAAATGAGAAATAAGTTGACGCACAACCCTATCATGGGGGTGACCAAGATGTTGATGCTATCCATGAAGAGAAGTTCGGACACTAGCTAAAGCAAAGGAATTGGCAAAGGGGTGATGAGGATTAGACGATAGAGAGCGATTGGATGTGATGTTGGGCAAGCAATAAAGGCCACAGTCAAGCGTTCCCTTGAGTAACACCTAGCCCAGCAAATTTTTAATAATACAAACACCAAGATGAAATTCAAGATAAACGTCATTATCTTTTATAAGTTGAGACACACTTAGTAAGTTTTTTGAAATGTGTAGAACATGAAGGGTATTAGGAAGAACAAGGGGGCGGGTGCAAGTAGCTAGGGTACCAGTGCTAATATTGGTGATAAATAAGAGGTTACCGTTGCTGACTTGCACTTGGTCTGTGCCATCATATTTTGAGTGAATTGAGAGATTATTGAGGCTAGTAGTTATGTGACTCGAGGCTCCAGAATCCACATACCAAGTAGGCTCGTTTATGGTTTGAGGAGAGGCAATCATAGCAGACACATTGCATGCCTTCTCAGAAGTGAATGAGTGGTTAAAACGATTGTAACAATCAATCGCAAGATGCCCAACTTTGCTCTAGATTTGACATGTGGGATGATCCTTCACATTTTTGTGGTTGCTGGGCCGGTTGTTGGAATTAGAGCTACGAGATCTAAAGGATTGACCTTGACAGGGATTATGTGCTGTTGCTGTATTGCTGATTGTTGCGATTGGAATGAGAATGATAACGCCCAGATTGTTATGGGTGTGATCCTGATGATGGCGAGTGTCGTGGCTGGTTGTGATGAGCCAAGTTGACACAGTGGAGCAGCTGCTGATTAGACTCAAGTTCCTCTACTTGGAGGAGGTTGCCAAGTAGATTATCAACAGTGATGGTAGCAGGCAGGAGACAGACCGAGGTGACGAATACACCAAACTTAGGATCGAGCCCTAAGAGAATAAACTGAATAAGATCTGCTTCATTGACTGAATTTGACATAGCAGCTAGGAGAACATCAATAGACCTCTTCTTCTCAACATACTCAAAATTTGATAACGACCATTGTCGCAAATTATGCAATTAGGTGTGCAATTGCCTAACTCGTGCTCATGATTGAGATTGAAATATGCATTGCAAAGTAAGCCAAGCCTAACGAGAGGTTGTGGCATGGGTAATGTGACCCAATGCACGCTCTGTGATGGTGGACTTCAATCAAAGAAGTGTCATTCTGTCTTGTCACTTCTAGGAGGTATAGGCTGGATCGGTAGTAGGCTGCGCTTCGGAGCTCTCTCCTGCAGTGAGTGGGAGAAATTGTGGAGGTTCTGTGTTGTCTTGGGTGACAAGGAAGTCAAGATCAAATGTCTCTAGTGCTGAGAGAACTGTCGGAGCCCACAAGTGATAGTTCTCCCGATCTAGTTTAATGGTGAGTGTAGGCGAGGTGATTGAGGGCTGGCCATTAGTGTTTCTCTGTGCGGATTGGAGGAGATTGGTGTTTGGGTTGGTGTTGTTGGCTGTGTTGGAAGCTTCAGTCGAGCTTGTGGAGGTAGTTGCCATTAGATGATTTGGGAGATTTGGGGATAGAGTTTCTTTTAACATTAGTCAAGGGCTCTGATACCATATAAATGTATGGAGAAATTAGGAAAGGGTTCTTCACTTAGTTTTCCCCTTTGGTGTCTCTATTTATAGAAGAGGATAAGATGTATCAGTTACAACAGATGAGGTATTGTGGAGATACAGCCAACATTTGAATACAAGAGAGATTTCATGAACAACTCATCATTTCAGTTTTGATAATATTTGCTTGCTAGACTGTGATCTTCTGACTTTGTTTGTTTCCTTGACACATCTACACAATTTATCTCATCTTATCCAAACTCTCGGTTCTCGACCCACCGTGAGTCTGACAGGGGATGTTAAATATAGTAATATATATTCTCTTGATATTTTATCATCTCTATTAGGTATTATATTACTATATATGCATTAGGCAGCATATTCTCTTTTTATTTCCTCTTTTATTTTCTACCTTTATTAGTATTTTTCATAGTAAGTCTCTATCTTGTATAAATATATGTCCCGTGCTCATTAATAATATCAAGTCTTCTTCTATATTTATCATTAGGTGTCTTTTAATTTTGGTCTTAGTTTCTGATTTGGTTGACATGGTCAAATGAAACTTATAGTTATTCTTGACCCATTAAAGCTCCGTATATGGCCTTCTTCCACATGGAAGTTGCAACATAGAGGAGCTAAAAGGAAACTAGTACTACAATTGGATGGCCTTACATATTTTTGTTGAAGAATTGGAGCTGTATATGCAAATATCAAGGTTTTGAGGGAAATCTTGCAAAGATAGTATATTGGGGTGGATGTGCAGAAACAGAGGCAAAGTAAAATAAAATCTCATGGTGAAGAAACTGGAGGATATATTTGCAAATATTAAGAATTTGGAGGTAAAGTTGCAAATGTAGTAAAGTTGGGGGTATATATGAAAAAGCCCAAAAAAACAAATGTAAAGGGTGATTAAATCTATGACAAAATAACTAACTCCTGTAAGTGTTATTGAACTCCCATCTTTCCCCTAAACTACAATTTACTTATAATTCTGTTTATACTATGTGTAGGGGCCCGGTGTGGCTATTTTGGAAGCCCACATAGTCAAATACTTGATAGATTGATGATTTGAATTCTGTTTACACGATGTGTAGGGGCTCGGTGTGGCTATTTTGGAAGCCCACATAGTCAAATACTTGATAGATTGCTGATTTGGCTTTTTTTTTTTTTTTTGGGTTGTCTTTTGTTGCATTTCTTCCATTTATGCCAATTTTCAGAAATGATTTTCCAATCCCAAAAAAAAAGATAAAGGGTAAAAGGTGTGGAAGAAAGTACTTGGGGAAGTTTTTTTTTATTTGGACGGGACGATAAAAGGAGAGTCTATTGGCTTCTTATTCCTCTGAAAATCCATCAGATTTGATAGTTCCATCATCGATTTGCTAAGTATTTGATTGTAGACTCACAGAGTGGCCACATTGGACCAGTACATAGAGTATAAGAAGGATAATAGGTATAAATGATACTTTCGGAGGGTAGGTGAGAGTTCTGACAAAACTTACTACGGGTATTTTTACCATTTACCCGCACATGATTTGCACGTGCCATGTTAAACCTAATCGTGTTAATTTTGGAGATATTCTGGGAAAACTTACAGGGGGTGTATTGATTATTTGACACACGTGATTTGCACATGGCACGTCAGAACTGGTAGTGTTAATTTTGGATTGTTTCTAACACTGCTTGTTAATATTTTCGAAGTTATATATTGCGGACAAAGTGAAAAACAGCCAAATTTGCTGGGGTTGCCCTAAACTGAGAGTTAAGATATGCAAACTGTTTTCTCTACTGCGCGGATATCTCGCGTGAAGAGGATACAAATTCTCAAAGAGGTTGCAAATCAAATTAACCCAAAAAGCCTAACTATGGGGGTCCTCCACTCACGCATGAAATTCCCAACAAAAACAACCTCAGTTATACTTCAAAGATATGAAAGAAACTAATTAGTACACAGATGGATACATGATAAATATTTGAATTGCGCAAGGATGACTGCGAAGTTTCATGCTTCATTCTTCTTGAGTAGTGTGACTCGCATCACATTCTGCTTTCCTTTGCCTTGAGACACCAACTCAAAGATGCACCTATCTCCTACCTCTAGCTTGTTACCACGAGCAAACTTCAACCAACCTTTTCCCATGGTGCACTGCTCTGTCTTCGCCAGCCTCCCCCTTTTACGGCCAAGCCTAACGGTCCAAAACCGGTCCTTGGGATCTTTAAGGCTCACCTCCCCTTGCTCCCACAGTCCACTCAACTCCTTGAATCGCCTTGGAATGGTCTGCCACGGCTCTTGGTGGTTAATAACACATAAGAAAGAGAATAATGGGTTATCATATGGCATAGGGCTAATTACAGATAGATCCTTCGTAGTATTACATAATTGCGGATGGACCCCCTTAATTCTATTGTTGCAGACAGACCTAATGAGTGAGACTTTTTTGACTCATTTACACTCAGGAGGAAGAGAAATTACTTTTTTACAAATAGACCTCCGGAGAGTAAACAAGTCAAATAAATTTCACGCAGGGGTCTATTCTCAAGTTAACCCCCAAAAAAGCTCTTTGGCTCATTTCCTAAAAATCTATATATGAAATGGAATCTTGTGCAAGAAACCAATTCTATTGCTTTCCACGTATTTATTGGAAATGGTAATTCGTTGTTTGTTTCGGCTTGAAATTGATGGTGGGAAAAGGAGAGAGTGTGTGGAAAAGCTAATCTCTAGTTTAATCCAAACCCAAAGAATAGGAAATGTGAGAGTGTGTGAAAGAGCTAATGTAGTCCAATAATTAATAGGGTTGTGTTAGCTTTCTGGTCAATTCCTCTCAAGAAGCTAGGAATTGGCTTTTCTTAGAATTGGGTACTTTCTCTACTTTATAGAAAGAATCTCTTAAATTTTTTCTTGAAACATACAATATTATAGGAATCCAATAATGCTCTACAAGTTACTTTCTGTTTCATTTCCTAGCTTTCCACACAGTGTACATTTATTTTGGGCAAACCAAATAGCCCCAAAAAAGGCTAAATACCCAGATTGGTATTTTAATTCCACCCCAATTATCAATAAGGTATTTTAATTAGGCAAACCTACTTTAAGATATTTTAATTGATGCAACTAACCAACAAGCCATGATATCTCGTTGCCGGCCAAATTTTCGGCGAGAGCGCGTCACGTGATGACTTAGAATGTTTTTAGATGCTGATGTGGCAGAGACTTTAATGATGTGGCAGGGTATAAACGCAGGAATAACCGCCCTAAAATTCCCAAATCTCCCAAAATAGGACAAATTCGCCTCATCAACATCTAAAACATTTTAAGTACCTGCCACATCAGCATCTAAAAATATTTTAAGTCATCATGTGCCACGCACGTGACATGCTCTCACCGAAAATTTGGTCGGCGACGAGATATCATACCTTATTGGTTAGTTGAATCATTTAAAATGTCTTAAAGTAGGTTTGCCTAATTAAAATACCTTATTGGTAATTGGGGTGGAATTAAAATACCAATCTGGGTATTTAGCCCCCCAAAAAATAATGGGAAAAGGTAATTCTTCATCACATGCACGTTACATCTCTTGATGACATTATTTCTCCCATTAAGTGCATGTTACATCTCTTGATGGCATTATTTCTCCCATTACAAATTAATTTTCCCCCTTAGATTTAAGGGAAAAAATGATGAAATTGTCCTTTAACTTGAGAGCAAAAAAATAATGTCTTCATCATTTAGAGAGTAGACTGAACATATCCCATAGTACAGTGGGTATAGGTATATATGCAATTAATCATTTGTTAGGCACAACGAAAAGTTACTTACTACATGGCCTTTCGATAACTGGTAAGAAGTTAGTTCCACCTCAAAACGTACTCCTCTGATACCATCACTCTTCATAAGCTCTTTCTCCTTATTCCTGATACACGACACTGTTGATTCTGCAATAACAGAAAATGCATAAAATTTTTACTGAAAAAATATTATTGCACATAAACCCCTTGTACTGTTTGAACTTGCTACTCGTGTAGTTTATATTGGGATAGACGCTTTACGTCTAAATTTGACTCTTTACCGTCATTTAGAGCCACAAATTTCACCCGGAGATAATATCTGTCAAATTTTGAATTATGGTATAATATTATGTAAACAGGAAAATGTAATATTGTTGTTGCGGATGAATTATGATGATATTAATGTTGCTGCGGATCAATTATTTACAAAAAAAAAAATTCAATGAAATATAGCAACCTAGACGGAAATTCCATCTAGGAAGCTATCCTAGATGGAAAATTAAGTCTAGTTTGCTTTTATAGCAACCTCGCGAGAATGCCCGTCGAGGATGTAACTTAAACGGAATTTCTGTCTAGGAAGCTATCCTAGACGGAAATTTGAATTCCGTCCAGATTGAGTTCCGTCTAGTTAGACCAACCTAGACGGAATTATCCTAGACGGACTTTCCTAAACAGATTTCCGTCTAGGTTGGTCTACATAGATGGAATTCAGGGGTCTACCTGCAACTGAAAAAGAACTATTGTACTAGATGTATGTTCAAAGCAATGATGCTAAGAGGAGCTCTATGAGCAATTTAACCAAAAAATAAAAATAAAAATAACATAAAAACAAATTTCATTAACTTAGTGAACATACCAGTACTAGGATGGCTACATTCGTCCTCCTCTTTTACATGTATCAAAACTGGCACTCTTCGCTTCAATTTCTTAGAAACCCTCTGAGAAATTGAAGGATACGATATCTCACAGGTGCTGAGATCAAATGCTCTGAAATCGAAAGCCATACCGCCTCGATATCGGAATACCAAGAAATATCCCAACCCCAAATTATGAGCATGGGCTAGATCAGACCAACCAAGCCCTCCAATGTACATTTCTTGATCCACATTTTTGTAAACTTCTACGTTCCACGACTCGCCGATTGGGTTCACCAACGAGGCGGATTCGACCTTGATCTCCTTCGTTGCGAGCACATTTGTTACGAACTTAGTCGGAAGTCGCTGCATTAAGAGATTAGGTAAATGTCACAAAACCTGCAAAAAGTTTGGGCACTTTTCATTTAAGCCGTCAAACGTTTGAAAATTTCGCTTACATCCAATAAGTTAACAAAAATCCTGCAATTCTATAATAAAAAAAACATTTTTATTTTTTTTCACTTAACCCCATGACGGCATTACATAAAATAACTTCAATTAAAGTTTTTGAAGGAGAGTATGGAAACTCCAATCTGAGAGCGAAATCAATTGCTAAGAGGGGGGAAAAAGTAGGGAAAACTTATTTTAGGGTGTAAAATATAGAAGAGAACATGAAGGGTTATTTTAAAAATTGAAGGTATTTTGTCCTTTGACGGCACATGATTTGCACGTGATCCGTGAAGACTGAGTGTGATGGTTTTGAAGGTTTTCTGATAAAACTTATTCTTGGTTAACTGAAACTTTCAATACTTTTGAGAGTTAATTAAAACGCTCAAACCCCCTCAAGAGTTGAGAGATGAGAGATAGAGAGAGAGAGAGAGAGAGAGAGAGAGAGACCAGTCTATTAATGAAGCCAGGTTGGAGGACTCTGAAGAAGCTTGGGCTCTGAGAAGGAGCACATTGTAGGGGATGATGCATCTTCAAACTTCAACAGGGTATAGTGAAATTAATGAAGGAAGAGGCTCATGTATGTACTTTGTAGACAATGACATGTGGCTCGCAGCTTAAGACAATATTTTACATTTGGAGAAGAAAGAGATTTCTCTACTATTGCAACGTAGCTTTCAGTGCATTAAAAGAATAGCTTTTTAGATACCAAGGGTACAAATGTTAATATATTTCATAGCTGTCACTTCTTACTTATCAATCCGAGATTACTCTGAGCTGGTTAAAAATAAGGCTCAATCAGAGGAGAAAGTATCCGGTGGGAACGATCAATGGCATTTAATGTGCATTAAATAGATGTAAATCATTAGATCTGTGCATGAATCTCGTGATTCGATGATCCAACATTGATATTCTTTTGGTGCATATTAAATACCATGAATCGGGGACCATTTGATACTTTCTCCAATCGAGTTGGTCCCATCCGAATTTCTAGCCCAGAGTCGATCAGTGAGAACAAGGATGTCTTAAATTTTCATATTTTGCTCATTGATATCTTTTAAAAAAGGATTAGTGTAGTAAACGTGATGGGTGGATGACACACAACGTGCTAGTTGATTTTTCCAAGTGTGGAGACATTTCTCTTAATTTTTGCAAAAGAGAGGACATTTACATTGATTTTTCCAAATGTGAGGGCATTTTCGTTATTTTTTAAAGTATGTAGTTGTTTTATTTGATTTTTCAAACTACAAGGGTATTTTTAGAACTTTAAATTTTCGCACGTTACATGGACAAGACCAGGAGGCTTTTATTTAATGTATGGTATAGATAGATGATAAAATACTATTAGCATTATGTTTTATTGGAAGCTATTTATTATGATTTTAATTCAAAACAGAATCAAAAAAATTTAAATCCCACCTTCAAATTGAGCCATTAAGAGAAAGCACTACTTTCAATTCTAATCATTGATTATTGGATTTTTCTATAATGTGCCCTTAGAACATATGCTAAGAAGTATTAAATGCTCCCCAACTATCTTCATTATCGCAAATACGTGTGCAAAGTTTGACCTTTTTTTTACCTAAAATTGATAATTCTAAACGTAGTGATGACCGAGCACAAAAGTTATACTATTTTTGTATTCCTACACACAAAAATGTGAGATCTTATCTTGTAAATTATAAAGAGAAAGAAAGAGTTCCTAGGGACCCCACTTCTTTATGTCTAGTAGTACAAGAGTACTATAACTTTTTAGTACACCTATCATTTTTCTAATTGATCATTCTAATCATCTACATGCAACAACTTCAGTATATTTTTAATAAAAATATAGTAAAATAATTATATTTGTGCGCATTCTTCTATTCTAGTAGAAGTAGTTGGGAACCATTTAATACTTCTTAACTTATGTCGTTGGGGCACACTATAGAAGAATCATTGATTATTTAATGAACGATTGTGTAGGATTGCAATTCATTTTAAAAAATACATTTACCATATCCTGCTGAATTGCACTTATTCGTATTTTATACTTAAGAAGACAAATCCCAACCATACGTTTATTAATCAATAATTGAATTTAAAATAATGGTCTCTTTAATTTTGGATAGTGAAGAATTTGAATCCCATTAAGACTCTTTAGTATGCTACCTTTGGAGGACCAAATTGTCTCTGGTTTGAATAGTTATACATGAGTTAAATAAGCACGAAATAGTTTGGATCCAAATGGATTGGATTTATACTAGGGTGGCTGTCTGAGCGCGCACATTAGCATGTGATTTCTTCCTTGCTATCCTGCATCATCACCGAGGTTTTGATGGATGAAAAAAGAGAAATAGTGTGAAAAGTTTGTTTCAAATTGGTTTGAGAGCTTCTAATCCTAGCTTATGTTCTTGTGATGAGCATTTTGATCCTGATTTTGCTAAAGATAGTGGAGTTTTGAGCTCTGGAATCATGGGAAGCACTAGACCCAAAGGAGAGAAGCAAAAATGGTGTGTTATTGAGGTCTTGGCTAATTCAACTCCAGTTACTAATAATGCTCCGATTGAGACCCCTGAAGCCATTGGATTTCAAGATTGTCAGCTTAGTGAGTCCCCTTCTTCTTTTAGGGTTTCTTGGGCTGATTGCAGTGATGATGATGGGATTTTTCCTTCAATTAAATTATTTTCTTCTACTTTATTATATCCAACTCTTGATGATAATAATCAATTGGTTGCTAGTCCAGTCTCTGGGGATTTGAATAATTTTGTGCAAGTTACTGATGGTCAGAGTTTTGTGCCATTGAATTGAAGGAAAAAATTACACTGCCAGAAATTGGGTATGTTATTGGCTTAAATGTAAAATTTAAAGCTATAAAGACATATGTGGAAAAGGTTTAGGGAAACATTACACTGCCAGAAATTTGTTTGCTCAAGGCTTGCCTTTTTCCTTTAATTTCAAAAGCAAAGAAGAGATGAAAGAGATCCTCCCTGGACGGCCTTGATTTTTTTTGGTTCTAGACCACTTACATTGAGACTGTGGTCTTTGAATGAGGATATTGAGCAATTGTAGTACAGTGCATATCCAATGTGTGTTCAATTTCCTAATCTCAAGCTTAATCTATGAAACTCTGTTGGATTAAGTAAAATATGCTAGTGTCGTTGGATGTCTCATAGCTACTGATAAGCTCATTGCCAATAAGCAACGGCTAGCTTACGCTAGAGTTTTGATTGAAGCTGGGTTGTAATCTCCATTTCCAGACCAAATCTCTATTCAAGGCCATGATGGTAAGATATATCGTCAGAAAATACATTATGAAATAAAGCCACGATGGCGTGATTCTTGTGAAGTTATTGGCCGTGACGCTGACTATTACATGAAGAGGCCTGTGGTGCAAAGATGGGTCCCTATAAAAAATAAAAGTGCACTGGATCCTCTGGTTCCTAACAATACAGTTGATCTGAAAGCAAATGTAACAAGTGGTGCTGAAATGAGTGTTAATGGTGCAAAACATGCACATATTGGTGTTAATGTGAAATATTCTGGATCACAAGCTTCTAGTTCTAGTTCAAGAGCTGCTGAAAGTAGTGGATTTGCTAGTCCTAGATCCTCTGCTTGGAAGTAAGTCTGTGTTAATAGGGGAAGGGGATATTCAGCTGTGAACTTTTCCTTTTGGAATGTTAGGGGTTTTAATAAACTCACCGAACTGCACCTAGTTAAGCATTTTATATCTTAGTTTCATATCTCCTTTTTGGCTCTCCTGGAAACTAAAATACCTAGTAATAAAATGGTAATGATTGCTCAAAAAATTACCGAAGGTTAGAACTGGAAGAATTTGGATCTTCTATGACCCAAACATTTTGAATGTACATTTTATTACTTATTCTCTTCAATGCATAACTTGTTCTGTGAATTTATAGATGGTAGAATTTCTTGTGTTATCTCCTCTATTTATGGATATAATTCTATTGATGGTAGAAAAGAGATATGGAGGGAGCTTTCTGAATTTAGTAATCCAAATGCTCATCCATGGTTGGTGTGTGGAGATTTCAAAGCCATGCTTGATAATGGTGAAAAGCTTGGGGAGTTCCTCTCACTAGAGCTGATACTATTGATTTTCAACACTTCATTGAGGCTAGTTAGATTCTCATTTTAAATATACATGATGTTTCTACACATGGTCAAACAAGAAAGAGATTGATACAAGAGTATGGAGTAGGCTAGACAAGACACTGGTTAAAAATGCTTGGATTCAAAATTACACTTCAAGTCATATTATATTTTTTTTTCAAACCATATTTTATGATCACTCGCTTAACTAGTGACTATATATGAGGATGTTGCTATTTGGAAAAAACCATTCAGGTTTTTTAAAATATGAACACATCATCTTGAATATTCTACCATTGTCTCTAAAATCTGGAGTAAAGACATTGATGGTCATCATGTGTTTATTGTGTATTCCAGACTCAAATTGCTAAAAGGTGCTCTGAAAACTGTTAATGCTAAGACATTTTGCTAATATCAGTGAAAGCGCTCTGAGTGCTAAAAATGACTTGGAGAATGTCTAGATTTAGCTTCAATCTGATTTGTTTAATTCTGAGCTCATTGTCAAGTTAAAAGAAAGTTTGGTTGTTTACAATAAATTGCTCAACTTCAGCAAAAGACTAGGATAAATTGGAGCATTAATAAGTGACAAATGTACTAGTTTATTCCATTCTGCTATGGGAGCAAAATGCATCTTAATAGGGTTATGGTTCTTTATAACTCTGTGGGAGAAAGATTAACTGATGGGGGGAAGAAAAAAGGGGGTAGTTTTTTCTATAGCTGATGATAAAACACCAGGGCCTGATGGATTTAGTGCCTCTTTCTTTAAAAGTTCTTGGTCTATCATTGGTGAAGAGATTTCATTTGTTATTGAGGATTTCTTTAGGAATGGTAAAATTTTGGGGAAGGTTAATTCTACTGCTCTTACTTTGGTTCTTAAGGTGAATTTCCCTCAACAAGCTTCTGACTTTAGGCCAATAATGTAATTGTCTATACAAAATAATTTCTAAGATTTGACCACAAGAGTTCAAGTAGTCATGGGGGCGTTTTATACGTGAAGCACAAAATGTATTTGTCAAAAGGAGACTAATCACTAGCAATATCTTGATGGCACATGAATTAATCAAGCACTATGGAGAAAAAAAAACCTTTCTCCAAGAGTGATGTTAAACTTAGATAACAGAAAGGCTTTTGACACCATAAATTTCGAATTTGTTAAGTCATGCTTACTGGTCTTGGCTTTCTTGAGAAAGTTGTTCATTGGATTATGACTTGTATAACATTCCCTACTTTCTCTATATCATTAAATGGTACTCTTCATGGATATTTCGAAGAAAAACGAGGTTTGAGACAAGAGGATCCCTTATCCTCTACCTCTTTGAGCTTGAAATTGAGTATTTATCTAGGAGGCTTCAGATGCTACAAGCTGATATAAAGTTTAAATATCACCCAAGATGCTCTAAGTTGACACTGACTCTTCTGATATTTGCAGCTGATCTTCAACTATTTGGAAGGGGGATCCTGAAATAGTCTTGGAACTACATGAATGCTTATTGGAATTTGGTGCAGTGTCAGGCTTAGAAGCAAATCCTATGTGTTGTATTTTGGGGGAATGCTAGTGATAAGGTGAAGGCAAATATCAATCAGATTCTTAGTTTCTCTAAAGGTACTCTCCCTATAACGTATTTTGGTGTGCCATTGATCAGTAAGAGGTTGATTGTAGTCCATTAATATTAAAATTTTTTAACCAATTTCAATATTGGCTGCAACATATAAAGCTTTCATATGCAGATAGGCTACAACTTACTAAGAGTGTTATTTTGGGGGGTCCAAATTTATTGGACTAACAGTTATATTCTGCTAAAAAGAGTTCTTGATAAAATTAATGGGCTATGTAGAAACTTTGGATTTTTCCGTGAAAATCATCTTAATTTTTACCCAAATTGCAACTTACCATCTTAGTTTTTATTTTTTAATAGAAACCACCTATATTTGCTAACATGTTCTCAGTGTCATATTTTTTTGTGTTTTCTGTTTTAAAAAAATAAAGTTCCTATTATGCCCCCTATCTGATTTTCTTTTTCTATCATTTTTAGGTGTTATTTTGGCTTGTAGAGAACCAAATGAACCCAAAATGTAAGGCATTAGATATTGATTAAAATTTTTGAGTTTATTTTATTTTACAATTTTTAGTTTTTCCAATGTAAGACTATATAATATTCCTAGGCATTAAGTGCGTGGTTAGAGCTTGAGTGGAGGACCCAATTATCTGTCATTATAGTTGTTTGGTTTAATCTTAAAATTCTAAACTTACAATTATAACTGCAATTGTACATATCTAATGTTAGAGCATGTTTGGTAATATACTTATTTTAACTTATAAGAACTTTTTACTTATAAGGTGCCAAGATTATATTTGGTAAGAATTTACTTATTACTTATTATAACTTACAAATAGGAAGAAAAATAAGTTGAGATTCTCCTACTTAATCCTTAGCCACTTATAATTAAATTTACATGTTGATGTTAAAAGACTATCTTGCTCTCTAACAAAATAAGTAATAATAGGTAATAAGACTTAGAAGGAATGATAACATAAGTAGTAGCTTAACATTTCGTTACTTGTAACTTTTATACTTGTTTCACATTTAAATAAGTAGGCAACAAATATTAGGTACAATGGTTTTCTTGGATTTTAAATATTTAATTATACTTAAAATTATTAATATTTCTTAATTTTTGGAATTTTTAAAAATTATTGCATAATATTTTTTTTCTATGTTTTTGAAAAAAAATGTTTCCTAAAAGATATAGAATGCATTCTCAAAGTTTTTCAAAACAAATTATGTTTTCATTATATTAAATATTAATTTATTTACTTTTAAAATAATGTTATCAATTTTTTAAAAATTGAATAATTTTATTTAAAATTTTGTTTTTATTAAAATTGAAATTTTTATAAAACCACATTTTGATGAAATACATATAACTTTTGGAAAAAGCTCAAATTTTTGAGAAAAGTATATATTTATTTGGAAAAAATAAATTTCATATAAAAATATAAATGTTTTAATAACTTTTTAAAAGCTATACTTTTCATGAATTTTAGAAAGATTTGGATATTTTTGTATTTTTAATTTTTCATTATTTTGAATTTAATAATTTTCTCATTGTATTTTGGAGAGTTTTGAATTTTTATGTCTTCACAAATTTATTTTTTTAATTTGTTAGAAATTTTTATTTTTCTTTTTTAAATAACTACTTGTAATGAAACAAACGGTGGCAATTATTCGAGTTGCATCCTAACAAACGACACAAGCAATAAGTACTTGATGGCTTTTTATAATGGTTAATTTTAGAAAACCCCCCTCAATTATGGGGTTATCTCAAAAACTCTCTTAACTATTTCAATTTGAGAAAACATCCCTCAAGTATGAGCTGTTGTAGATAACTCTATTCAACTTAAAATTTGAGAAAACCTTCTTAATTATCGATGTCCCTCAAAACCCCATTGATCTTTCACGCTTTTCTCAACAAATCTTTCTGACGTCATTATTTTAAAATATGACATGACTGAAATACCCCTTTGGAAATCAACCATTTTACTTGAAAACCCTCCACCAATCAATAAAAAAAATACTCCGCCCCCACCCTAAGAAGTATCATGGTAACTATTCTATTTGTCACCCACCCCCCCTCACCCTACGAAGTATCATGGTAACTATTCTATTTGTCACACGTCATGTTAAACTTAACGGTGTCAATTTTTAAGGGATTAAGTGTGAAAAGTTTAAGGGGGTTAAATCAAAGTTTTAAAGTTGATGGGGTTTTTTGAAACAACCCCGTGGTTGGGCGTGGTTTTCTAAAACTAAACGTTTTTTGGGAAAATTGTGTGAGGCCCCAAAGCAAAAACATGACCTTCACTCATGTTCCGGCCCTCAGCAGTCTGTCCTTTTAGTCATCATTACATGCCAACTAAGCATGGATCAATCCAGAATTAACATGAAGTGGAATAGAATTAACATGAAGTGGAATAGAATTAACATGAAGTGGAATAGAATTAACATGAAGTGGAATAGAATTAACATGAAGTGGAATAGAATTAACATGAAGTGGAATAGAATTAACATGAAGTGGAATAGAATTAACATGAAGTGGAATAGAATTAACATGAAGTGGAATAGAATTAACATGAAGTGGAATAGAATTAACATGAAGTGGAATAGAATTAACATGAAGTGGAATAGAATTAACATGAAGTGGAATAGAATTAACATGAAGTGGAATAGAATTAACATGAAGTGGAATAGAATTAACATGAAGTGGAATAGAATTAACATGAAGTGGAATAGAATTAACATGAAGTGGAATAGAATTAACATGAAGTGGAATAGAATTAACATGAAGTGGAATAGAATTAACATGAAGTGGAATAGAATTAACATGAAGTGGAATAGAATTAACATGAAGTGGAATAGAATTAACATGAAGTGGAATAGAATTAACATGAAGTGGAATAGAATTAACATGAAGTGGAATAGAATTAACATGAAGTGGAATAGAATTAACATGAAGTGGAATAGAATTAACATGAAGTGGAATAGAATTAACATGAAGTGGAATAGAATTAACATGAAGTGGAATAGAATTAACATGAAGTGGAATAGAATTAACATGAAGTGGAATAGAATTAACATGAAGTGGAATAGAATTAACATGAAGTGGAATAGAATTAACATGAAGTGGAATAGAATTAACATGAAGTGGAATAGAATTAACATGAAGTGGAATAGAATTAACATGAAGTGGAATAGAATTAACATGAAGTGGAATAGAATTAACATGAAGTGGAATAGAATTAACATGAAGTGGAATAGAATTAACATGAAGTGGAATAGAATTAACATGAAGTGGAATAGAATTAACATGAAGTGGAATAGAATTAACATGAAGTGGAATAGAATTAACATGAAGTGGAATAGAATTAACATGAAGTGGAATAGAATTAACATGAAGTGGAATAGAATTAACATGAAGTGGAATAGAATTAACATGAAGTGGAATAGAATTAACATGAAGTGGAATAGAATTAACATGAAGTGGAATAGAATTAACATGAAGTGGAATAGAATTAACATGAAGTGGAATAGAATTAACATGAAGTGGAATAGAATTAACATGAAGTGGAATAGAATTAACATGAAGTGGAATAGAATTAACATGAAGTGGAATAGAATTAACATGAAGTGGAATAGAATTAACATGAAGTGGAATAGAATTAACATGAAGTGGAATAGAATTAACATGAAGTGGAATAGAATTAACATGAAGTGGAATAGAATTAACATGAAGTGGAATAGAATTAACATGAAGTGGAATAGAATTAACATGAAGTGGAATAGAATTAACATGAAGTGGAATAGAATTAACATGAAGTGGAATAGAATTAACATGAAGTGGAATAGAATTAACATGAAGTGGAATAGAATTAACATGAAGTGGAATAGAATTAACATGAAGTGGAATAGAATTAACATGAAGTGGAATAGAATTAACATGAAGTGGAATAGAATTAACATGAAGTGGAATAGAATTAACATGAAGTGGAATAGAATTAACATGAAGTGGAATAGAATTAACATGAAGTGGAATAGAATTAACATGAAGTGGAATAGAATTAACATGAAGTGGAATAGAATTAACATGAAGTGGAATAGAATTAACATGAAGTGGAATAGAATTAACATGAAGTGGAATAGAATTAACATGAAGTGGAATAGAATTAACATGAAGTGGAATAGAATTAACATGAAGTGGAATAGAATTAACATGAAGTGGAATAGAATTAACATGAAGTGGAATAGAATTAACATGAAGTGGAATAGAATTAACATGAAGTGGAATAGAATTAACATGAAGTGGAATAGAATTAACATGAAGTGGAATAGAATTAACATGAAGTGGAATAGAATTAACATGAAGTGGAATAGAATTAACATGAAGTGGAATAGAATTAACATGAAGTGGAATAGAATTAACATGAAGTGGAATAGAATTAACATGAAGTGGAATAGAATTAACATGAAGTTGAATAGAATTAACATGTAGTGAAACTAACATGAACCTCGATATTCTTGTTAAATTCAATTTGATTCATGTTAAGTCTAATTTAATTCAATTAAAAACGCCAAAATGCCCTTATCTCCTCCATATTCTTGCATGTTAAGTCTAAAACAAGTCGAATGAGTCTTAGCATGAACCATGTTAAGTCTATTTCAACTTATTTTTAAGTCTAATTTCATGTTAAATTCAATTTATTTCATGTTAAGTCTAATTTAATTCAATTAAAACAAAACAAAAAATAAGTTGAAAATAGACTTAACATGAAACATGTTAAGTCTATTTCAACTTATTTTTAAGTCTAATTTTATGTTAAATTCAATTTAATTCATGTTAAGTCTAATTTAATTCAATTAAAACAAAACAAAAAATAAGTTAAAATAGATTCATGTTAAGTCTCATTCGACTTGTTTTAGACTTAACATGCAAGAATATGGAGGAGATAAGGGCATTTTAGCGTTTTAATTGAATTAAATTAGACTTAACATGAAACATGTTAAGTCTATTTCAACTTATTTTTAAGTCTAATTTCATGTTAAATTCAATTTGATTCATGTTAAGTCTAATTAATTCAATTAAAAATAAAAATAAGTTGAAAATAGACTTAACATGAAACATGTTAAGTCTATTTCAACTTATTTTTAAGTCTAATTTCATGTTAAATTCAATTTGATTCATGTTAAGTCTCATTCGACTTGTTTTAGACTTAACATGCAAGAAAATAGAATTAACATGAAGTTGAATAGAATTAACATGCAACGAATAGAATTAACATGAAGTTGAATAGAATTAACATGAAGTGGAATAGAATTAACATGCAACCGAATAGAATTAACATGAAGTGAGATTGAATTAACATGAAGTGGAATAGAATTAACATGCGGTAAAATAGAATTAACATGTAGTGAAACTAACATGAACCTCGATATTCTTGTTAAATTCAATTTGATTCATGTTAAGTCTAATTAATTCAATTAAAACGCCAAAATGCCCTTATCTCCTCCATATTCTTGCATGTTAAGTCTAAAACAAGTCGAATGAGTCTTAGCATGAACCATGTTAAGTCTATTTCAACTTATTTTTAAGTCTAATTTCATGTTAAATTCAATTTATTTCATGTTAAGTCTAATTTAATTCAATTAAAAATAAAAATAAAAATAAGTTGAAAATAGACTTAACATGAAACATGTTAAGTCTATTTCAACTTATTTTTAAGTCTAATTTTATGTTAAATTCAATTTAATTCATGTTAAGTCTAATTTAATTCAATTAAAACAAAACAAAAAATAAGTTAAAAATAGATTCATGTTAAGTCTCATTCGACTTGTTTTAGACTTAACATGCAAGAATATGGAGGAGATAAGGGCATTTTAGCGCTTTTAATTGAATTAAATTAGACTTAACATGAATCAAATTGAATTTAACAAGAATCTTGAGGTTCATGTTAGTTTCACTACATGTTAATTCTATTCCACTTCATGTTAATTCTATTCCACTTCATGTTAATTCAATCTCACTTCATGTTAATTCTATTAGGTTGCATGTTAATTCTATTTTCAACCCGAAAATAGAATTAACATGCAAGAAAATAGAATTAACATGCGGTAAAATAGAATTAACATGAAGTGAGATTGAATTAACATGAAGTGGAATAGAATTAACATGCAACAGAATAGAATTAACATGAAGTGAGATTGAATTAACATGAAGTGGAATAGAATTAACATGCGGTAAAATAGAATTAACATGTAGTGAAACTAACATGAACCTCGATATTCTTGTTAAATTCAATTTGATTCATGTTAAGTCTAATTTAATTCAATTAAAAGCCAAAATGCCCTTATCTCCTCCATATTCTTGCATGTTAAGTCTAAAACAAGTCGAATGAGTCTTAGCATGAACCATGTTAAGTCTATTTCAACTTATTTTTAAGTCTAATTTCATGTTAAATTCAATTTATTTCATGTTAAGTCTAATTTAATTCAATTAAAAATAAAAATAAAAATAAGTTGAAAATAGACTTAACATGAAACATGTTAAGTCTATTTCAACTTATTTTTAAGTCTAATTTTATGTTAAATTCAATTTAATTCATGTTAAGTCTAATTTAATTCAATTAAAAATAAAAATAAAAATAAGTTGAAAATAGATTCATGTTAAGTCTCATTCGACTTGTTTTAGACTTAACATGCAAGAATATGGAGGAGATAAGGGCATTTTGGCGTTTTTAATTGAATTAAATTAGACTTAACATGAATCAAATTGAATTTAACAAGAATACTGAGGTTCATGTTAGTTTCACTACATGTTAATTCTATTTTCTTGCATGTTAATTCTATTCCACTTCATGTTAATTCAATCTCACTTCATGTTAATTCTATTAGGTTGCATGTTAATTCTATTTTCAACCCGAAAATAGAATTAACATGAAGTGGAATAGAATTAACATGAAGTGGAATAGAATTAACATGAAGTGAGATTGAATTAACATGAAGTGGAATAGAATTAACATGAAGTGGAATAGAATTAACATGAAGTGAGATTGAATTAACATGAAGTGGAATAGAATTAACATGAAGTGGAATAGAATTAACATGTAGTGAAACTAACATGAACCTCGATATTCTTGTTAAATTCAATTTGATTCATGTTAAGTCTAATTTAATTCAATTAAAAGCGCCAAAATGCCCTTATCTCCTCCATATTCTTGCATGTTAAGTCTAAAACAAGTCGAATGAGTCTTAGCATGAACCATGTTAAGTCTATTTCAACTTATTTTTAAGTCTAATTTCATGTTAATTCAATTTATTTCATGTTAAGTCTAATTTAATTCAATTAAAAATAAAAATAAAAAAATAAGTTGAAAATAGACTTAACATGAAACATGTTAAGTCTATTTCAACTTATTTTTAAGTCTAATTTTATGTTAAATTCAATTTAATTCATGTTAAGTCTAATTTAATTCAATTAAAACAAAACAAAAAATAAGTTGAAAATAGATTCATGTTAAGTCTCATTCGACTTGTTTTAGACTTAACATGCAAGAATATGGAGGAGATAAGGGCATTTTGGCGTTTTTAATTGAATTAAATTAGACTTAACATGAATCAAATTGAATTTAACAAGAATACTGAGGTTCATGTTAGTTTCACTACATGTTAATTCTATTTTACTGCATGTTAATTCTATTCCACTTCATGTTAATTCAATCTCACTTCATGTTAATTCTATTTTCTTGCATGTTAAGTCTAATTTCATGTTAATTCAATTTAATTCATGTTAAGTCTAATTTCATGTTAATTCAATTTAATTCATGTTAATTCTATTCTGCTTCATGTTAGTTCTATTTCACTGCGTGTTAAGTCTATTCTGCTTCATGTTAGTTCTATTTCACTGCGTGTTAAGTCTAATTTGGGCTCGAGCTCATTCTTACTCCTCCAAAGATTGCCCGTTCTTCCGGTGGTGCTAGAACTCTTGGCTGATGAGGAGGAAGAAGGAGATAGGAGGAGGAGAGGAGAGGAGAGGAGAGGAGAGGAGAGGAGAGGAGAGGAGAGGAGAGGAGAGGAGAGGAGAGGAGAGGAGAGGAGAGGAGAGGAGAGGAGAGGAGAGGAGAGGAGAGGAGAGGAGAGGAGAGGAGAGGAGAGGAGAGGAGAGGAGAGGAGAGGAGAGGAGAGGAGAGGAGAGGAGAGGAGAGGAGAGGAGAGGAGAGGAGAGGAGAGGAGAGGAGAGGAGAGGAGAGGAGAGGAGAGGAGAGGAGAGGAGAGGAGAGGAGAGGAGAGGAGAGAGGAGGAGGAGGAGGAAGAGGAATGGCAGTGGAGGAGAGGCATAAGATAGTTTATTTTTTCGATTGTATCTTTCTCTCTCCATGCTTACTTGGCATGCAATGATGATTAAAAGTAAGCAGATACAAGTAAGATCTATTGAGCAATTAAACACATGTGAGTGGAGGCTTACACTGCTTTTTTTTTTTGGGCCTTGACACAATTTTCCTTATTTTTTCCCCAATGAAATTCGAACCCCTCTCTCTCTCCATGGAAATATTATTTGTTACAGTTATTATTAAGTAGTGCCGGGATCCACGATCAACAGTTATATACACTTCCTTTTTTAAGAAAAATAATAATAAATGCACACGAGCCTCAATTCGTTCCCGCGATATTTTCCCCGGCTTCCTCATTTTTCTATTGACTCCTTCCTTAATCTTAATCTTCTCTTTCTCTCTGAGAAGCCGCCATGGCGATTTCATGCAGGCTTCTTCTGTTTGTCTTCTCATTCAAGGTAATTTCTTTCTTTCTTTTTTTTTTTTGGTTAAATTAAATCCCTTGTTTTGGTCTTTTGTTGTCTGATTTGTGAGCGCATTGATACTGGATCTGAGCTCTATTGTGATCTAATTGGGTGGATGTTCTAGGGTTTAGAGTAATGAGCTTAGTTCTAGGGATTTTAGGATGAATTTCTAGCTCTTCGTTGTTTTCTTTCGGTAATCACTGATGGGGACAACATGTCTTGGGAATCTAATAACTATAGAAAACAGGGTTTTTTTTGTATATACACCCCTTAAATCACCCGTATTTGCAAAACTACCATTCAAATATGTACACCCCTTAAATCATTGGCATTTGCAAAAGTACCCTAGAACTGTCAGGATTTGCAAACTACCCCCCAATCAGCTTTGATAGGCTAATCTGTAACGTGAATATAAGAAAATAGTAAATTTTTTATGCACCATATTCAACAAGGCTAACGATTTGTTGATTCGGGGGTATTTTTTTTTCCAAAGTTGATGATTTGGGGTGGCTTGCAAATATAGAGACTTGAGGGTAGTTTTGAAAATATGCATGATATAGGGGGTATATAGACAAAAAAAACCTACAGAATATATATACAGGAAAATGAGGGGTTAGAGAGAAAGTACAAAAGGAAGATGTTGATTAGATGAAGAAACAAACTAATCAATGTTTGTGAATCAAGGTGTCACTCTGTCCGTATAAGATAATACTGTCATACCAGAAGGAAGATTTATCTATTGCATAGTGATATTTGTCTATTGAATTAGCATCTTCGAGTCGATGAGAAACAAGTGCACTTAGAGTTCCCTTGCAGGTCTTTTGTGAGCCATATTATCAGTTTAAAATCATTGATGATATTCATTTTTCCTGCGACGTTTCGATAACTTGAGTTGTTTGCATCAGTAATAGTTCTAGTGGGAAGAACTCAAGCCTCTTGAAAATTTATATGAACCTTAAACAAAGGTTGGAAATTAATGTGAACCAAGAAATTTAAGTTTGATTTTTTGCGTCACAGCTACCAACATTAACAAGATCTCTACTGTTTATGAGCTAATCAAACTTTTTGGTCTCCTGACAATCACAAATTTTCTAACATGTTTAAAATCATACACTTCTGTTGCTGGATGTTATAGCGAATCGTGTGAATCCTCGTGCAAGATTGTGTATGCGTGTGGATAATTGTGTATTAAGGAGAACAATGATTCATAGCTCACTCGGTTGAGGAGTATCTAATAAAACACATATCATTTAGTATGTTAATATATTTGGTATATAGCTACAATTTATGGTCACTCAATCTAAATATTTCCATTGACAGAACCCTCCATGATCTCTGCAGGTTATAATTCACATACCTGCAATCAGATCAGAAACACTGGAGACACTTCCCCTTGCGACGCCCGGTATTCCAATCGTGTAAGTTTATCGAGAACAATTTATACTAACATGACCGACTTATCCAACTGTGTAAGTTTACTGTGCACAATTTATGCCTACATGGCTCACTTGCTTTTTCTGCTATCTTTTTGCTACTCCCTGAAAGCTATCACGAGATCTGTCTGTTCACTAAAGCGTACAAGTTAACTGACATAATGCAAAATTTTCCTAGACAAATATACAAAGAAGTTAAGCAAACATACCTACTAGCAATAGGTTTTATTTAAAAATCTAGGATAATGTCAACAAAGGTCAAAAATCTCAATTATAGTTATAAAATTTCCAACTTTATCTTTCAAAGATGTTGAAGATTGGACTAAGATCTTATTAGGAAAGATCTGGTAGGTTGAAAGAGAGAAAGCATCATATCTTCCCTGATGATGAAAGCATCTAAAACTCGTGATAATAAATAAGCATCTGCAATAATAAATAGGATTAACTGTAGATACCCCTGTAGTTTCGCTGTTTTAAATGTACTATCTCTGTAGTTTCCTTGTTGCAGATAGACCCCTTTGGTATTTATTTTTTTTATTACTTTCTTACCCTCAGATAGACTCACTAAGTTTATCAAGAGGCATATCCGGCAAAAACTTCACCTAGGGTAAAATAGTAAAACAAAATTTAACCCAGGGCATGTAAAAGGATTAAGAAGTGAAGCCTGTTGTCTATGAAGAATTTAATAAGGTACAATGGTACAGCTGAAAATAGCAGAGCTGTATATTTTTACTAATATAGGTTTATCTCAACTTATGTTTATTGAAAATGACATCTTTAGCTAATACTAATGTAGACATGCTTAGTAATTCTTACCAATTAATTATTGCATTGTGGTGTATTATTGCCTGAACTTTATGTGCACTTTCTATAGTGAAAACCGTCAGATATATGTGTATGTTTTACTACAATTGTCTCCTTTATGCTCCAATTGAGTGTATCTATTATTGTTACCTTACCAGGCAAAATGATGTTGGAGAACACAAGCATGGGGACACAGTCCTGACTAAACAGGAAAGGACTTATAGCAAAAACTCGAGTCAACAGGAGGAGGTAAGTAGAATATATACACCCTAGTTATAGAAATGAAATATCTCAGTGTTTAGCCTATTATTATCATTGTCATTTTCGCTAGAGCAATAATAACTGAAGTTATATTTTTCAGACCATCGACATAACTCTGACATACATGGATACTTCCGGTAACTTCAAAGCACACAAGATCAAGTCAAGGGATTTATCGTCTTCATGGGTGTGGGAGAATTCTGCTGATAGAGGTCATGCACAGCCGAAGGTGGGACTGACACCTTTTCTTTCTCTTCACTTCTTGGTACAGAACTGATAAAAATTTCTCCTAGCCTAGCTGCTATAAGACATTTGAGTACTTTAAAGATGAGTCAATTGCGTTAAACCCCCTTTAGTAGCTCTATTTTGAACTTACTATCCCTCAAGTTTTTTTTATAAATAGACCCCCACAGTGAAATTTTTTTGACTCTTTTACCCTCAGGAAACAAAATGATTTTATGAGACAAATAGATCCCCTGAGGGTGAAAGAGTAAAACAAAATTCACTGCAGGGTTATATCTGCAAAAACAAAACTAGAGGGATAGTAAGTTCAAAACAGCAATACTCCAGAGGGTCTATCTACAATTAACCTTTATATTAACATTTGGAGAA
This sequence comes from Asparagus setaceus, assembly GCA_012295165.1. Taxonomy (NCBI): domain Eukaryota; kingdom Viridiplantae; phylum Streptophyta; class Magnoliopsida; order Asparagales; family Asparagaceae; genus Asparagus; species Asparagus setaceus. The sequence goes on along the minus strand of CM022702.1, from coordinate 46,788,338 downwards.
CCTTGACGGACATTTTCATTATATTAACAGAATAATAGTAGTCTTCCTCATGTTATTTTGCAGTTCTTTTTGCTTTTTTTTTTAATACATTCATCTATTTAACATGAATGTCCTTATATTACATTTATTCATGTTTTCTTTTCCCTCAAACGTCCAGAGGCAAGAGACCTCATACCAGCAGACAGTAAACAAATTACAGGAAAATAATCGCCCTTCTACTGATCGAAACCAGTTATCGATCCCCATTACTCCAGTGAAGATTAAACGTCAGGTGAATGTCCAGATTTCTTATTGTATTATTTAGTTAAAATTTGTTATTTCACTGATTATTTTGTTTGTTCTCTTTTGTGCAGAGACTCAGACAAAAAAGGAGGGAGAAGCGAATCGCTGATCTAATTAACATGAGTAAAGAAACTGAGCATCAGATGGAAGCAGCAGCCATTGAACGTACAAAAAAGTTCAACCACATAGTGAAGGGGAAATACAACATATGGAGGAAAGAATATAAACCCACTTTCTCGGATACAACACTAAACCTCATGAAAGATCAGATAATTATGGCTAAAGTTTACGCCATCATGGCTCGTTCTTTGAACAAAGTCGATATCTATGATAAATTGATGAAACACATCAAAGAATGTCGGCTTGCAACTGAAGATGCGGATTCTGATGCTGACCTAAACTCGAGGTAATCTTTCTTTTTCTTTTTTTATTAATTGCACATTAATACCCTCAAGTTTCACCCATTTTTAACTTTGTTGCCTTGAAGTTTAATTTGCCCAAATGATATGCATCAGCTTTACACTTGTTACATGACCGTTGAGGATTCTGCATTATATAAAAGTAAACATATGACTATCACATGATTTTTTTTTCCTACTTTGAAAGACTTCCCCCTTGCATCACTTTCTTCTTCCAGCTATTTTAACATAGAATCCATACACCAAAATCCCTAAAAAAATTATAGTACTTTGAAAGAGTTACCCCTTGCATCACTTTCTTCTTCCAGCTATTTTAACATATAATCACAAAATCCCTAATTCTTTCTTTCTTTTTGGTGCGGGTAACCTTGGCTTAGTACTAGCCAAGTAAACCCGGTGGCTGGGGCTCCTTTTCGTAGTCCAAACCCAGGTGAATGGCACAAATATTGTAATGTCTAATAATTAGAAATTGGGGACAAGCATGTCATAGTCATGAATTGACCCTTGGCCTTTTTAGCCAAGACCCCAAGCCCCAACCACTAGGCCACTTGCTGGGGTCCCTAATTCTTTCTTCCCCTTTTCCAAACACAATAGTGAAATTTGATTAGAAAATTTTCTCATTTACTTTGCATATGCTATTAGCATTATTTTGAGTTGTTCTTCTGAACTTTGCCGAAGAGATATGTCTTTTTTAAATACATGCTCAAATACATATTACCACAAATTCAACATAATAACTCAAACAAATAACAGAAATTAACAAATTTATCAACATTGCAGCAAAATATGTAAGCTTTCGGCTCAAATTTTAACCTAATTTAGGAATTGTAGTATGGTGATTTTGGTAATATTAAGGAAGAAAAAAACCTAAATTGCCAAAAAAAATCTTAAAATTTAACGATAAAGTGGTATTAATATAAAGGCTTAATATCAGAAAACCCCCCCTTAACTTTGAGACGATTATCAAAAAACACCCCTTAACTTTCAAAATATCAGAAAACCACCTTTAAGTTTAGGGTTATCAGAAACCCCCCCTTAAGTTTAAGGTTATTAGAAAAGCCCTTTTAACTTTAAGGTTTTATCACAAAACCCTTTATAGCGTTATCCCTCATTACCCCAAATTTTTAGTGGAAAAATAACCCACTCCAAAGTTTGGATTTTCAGTAGGAGGGTTTTTCTGCAAGAAATCAGATTAATGTGTTAAACTAATTTTTTTTTACCATGTGGGGGTGAAATTCCTACTTGGGGGTATTTTTGTCCGCTGGAAATTTGAGATAATGAGAGATAACGCTGTTTGGGGTTTTATAATAAAACCTTAAAGTTAAAGGGGGTTTTCTGATAACCTTAGCCTTAAGGGGTTTTCTGATATTTTGTAAGTGAAGGGGGTTTTCCAAAAGTTAAAGGGGGTTTTCTGATATTAGGACTAATATAATGTATGCTCTCTCTTTTAAGTTAATGTGGGTTAACTACAACTCAAAAACCTTGGGATATCATTTGGGCAAATTAAAACTTCGGGGTATCAAAGTTAAAAGCTAATGTAACTGTAGGCATTGAAGTGCAATTAACCCTTTGTTATTGATATTATGATATAATTCATAGCCATAATCCTAATCTCTTTCCCATGTGTTGAATAGTGCACTTGAACAAGCAAAAGCTATGGGTGATGCTTTAATCCAAGCCAAAGACATTCTGTACGATTGTGAGGTAGTTGCCAGAAAGTTACAGGCTTTGCTTCAGTCAACAGAAGATAACATAATTGGCATGAAGAAACAAAGTGCATTCTTAATACAACACGCTGCGAAGACAATTCCTAAACCTCTGCACTGCCTCTCTTTACAACTGTCCACAGATTACTTCTTGCATAATTATGCTAGTAAAGAAACAATAAACACTGACAAGCTTGTAGATCCTTCTCTCTACCATTATGCTATTTTCTCTGATAATGTGCTTGCAACATCGGTCGCTGTTAATTCTACCATTATTCATGCGAAAGAACCGGCGAAGCACGTGTTTCATATAGTCACAGACAAGCTGAACTTTGCAGCAATGAAGATGTGGTTCATTGCTCATCCTCCGTCTCCTGCAACAGTCAATGTAGAGAATATCGAAGAATTCAAGTGGCTTAACTCTTCTTATGTCTCAGTTCTTCGTCAACTAGAATCTTCCAGGATCAAAGAATACTACTTCAAGGCCAACCATCCATCATCGCTGTCAGCTGGGGATGAAAATCTCAAATATCGGAATCCCAAGTATCTGTCTATGCTTAACCATTTAAGATTCTATATGCCTGAAGTGTATCCAAAGCTCGATAAGCTACTGTTTCTTGATGATGATATTGTTGTTCAGAAAGACTTAACACCACTGTGGTCTATAGATTTGAATGGGATGGTTAATGGTGCAGTGGAAACCTGTAAAGAGAGCTTTCATCGGTTTGACACATATCTTAACTTCTCAAACCCAAAGATTTCTGAAAATTTCGATCCACATGCTTGTGGATGGGCTTTTGGGATGAACATCTTCGATCTAAAGCAGTGGAAGATACAGAACATTACTGGAATATACCATTATTGGCAAGACTCCGTAAGACAAATTTTACTCAATCTTTCTGCGCTTCACAAATTATAGGGTTAACTGTGGATAGACCCCCTGTACTATTGCCAAATTGAACTTACTACACCTGTAGTTCTATAGTTCCAGATAGACCCCCTGAAAATGTTCTATTACTTCAGATAATCCTCCCGAGTGAAAATCTATTGGTCCAGATAGACCCCCCGAAAAGGGTCAAAAAGATTTCACAGGGGTAGTAAGTTCAGTTTGCAATAGTACAGGAGGCGCAATTAACCCCTAAATTATATTCAATTAACATACTGTTGTACAATTCATATTTGCAGAATGAGGAAAGAACCCTATGGAAGCTGGGAACTCTACCTCCGGGTTTGATCACATTCTACAACCTGACATATCCCCTCGAACGAAGCTGGCATGTTTTGGGCCTCGGTTATGATCCAGCAGTGAGCCCGAAAGATATCGAGAATGCAGCCGTTGTTCACTATAATGGAAACTATAAGCCATGGTTAGACCTTGCAGTTGCCAAATATAAGCAGTACTGGTCTAAGTTTGTTCCCTTAGATAGTCCATATATTCAACAATGCTATACTGATCAATAACATTTGACAGCATATTTTGCCTGTTTATTTTTACTTTCTTCTATCAAAGTTTTTGAATGAGAAGTCCAGTGAATTTCCTTATGTCCTTATCGCAGCTCAGTAATGTTGTACCTCACTATCACCAAATAAAGAACACCGGTTCACAAATAACCTCTCACGTTTTCCCTCCATTATTCAAATATCTTGCTAAGATTCGATCCAGCAAACTTGGAACTTTGATTCATGCCGATGTTATCAAGATGGGTTTTGATTCTTACACTTCGACTTGCAATTCAGTCATTAGTTTTTACAGTAAATGCAACATGATGAGCTCTGCGTTAAGATTTTTCGACAAAATGGAGTGTAAAGATTCAGTATCATGGAATGCTTTGATACATGGATTCTTGAGTTTAGAGGAGTATGAGCTCGGCCTGAGCTTGTTCATGGAGGCTAGGGCTTCAAATTTTGAACCCAATGTTTCATGCTTGATCCTTGTTGTTCAAGCTTGCTGGAAACTGGAAGCCATTGACGAAGGACAAAACATACATGGGTTTATTACAAAGAGTGGGTTTTCAATTGTAGCCTCAGTGCAGAACTCTTTGCTCAACATGTATGTGAAATTTGTGAACTTGAATTATGCACAGAAGTTGTTTGACGAAATGTGTGAACGAGATGTGATATCTTGGAGCTCGTTGATAAGTGGATACACGCAATGCGGCAATGCCACCAATGCATTGCGATTGTTTCGATCGATGTATGTTGAGCTTGGTATTGAGATGGATGGGCTTGCGGCGGTTTGCGTTCTTCAAGCATGCGCTAATGCTGGAGATATCGACAATGGGAGGTCCCTACATGCTCATTTGATCCGTAAAGGATTTGAAGAGGATGTGTTTGTTGAGAATTCTCTTATTGATATGTACTCAAAGTGTATTGATATCGATTCTGCCCTTGTGGTCTTTGATCACATATCATCTACTAATATTGTTTCATGGAATAGCATCATAACTGGATTAATCGGTAATGAGAAATGCGTTGAAGCCTTACAACTGTTCGGTTCGATGCAAAAGACTGGAGTCGAGGGGGACGAGGTGACCATGGTCAATCTTTTGCATGCCTGCAAGCGACTCGAGCTGCCATTGCACTGCAGATGTATTCATGGAGTAGTTATCCGAGGGTGGTTATCGAATGACTTCGTATTGAATTCACTGTTAGATTCTTACACAAAGTGCGGCCTAATGGAACTGGCCATGAAACTATTCGATACAATGGAGAGAAAAGATGTGATATCTTGGAGTACCATGATTGCTGGCTTTGCACACTCTGGCAATGCAAGTGAATCCATCACCTTCTTTCAAGAGATGCAATTCGCAAGAGAACTTCCAAATTCAGTCACTATTCTGAGCTTAATAGAAGCTTGTGTCATTTCTGCCGAACTCAAGCTCTCAAAGACCGTTCATGGCTTATCAATCAGAAATGACCTAGGCCAAGACTTGACCATCGGAACCTCACTCATCGACATGTATGCAAAATGCGGTGACCTGATCAGCTCAAAAAAAGTGTTTGATGAAATGCCTTCGAAGAACGTACATTCCTGGAATGCAATGATAGGTGCATTAGGGATGAATGGACGAGGAAAAGAAGCGCTCGCCCTTCTCCACGAAATGCATCATCACTGTAGGCATAAAAAATTGCTTATCGATGCGAGCGAAACTTCGTGGCGATGGGTTGACAACCGACGATCCATTCGACAAACCGGCGTCGCAAAATGCATCCACACCGCAGGCGTGAAGCGAGTCGGCGAGCACATGAAGTGAGTCGGCAAGGCGTCTGAAACCAATGAAGCGGCGTGCGAGTTGATTAAACTCAAGCGTCGATGAGGCGGAATCAACCGTACTTAGTCCGTCGATGCAAACAGCCGCCCGAGCTCGAAAGTTGATCGGACACGAACTCAAACCCAATGGCGACATCACCGAGCAAAACTAAGCCGGAAGACCGAAAGAGTCGGCCGAGTGCTGGAATCGGCGGAGAAACGGCGAAGCAGTGAAAAAGCGGCGAAGCGACACCTCGGCCAAATGGCCAAGGTGGCTCGCCACTGGCCAGAACCACCCAACTTGGCCAGAGTGCTCGAAGCAAGTGGTGGGAGGCTCGACCACTTTGTAGAGCCTCCTCCGACCAAGGCGGGCACCTCGACATGTCGAGGTGCCTCATTAACTGGCGGGGTGGCTCGACCAAGTGGTAGAGCCACTGGCCACAAGATCCCCTCTTTTTGTATAAATAGGGGGTCTTGAAGGTGGGGAGGGCTTGGATTTGGGGAATTTCAAGGCTTAGGAGGCTTGGATTTTTGGTGATTTGGAAGAGCTCGGACTTGAAGAATTCTTGCGAGATCTCACAGTGTCGGTATACGGTTAGAAGCGCCGTGAGCTCAAGTCGATCGGCGTCGGATCTATAAGCAAAGGTAACCAATTCGGTCGAACTACAGATACCCTCTAGATTAAGCCGTCTTAATCTCAGGGATAGCGTGATTTCTCCTAGTAGATCTCACCCGCCAGCGATCCTCTCCTTCGTGAGTGTGATCCCCTCGGTAACCGTTTCCTTAGTGAAGCGAGCCTTCACATCTGTAGTTCAGAACCGGGTCTCTACGGATCGAATTGCGGTGGTCCACGGACACAAAAGTCCCGACGCAGGGCAAAGAACCCATGGCGAGGACCTCGACATAACAGAGATCCTCGTGTTTGTTTAGGAAGAAGTCGCAATCTTTTTTGATTTTCATTGTACGCCTTAAAATAAAAGGCAATTTCTTTTTGAATTTTGTTGTAGGCAAAAGAAGCTGTAAACAAATTCAAATCAATGACAATCATCCCGACTTTTACCGCGAACAAGCTGGCGACCACAGTGGGAGCCACCGGCCTCAGATCGGAGGTCGTCGTGCCGCAGCCGCGGATTCCTATCCCGGTGGAAGAAGAGGTCGAGTTCGAGTTCGACCAGGAGAAGTTCGAGGAGTACCTATCCTCACCCTCCTCCAGATCCAGTTCCCCCCGCCGCTCCAAGAAGGTCTCCACTGCAAGGAGAACCCGATGGGCCTCCGATGTAGAGCCCCAGGACGGCGAGTCCAACCCGGCGCAGCGGTGGCGAGAAATCCCCGCCGGCAGAAGTCCGGATGGTGCCGAGATGAACGCCGATGATGCGCCGGCTTCCAGCTGAGCCCGCCAAAGGCGACGACAAAGCATGGCGCCGCGAACTTGCCAAGGCCATGCAATCCATGGATGGGGTCGCTTCTGGCGGATCTAAGATCGGACTTCTGAGAGGCTTCAAGTGATCGACGGTCTATCCAAGCCGTCAAGCGAAGTGGGTCGTGTCAAGCGGAACCGCTCCACACTTCGAGGCGTCCGGAGCGCCCAGCGCTCGCTGGCAAGCGAGCTTTGGTGCAGCGGGCTCGTGAGTTAAAGAAGGAAGTGGCAAAGCCGCAGCTGCGCCAGGGTTTGGAGGCCCAAGTCTAATGGTGCCCCAACCTCGATCGCCCACACTCCCGTCACCGGCAAAGCGAAGGATCTGGCGTTGCAAATCCAGCGCCAAAGTCCAGGCCCGGCCTCAAAGACAAAGGCGTGCATCCGAATCGTGGTGAAGCCAACTCCGTCACCACCACCAAACCGACTATCAAGGATCGCCTCGTCCTCGAAGAGAATCACGGGTCACTCCTCATGCGGGGAGGTGCACCCGTTCCAACAAGGACAAGAAGATTCTGCGGCCTCTCTATCGGTTGAAAATCGAAGTCCGAGAGTCTCGCCGAAACTTCGACTCACATCGGCGAAAGTCTAGGCGAGTCACTTTCGAAGTTTCGATGGGTTGATCCGTCCTCGGAAGGAGGCGTTTTCATCGATGAGGGCGTTATACAGCGAAGATCCAGACATCTGGCGGAGTTGCTCGGTTACCTTGGGTAAGTACTACGTGCAAGTGCGAGAAAATCTCGAAGGATTCCCCAAATTGGCCTGATCATGCTTGTGCTCCAAGCTCATTAAGGCGATGCTCGGAGTGCAATTGCCATCAAGCTCGAAGGGTGTCGATCTTCGAGAGACTCACCACGGAGATGCCGAGACCTAGGACAAGGCGATTCCGCAAAGGACGATCTCCGAGAGGGTGAGTTGCCGAGGTCACTAATAATATGACCGGCAAAGAATCATCGTCACGGGCTATTCCCGGCTATAGCGGCTAACTTCGTTTGCGGTCGGGACTATCGACCGGTCGGATCGATAAGCGAAGGGGTACCCGCGGAGGATGATCGTCGGATATTGGCTCCTGTCGCGTCGATCATCTTGTATCTAGCGAAGGAGCCCCCAAGAAACGCTTATGATCGCATGCATCAAGTGGCCAAAATGCTAGGCGGCGTTGAATAAACAGCGGAAAACTTCAAATTAGAGATGGAGTTGGCCATGCACGATGAGAGAAATGCACGACCAACGCATCCAAGCCCCGACAAAACATCAAGGTGAATCAGTCGTAGCGTCAGCGTCGATGAAGATGATAGCGATTGGATCGGGAGGAAGCACCGAAGATGATAACCCCACGAACCGCGGCGGCTGTTGCTTTCGGGGAGGCGAAGATCAAAGACTTGGAGAGCAAAATCAACTCATTGATTTCCGCTCAAAGTAAAGAAGCGGGTATTCCTTGCCCATGCCGGGAGTGAGAATCAATCCGTGCAGTCAAAGTTTAACTTAATAAACTTCACACCATTTGGGAAGGGTTCCCGAACACGACACTTGATTTATTTCAAGTCACACCTGGAGTTATTTACGCACGAACCCACGATGGTTCGGTCATTAAATCGGCACCGGGTAGGGCGCCGAATGGTACCGCGGTCTCAAGCCGGGGAGCATTCAGGCTGGGGCGACATAGAGTCTAGCTTCCTTACCAATTTCTTTGATGGCGATCACAGAAATTATCGATCGGAGACGTTAACCGGCGAGAAAGAGCGGAGAAAGCCGTGGACATCTTTGTTAAGCGATTAGGAACAAGGCAATGAGCTGCGGGATCAATAGAGGAGTTCATCCTCAAACATGCGACCAACTTATCAATAGATGTGCTTGAAGCAATGGGTACAGCCACCATCGATAGCGATGGACTTGAAGAAGGTTCGTGGAAACAAGCAGAGATTCCTCAAAAGGAAAAAGCGAGAGAGGTCGGCCAGACAGCGGAAGCTCCGAAGCGTAACTTTGTCCCGTGGCAAAGGGAAGAGCAAGCCAAAGGCGGTTCGCGAACAAGCGTTCCAACCCAACGGCCCGGCAGCGTGGTAGCCCATAGCGAACTGCCTGATCCAGCGTGGCAACACAGGCCACAAAAGCGAAGGTCTTAGAGCGAGATTCCAAGTCCTATTCCTTTAGGGACGGCAGATTCCGGTCTCTTCAAATATCTTGTGGAAAATAATAAGATCAAGCTCCCTCAGATTCGAGAATCAAGGAAGTGAACCTGAATGACCGAATCTTGTAAGTACCATAGGCGGTTCATCACCCGCTAAATCCTGTTTCAGCCTTAAGGACAAAATCGGGCTTTAATTGATGTAGGGTCATTACTATAAGCCGTCCAAAGAAAAGAAGGTGGGCGAATCACGGTATCCATAAGTTTGGTCGGTGCGTTGACATGGTTTGAACTGAACCGGTGGTCAAAGTTGCGGTGAAGGCGGTGAATGGCGACACTAAACAGCGCGAGAAAGGACTTATATCATTATCTGACCCGAATAAGTCTTGTGGAGTCCACGGAACTGGAAGGCGAGCAATGGGTAGCCTCTTCTTGAAGAAAAAGCCGAGCGAAGGGGCATGTCATGCTACTTCCGCAATTCGGAGAGAGGCGATGAAGCAGTGGTAACATTCCGGTATCAGAAGAGGAACACGAAGCCCGCGAGGTGGACCGCAGTACAAATACAAGTATCCGGAAGTCCCGACCCTAATGCCAGGCGCTCGGAGCTGGGGTACCAACAAATCCCTCACTCGCCTGGAGAAGCGCCAGCAGCGGTGGTACGCCAAAGAAGCTACGACAAAGCAGCGTGAAGTTCAACCCCAGCGTCTCGATTCGGTCGCCGGATTGGAAGAGATAAGGGAACCGAACTCTCCATACCTTTGATGTAATGGCACAATTGGCCAATATCCCGCAAGGATCACTCTCTATGAGTTGCTGCGCTTATCAAAAGAGACGAGAGAAGCTCTTCAAGAAGCCCTCACGATTCGTGTCTTCCTCACCTCATTAGGCCGAGTCCGTAAGAGTCGGCCCAACAATGCAACCTTGCGACTAAGCACTTCCCGCATCACCTTTACAAAGGAGGATATGCGACGAGGAATTCCAAGCACGATAGGCCGCTATACTTCACCGTATATTGGCTCTAGTGAAGTTAACCGATCCAAGTCGATCCGGTTCCACAGGAGCATCATGCCCTCGACCATGTATCACCTTGAATCCCCAAGAAGTCAAGGCCAACAGCAATGCGATCTACGTTTAACCACGGTCTCTACCACTTGGTAAAATCGGATAAAGTGCCAAATGGGAGACTTAAAGTCCTAAGTCACCGCTATGTGATTGATGCAGACTTCCTATAACTTATCGGGTCGACCTTGGATCCACGGTAATGTTATAGTCCCATCTACTCTTCATCGTCTCAAATATGTAGACACGAATAATGAGTCAAGGCGGTGGTGCGGACAAACAACCGTTTAAGGGGATGGAGAATTATTTCACCGATTCTCTCCTCTACGTAATGAGTCCTAAATCAATCATCTACCAAGGTACGGACAATGTGAAGAAGCCGATACCAAACCGGCTTGGTTATAGTGGAGGTTTTGTTTTAAATGACATTGTACCCCTTGTAATCAATCTTGACGATGAAGAATCGTCAGATGAACATTGTAATTGGCAAATTGCCGATGAATCAATAAATGACGATTTAGAGTATCCTTTATCTTTGAATGATGTGATAACAGGATTATACAATGATCGAGTTGCACACCAACTTCGATCATCTTACTTCACACAAAAGCGATTCGGATTCCTTTGGGACAACACTTGTCATCCCACCTAAGATCAAGTAGTGAAAGAGACTTGGTTTTACGGAAAAGGAGATCACGGTTCAGCGAATCATTTCTTTGAAGAAGGTGAAGATGACAATGGGCCTATCCTCCACACATTCAGATATAGTCCAGAAACACTGGGTATCATGAAAAGATGGGGGTATGACTTGACACGAGGGGAAGGTCTATGTTTTGGGCGAGGTCCTCGAGTCCCTCCTAAAGCGGCATATGTCCCAAGAGGAAAGCCGGATAATTACTACGCATTTAGAAGGGGATTGGGATACGAATCCTCCTCAGAAGATGAATGCTCGTGGTCGATTGATAATAATCCACCCATGAGGGAGACTACATTCGCCCGACTCTTCGGTTGGGATTCTGACACCTCTGAGAAGCTTTCAAGGCTTTGATGTCAATATGGCCACGATCGATCCCCGCTACTATTGAGGGTGATGAAGATATGCCAACATGGGAAGACCCATGGATCCATCAACTTCGAGCGGTTTGGGGATAGGTTGAACAAAGAGAACCCCCACTAAGGATGAGGTAGTCGAGTTAATATGGGTGATGAAGAGCATCCCAAACTCATAAACATCGCAATACTCTCCTTGGAAGAAAGGAAGAGTTGATTGCCCTAATCGGGGAGTATATCGATGTATTCACCGAGTTACGAGGACATGCCGTGACTCGACCCTAATGTGGCAACACATCGCCTCAACATCAAGGCGGATGTCAAACCCGCGCCAAGCAACAAAGAAGACGGTTTCGGCCCACAAATATTGGAGGCAATTGTTGACGAAGTGAAGAAACTCATAGAATCGGATTCACGAGGAAATTCAACATCCGGATTGGGTGGCTAATATAGTCCCTGGCCATGAAGAAGAATGGTTCGATTAGGACTGTGGTCGATCATGAGACCTAAACGCCGCTGCCCAAAGGATGATTTCCCCGCCAATCACCGACGCCATAGTTGACAATACATGTGGATTCGAGAGGATGTCCTTTATGGATGGCTTTTGGTATAATCAGATCAAGATGTACCCGATGACGCCAAACACACAGCCGCTCGTAACCCATCGGCATATATTGCTACGGTCATGCCGTTCGGCCTCAAAAATGCGGTATAACATACCGAGAGCAATGACGAGATTTTCCAGATCATCTTCGAAAACGGTCGAATGCTACGTCGGCGATTTGGTGCGTGAAAAGCGTGACAAAGGAGATCACATCAAAATCTTAGAGCGGTATTGAACTCATGCGAACTCATCGGCTAAAGATGAATCCGCCAAGTCCTTCCTTGGGATGTCGGTGGCAAGTTCCTTGGCCGTCGTCACCAACAAAGGAATCCACGTCGATCGACAAAGTGAAGGCGATTCAAGAATTGCAACCTCCGAAATCGAGAGAACTTCGGGGGTTACAAGGGCGATTGGCGTACATCCGGCGGTTCATATCGAACCTATCAGGAAGTGCCGGCCGTTCTCCAAGTTGAACAAGAAGAGCGTGTCATATATTTGGGGCAGCCTGCCGAAAACGTGAAGAGATCAAGTCGTATCTCGCTAAACCTCTGTTCTTGTTGCACGCGATGGAAAACCATTTTTGATCACGTCAAGACAGCGGATCACTCGTTAAAGCGCTTTACTGCGCGCAAGGCGGCGGCGCGGTCCGAGCAGTGGTGTATTACAGTAGAACATTAGTGGCTGAGTCTCGATACCAATGGTGGCGGTGCCTTGCATTAGTGTTCGCGATTGAAAAATCGCGGCACTATTTAGTCGGACGGGCGATTTATGTTATCTAGCGTAAATCCGATCCGGATATTTATGACCAGCCGGCCTCGATGAGTTGGCGTTTAGCGAAATGGGCCTTGCTCTTGTCTCAATATGACTTGTATTTCAAACGAAGTCGGTCAAAGGACAAGCTATTTGTGATCTCTTGGTACCCGGCCGACAAGCGGATGCGGTTGAGCTATATGATGATCTTCGGATGAAGTTCGGAAGTCAACACTCGTCGCACCAACAAATATGGCGATTGTATTTTGATGGAGCTTCTCGGCCACCAATGTGGCGAGTACCCGGATGTTCTAAAATCTCACGGAGTCAGTTGTCTTGATTTCCAGGGAATCATGTCATGCCCGTGCTTATTCACTCACGAACCTGTTCCAATAGCGTGGCGAATACAGCGCTACTTATCGGACTTAGCCGCCAAGTGAGGTCGGATATCTCGAAACATCTGGCGATTCGCGAATTGATAGTTAAGCGAGGTTAGTGGTGACTACGAAAGTCGAATCGGATCTAATCCCCTACCATCGGATATTTGAAATAGCGGACTCATTGAAGAGTTTTCATCGAATATATCAGCGCCTCCAAAGCGGCAGCGGATCGCGGCTGGCGGCATTAAACGTGTCGTTAGCACAACCTTAGAGGCGAGCAACTAGTCGCGTCGGGGACTCACCAACTCTTAGTACCATTATCACGATGAGGCACAAGAAGATAAGGGGTAGTTACCAAAGTGTATACAACCCAAACCAAGTTGGAGCCAGATTGGCTTTCTATCATCGATTCGTCTTACATGGTATTCTACGGAAGGCGTAAGGAGAAACGATCGGTCGTGAAGAGCTCCAGATTCTTTTACGACACGAGACCGGGCGTTATATCGTAGGAAGTGCGATGGTCTTTACTCGATGCCTTTCAAACAAGAGGCGAAGAGGTCCTTCGGGGAAGCACCGCGAGGGTGAATGTGGTGCACACCGCTGGTCCCAAACTCTGATCGAATCGGGAGAATGGGCTACTTTTGGCCAACAATGGTTAATGGCGCGGTCGATGCGGCTCGGAAATGCCGCGTGTCAAATTCCACGAATTATATGCATCGGCGCCCGAACATTTGCATCCTTGACCACATCGGCCATTGAGACATGGGGAATGGACATTGTAGGTCCCATTTTCCTCCGATCATCAAAGCGTCGGTTTATTCTAGCGATCACCGACTACTTCTCCAAGTGGGTGAAGCAATCGCTAAAAGAAGTAAAGGCGGTCACGATCATCAAGTTTATCAAACACCATGTCATCTATCGACATGGTGTCCCAAAACGGATCGTGCATGACAGCGGTCCCAGTTCATCGGCAATTCCTTCATCGGGTTTTGCGAGAAATTCAAGATACAAGGCGTCACCGTCGGCGGCCTATAATCGGTACCAAATGGATTAGCGAGGCATTCAACAAGGCGATTATCAAAATTACATCAAAGCTTGTGAAAAGTAACAGCGAGGCTGGATGATAAACTTCGGGCTTACTTCTGGCGTATCGCTGATGCATACGCAAGCTGGGCGACCGTACTCTACGGTCTCACGGGTGTGAAGCGGTTCTCCCATTGGAAATTGAGATCCGTCGCCGGCATCGCCCTTTCAGCGAGATGGCCAGAAGAACAACATCAGCGTCTCGAAGAGCTTGAGATGTTAGATGAAAGCACAGGCTCAACAATGCATTGAGTTCTACCAAGCTAGGATGTGAAGGCTTTCAACAAGAAAGTTCGAAGAACCTTTAGAAGGAGATTTGGTCCTGTGCTTTCGGCGATAGATAATCCTCACTTCAAAAAAAGGTAAATTGAACCTAAATGGGAGGGCCGTTTGTAATAAAGCGGTTTACTCAATGGTGCATATCGCCTAATTACCCAAAATGGCGGCCGACAATTAATCTTAGATAAATGGGAAGTTCTGAAGAAATACTACCCATAGTATCTTGGGATAACCCGTTTCAGCGGAAGTTCCTCGTGGGATGTTTCACCCACTTTTGCGAGGATAACCCTAGATTTATCCTCCATCACAATTTCCCCACCGATCAAATTCCTTGGCGGTGGGTCTACAAACCTACGGTACATTACCAAAATCTCCTCTTGATTCCTCTATGAACAAGAGGCCCCAATCAAAATCCCTTTTGTGGAGATAGAATATAAAATTCTTCCTCTCCAGCGTAAGACCCCTTCGTGATAAGCGGAGGGTTCTTTCCATCTTCATCTTAGGTAGCGTGAAGGTATCTTGTAGGGATTTTCAGACCGGGTTGTCCGTGAAGGTCACACGAGCCTCTTCGGTTCTCGGTGGAGATCCACTCTTAGTTCCATCTTCATCTCGGTAGCGCCGGTGAAGGTATCTTGTAGGGATTTTGGACAGGTTGTCCGTGAAGGTCACGAGTCTCTTCGGTTCTCGGTGGAGATCCTCTTAGTTCCATCTTCATCTTAGGTAGCCCGGTGAAGGTATCTTGTAGGGATTTTCGAACCAGGTTGTCCGTGAAGGTCACACGAGTCTCTTCGGTTCTCGGAGTGGAGATCCACTCTTAGTTCCATCTTCATCTTAGGTAGCGCCGGTGAAGGTATCTTGTAGGGATTTTCGAACCGGGTTGTCCGTGAAGGTCGCTGAGTCTCTTCGGTTCGGTGGAGATCCTCTTAGTTCCATCTTCATCTTAGGTAGCCCGGTGAAGGTATCTTGTAGGGATTTTCGAACCGGGTTGTCCGTGAAGGTCACGAGTCTCTTCGGTTCGGTGGAGATCCTCTTAGTTCCATCTTCATCTTAGGTAGCCCGGTGAAGGTATCTTGTGGGATTTTCGAGACGGGTTGTCCGTGAAGGTCACGAGTCTCTTCGGTTCTCGGTGGAGATCCCACTCTTAGTTCCATTTTCATCTTAGGTAGCCCGGTGAAGGTATCTTGTAGGGATTTTCGAACCGGGTTGTCCGTGAAGGTCACGAGTCTCTTCGGTTCTCGGAGTGGAGATCCCACTCTTAGTTCCATCTTCATCTTAGGTAGCGCCGACCGGTGTATAGCGCCGATTTTCGCATCGTGTTGTCCGACTGAAGGTCACCCGAGTCTTTTCGTTCTGAGGGAGATCCCACTCTTAGTTCCATTTTCATCTTAGGTAGCCATCAAGGTATGCGCCGGATTTTCAAACCAAAGTTGTCCGAAGGTCACCGAGTCTCTTCTTGCCTCGAGTGGAGATCCCACTCTTAGTTCCATCTTCATCTAGCGCCGATCAGGTATAAGGCCGATTTTCGTGACCGTTGTCCGACCAAGGTCGCCTGGTCTCTTCGGTTTCTGAGTGGAGATCCCACTCGTTCCATCTTCATCTTAGGTAGCGCCGACCAAGGTATGTACGGATTTTCGCATCAGTTGTTCGACCAAGATCACCTCGAGTTCTTTCGTTCTCTGAGAAGATCCCACTCTTAGTTCCCCTCTTATCTTAGGTAGCCGACCGAAGGTATAGGCCGAGATTTTCGTGATCGTAGTCCGACCAAGGTCACCTCGAGTCTTTTCGATTCCTACAGGATCTCGGTTAGCCTCATCCCGAAATAGAACACATTCTTTCCCACCTCACGATCTTCATCCTGGTTCACCATTCTCCCACAAAGAAGGCACCAAGATTCATCTTGGGGTATTTTATCCTAAGCCTAAGAGGGATAAAGCCAACGCCTCACACTGCTGCCGGCTTAGTCTCGATTGAAGAAGACACCGAGTTCGACTGGGGCATTTTATCCCAAGCCTAAGAAGGGATAAAGCCAACGCCTTTATACGCTGCTGTTCGGTTTAGTCTTTCTCCCATTGAAGAAGACATCGAGTTCGATTCGGGGCATTTTATCCCAAGCCTAAGAAGGATAAAGCCAATGCCTACCACGCTGCTAGTCTACCTCGCGACAAAAGACGAAGCCTACGTGATTCAACATCGTAGCATTAAGTCTAAGAGAGTTTCATTCTTTTAGCACAACGTTGTGTAGAACGGATTTAGACAATCTACATGCTAGCCCAACTCAAACGGTAGTTTAAAGGCTCATCAAACCCGCTGAGGGTCAGCCAATAACCCTAAAGTCAACGCCACACGCTGCTCGGCTTAGTCTTTCTCCCATTGAAGAAGACACCGAGTTCGATTCGCATTTTATCCCGCCTAAGAAGGATAAAGCCAACGCCACACATCGCAGGTTTGCTTAGTCTTTCTCCATTGAAGAAGACACCGAGTTAGATTAAGGGCATTTTATCCGAAGCTAAGAAGGGATAAAGCCAGCGTATGCGTTGCGGTTTGAGATCTTTCTCGATTGAAGAGACATAGGTTAGATTAGGGCATTTTATCACGAAGCCTAAGAGGATAAAGATGCCTACCCAGCGTTGTAGTCTATTCGCGTGACAAAGGCGAAGCCCATTATTCAACATGGCATTAAGTCTAAGAGAGTTTCATTCTTTTAGCACAACGTTGTGTAGAGCAGTTTGACAATCTACATGCTAGCCCAACTCAAGCGGTAGTTGGTAAAGGCTCATCAAACGTTGAGATTGGGGTTGGCCAATAACCCTAAAGTCAGCGCACTCACGCAGCGTTCTTAGGTTTAGTCTTTCTCAGATTGAAGAAGACACGAGTTGATTCTGGGCATTTTATCCGAAGCCTAAGAGGGATAAACGGCGCCTCCTCCGTTGCGGTTTAGTCTTTCTCCGATTGAAGAAGACACGAGTTAGATTAGGGCATTTTATCCGAAGCCTAAGAAGGGATGAAGCCAGAAGCTGCAGCGTCGCCGGTTTGATCTTTCTCGATTGAAGACACCGAGTTAGATTCAGGGCATTTTATCGAGAAGCCTAAGAAGGGATGAGTCTACAGCGTAACTGCGTTCTTAGAATGGTCTCTTGCGAGTAAAAGTCTGGCTTATGTATTGATATCATAGCAACAAGTCTAGAAGAGTTTCATTCTTTTAGCACAAAGCGTCTTGAGCGGATCTAGATAATCATGCTAAGTGACTTCGAGCGGTGGTTGGTAAAGGCTAATCAAACCGTTGATGGTGAGGATTAAAAATCCTATAAGTATTATGGTTAATTATTTACGTTAAATAAGAGAATCATAATAAATAATGAAAGCAATAAATCTTATTCATTTGAAGCAAATATAAAGGAGCTACAATTGTCGGAGACAATCAATTCAAGCAAAATTGTGATGATCACAACGACGTGCCGAACAAAGAAAACAGAGAAATCTCAAACCAAGCAACACATCGACTTCATTACGCAATCTAGTAATGAAGGAAAGGTCGCTTTAACGGCGTAGTTTTTCCTTCGCTTCGCCGAACCCGAAGCTTTGGCTTCCTTCTCGTCTTCTTCGAATTCGCGCAATAGCAGCCGATGTTCCCTCCGACGATCGCCTGAGGACTTGCTTCACGCTGACATCCGACTCGTGCACTCACGCTGCGGAAATCCTTCAACGTTTCTCCCCTTGAACAGCCCCGATTCCTCAGACGCTCGGTGTGGTACAAGTCTTACGCCAAGCGATTGCCGCCATATGAGTTCGAAAATATGATCTCTTGCTCGATATTTCTCTCGCTGGCGCCGCTCACGAAGCCTTGATCCGAGCCCGCCGATGAGTCGTGTCACCTCATTGCATGATTCAAAAGGCTAAACTCCACACGCAGACGCAAGCTTACCGCCGAGCTTTGCTCACAACGATTAGCTAGCCGAGGGCCACCAACACGCTGAATTTCCTCCAAGCTACTCAATATGAATGGGCGTAAGACCATAAAGGTCGCCCATCTAACCTCGATAATAGAGATCGCTGTTTCAAACCATTCTCCAACAAATGAAGGAGACCCATCACGTAACCGAGTCGAACGGCAGATTTTGGCCCGGGCAATCTCGCGATAGGTTGAATTCGTGGAAGTGGTCCGTCAAGATTAACACAGGGCCTCCACCGCCCTATACTCGAAGGGTCGGAAATCTGGTTCGGCCAAGAGGCAAAGGGAGGCGGTGGAGCGGATGATGGAAGCGATCCTCAAACTCGCCATCCGAAATTATGATAGTAGGCTCGAGCTTATTTGGTTTCTTCTAGGTGTTAAGCCTATTGCGGTTCGCTTCCTCGGTGGAAAGAGGTGTTCTCCTGATAACCTTAAGAATCGATACTTGACATTTGGAGCCTTGAAATAGGCGAATAATCATCGGAGCATCCGCCACCACAAGACAACAAAGGGTTAGCAGATCATTTAGGAGGAATATCTTGAAAAAAAGGAAGCGGCATAAAGCGTAGAACTCTTCTCAGAAACCCATGAGATTGAGTCACGACCTTATAACGGGTACGACGATTTCATCCGTATCGAATACCCGGAGAACGATAAATATAGTCGCAAACAAAGTGGCAATATATTTAGTTCTCTGAAACAAAATACGGTATGAAATCGCTCCCGTTAAAGATATCGAGACGGGTGATGACCAAGAAAAACCAATCTGTGAAGCCTCAATCCTCACGAAGGAGAATCTCGGCTCTTCCCAATCGCCTCACAAGGCGGCGGTCATGCGAGCGTGCACAATCTGGCGTCGGTCCCCACAAAGGAGGATTCGGCTCTTCCCAATCGCCTCACAAAGGAGGAAACGAAGCGGGGATACAAGCGCATATATGTCTGAGAATATGATGTGGCACCGCTTGAAAGAAGGAGGCGTGCATTCCGCAGCGCCGTCGCGGATGATCGACTCCTCGAAGCGCGTGATCTTCCGACGACATCGAAACCGCAAAAGAGGACAAATAAAGTCAGATATCGATCAAAAATCAACAAAAGGCATCAAGAAAGACCGGTGACCCGCCGGTGCAACAACGGTACCAACCAGACCCGAAACGCCGCAGCGCCAGGGCTGCGACTGGTCGCGCCAGTAGGCAGTTCGGCCAGGCGCATGACTGGCCATGAACCACGAACCCGCCTAAAGCGACTGCTGGTCAGGCAGCGCCAGTTTCGACCCTGGCGCCAGCGCCGGCCCATACGCTGATGGCCGTATGGCCGCCCGCCGCCCCAGCCGCCGCCCGCCGCCGACCAGCTCCTTCCCCTCGTGGTTTTCATCACCGCATATACAAAGAAAAGAGAGAAGAAAAGATGAAAAAGACCTTGTAAAACTCGTGTGCATACCGTGTTGATCGAAGAAGATCGGCCGGCGAGGTGAAAACAAGAGAGAGAGAGCATAGGGGGGGCCGGCCTAGGTCAGAAGAATAGGAGGATTATGGGTATTTATAACAACCCCATATGCACCCAATCCTCTTTGAACAAGGACTCCTATTTGGCAAGAAGTAGGAATTCTAATTGGAGTCCAAATCAATTCTAATTAGGACTCTAATCAGCCCCTAATTAGGAGTCCTAATTGGAATCTTGTTTGGATGTCAAGATAGCGCCAAATCAGTCCGTTGATTGGCTCCTAATTCCTCCGCTATATTGGGAAAGATTCGAAGGTTTATGGGAGATAACACCTGAGTACGCGGCCTTGATCAGCGTTGCCCAATCCTACTCAACTAGGATTACAGTATAAAGCTGTTTCCTAATTTATCGAGAAGTTCCGGAAGAATATTCTCACAAGAAATATTCTTAGGGATAACTTCGATCGTGCGGATTGCATCGGCCCGATCAGCGTCGCCTAATCCTACTCAACTAGGATTACAGTATAAAGCTGTTTCCTAATTTATCGAGAAGTTCGGAAGAATATTCTCACAAGAAATATTCTTAGGGATAACTTCGAGCATGCGGATTGCATCGACGCCGATCAACGCGTCGCCTAATCCTACTCAACTAGGATTACGGTATAAACTGTTTCCTAATTTATCGAAGTTCGGAAGAATATTTTCACAAAAATATTCTTAGGGATAACTTCGATCGTCTTGGATTGCATCGGCCCGATCAGCGTCGCCTAATCCTACTCCAACTAGGATTACAGTATAAAGCTGTTTCCTAATTTATCGAGAAGTTCGGAAGAATATTTTCACAAAAATATTCTTAGGGATAACTTCGATCGTCTTGGATTGCATCGGCCCGATCAGCGTCGCCTAATCCTACTCCAACTAGGATTACGGTATAAACTGTTTCCTAATTTATCGAAGTTCAGGAAGAATATTTTCACAAAAATATTCTTAGGGATAACTTCGATCGTCGCGGATGCATCGGCCCGATCAGCGTCGCCTAATCCTACTCAACTAAGATTACGGTATAAGCTGTTTCCTAATTTATCGAGAAGTTCCGGAAGAATATTTTCACAAAAATATTCTTAGGGATAACTTCGATCGTGCGGATTGCATCGGCCCGATCAGCGTCGCCTAATCCTACTCAACTAGGATTACGGTATAAACTGTTTCCTAATTTATCGAAGTT
Source organism: Asparagus setaceus (assembly GCA_012295165.1). NCBI lineage: Eukaryota > Viridiplantae > Streptophyta > Magnoliopsida > Asparagales > Asparagaceae > Asparagus > Asparagus setaceus. The sequence continues at coordinate 46,767,324 of CM022702.1, read as the reverse complement.
CGGAAGAATATTTTCACAAAAATATTCTTAGGGATAACTTCGATCGTGCGGATTGCATCGGCGCCGATCAGCGTCGCCTAATCCTACTCAACTAGGATTACGGTATAAAGCGTTTCCTAATTTATCGAGAAGTTCGGAAGAATATTCTCACAAGAAATATTCTTAGGGATAACTTCGATCGTCTTGGATTGCATCGGCCCGATCAGCGTCGCCCAATCCTACTCAACTAGGATTACAGTATAAACTGTTTCCTAATTTATCGAAGTTCGGAAGAATATTCTCACAAGAAATATTCTTAGGATAACTTCGATCGTGCGGATTGCATCGACGCCGATCAGCGTCGCCTAATCCTACTCCAACTAGGATTACGAGTATAAACTGCTTCCTAATTTATCGAGAAGTTCCCGGAAGAATATTTTCACAAAAAATATTCTTAGGGATAACTCGATCGTGCGGATTGCATCGGCGCCGATCAGCGTCGCCCAATCCTACTCCAACTAGGATTACAGTATAAACTGTTTCCTAATTTATCGAAGTTCGGAAGAATATTCTCACAAGAAATATTCTTAGGATAACTTCGATCGTGCGGATTGCATCGACGCCGATCAACGCGTCGCCTAATCCTACTCCAACTAGGATTACGAGTATAAACTGTTTCCTAATTTATCGAGAAGTTCCCGGAAGAATATTTTCACAAAAAATATTCTTAGGGATAACTCGATCGTGCGGATTGCATCGACGCCGATCAACGCGTCGCCTAATCCTACTCCAACTAGGATTACGAGTATAAACTGTTTCCTAATTTATCGAGAAGTTCCCGGAAGAATATTTTCACAAAAAATATTCTTAGGGATAACTCGATCGTGCGGATTGCATCGACGCCGATCAACGCGTCGCCTAATCCTACTCCAACTAAGATTACGAGTATAAACTGTTTCCTAATTTATCGAGAAGTTCCTGGAAGAATATTTTCACAAAAAATATTCTTAGGGATAACTCGATCGTGCGGATTGCATCGACGCCGATCAACGCGTCGCTAATCCTACTCCAACTAGGATTACGAGTATAAACTGTTTCCTAATTTATCGAGAAGTTCCCGGAAGAATATTTTCACAAAAAATATTCTTAGGGATAACTCGATCGTGCGGATTGCATCGACGCCGATCAACGCGTCGCCTAATCCTACTCCAACTAGGATTACGAGTATAAACTGTTTCCTAATTTATCGAGTTCCTGGAAGAATACTTTCACAAAAAATATTCTTAGGGATAACTCGATCGTGCGGATTGCATCGACGCCGATCAACGCGTCGCCTAATCCTACTCCAACTAAGATTACGAGTATAAACTGTTTCCTAATTTATCGAGAAGTTCCCGGAAGAATATTTTCACAAAAAATATTCTTAGGGATAACTCGATCGTGCGGATTGCATCGACGCCGATCAACGCGTCGCCCAATCCTACTCCAACTAGGATTACGAGTATAAACTATTTCCAAAATTTCAACGAGGAGTTCCTGGAGAATAAATCCATATTCTTAAGGATAACTCGGCAACCCTTAATGTCCTCCCACCATAATCTCCAAGAGAGGATAATCGATGAAGAGTGAAAGTCATGTTGACATCGGATAATCATATCCTCCCGCAGTAGTTAAACCAACAACACACGCCATGATGGAGGAATTAGCCGAAAGTGATGGTTATGAAGTTCCATGTATTGACCACGACCAGCGTTGCCAACAAGGAGTTAGCCGACATACGGAGAAGTCAAAAATCGATGGTTAGTCAAACAACGACCAACCGACACGAAGTTACAAACAAAACTCACCCACCGGCTTGAGTCAAGATAACAAGCGGTCGACAATAAATGCAGACCGTGATCTTATCGGGAATCCTACAAAGAACTGGATGATCCGAAGAATCAAGATTTGAAGCTATCTTTTGGGACCCTCGGTAGGTGAAGGCGGGAACCATCATGTCCAAAGCATCGGACTCATCAAGAATCGAGACCGAGGCGCTTTGGAGGGTATCTGTAGGCATAAAAATTGCTTATCGCATTCGAACGAAACTCGTGACGATGGGTTGACAACCGACGATCCATTCGACAAACCGGCGTCGCAAAATGCATCCGCAGCGCAAAGCGCGTGAAGCGAGTCGGCGAGCACATGAAGTGAGTCGGCAAGACGACGAGCCAATGAAACGGCGTCGAGTTGATTAAACTCAAACGCCGATGAGATCGAATCAACCGCACTTAGTCCTCGATGCAAACGAGCCGCCCGAGCTCGAAAGTTGATCGGACACGAACTCAAACCCAATGGCGACATCCAGAACAAAACTAAGCCCGGGAAGGAAGAAGAGTCGGCGCTGAAGAATCCGGCGGAGAAGCAGTGAGCAAGCGGAGAAAAAAGCGGCGACACCTCGGCCAAATGGCCAAGGTGAAACCGACCACTGGCCGAGCCACCTCGGCCAACTTGGTAGGGTGCCTCGACCAAGTGGTAGGGTGGCTCGACACCATGGTCCAAACCACCTCGGCAACTGGTAGGGTGGCTCGAGCAGATGGTGGAACCACTTGGTTGGCATCCCCTCTTTTTTTGTATAAATAGGGGGTCTTGAAGGTGGGGAGGGCTTGGATTTGGGGAATTTCAAGGCTTAGGAGGCTTGGATTTTGGTGATTTGGAAGAGCTCTGACTTCAAGAATTCTTGCGAGATCTAGTAATGGCGGTTCGAGCACCGTGACTCAAGTCGGTCGGCGTCGGATCTATAAGCAAAGGTAGAATTGGTCGAACTCTGAGATACCCTCTAGATTAAGCTTCTTAATCTGGGGATAAGTTGTGATTTCTCCTAGTAGATCTCACCCGCCAGCGATCCTCTCCTTCGTGAGTGTGATCCCCTCGGTAACCGTTTCCTTCGTGAAGCGAGCCTTCACATCTGTAGTTCGAACCGGGTCTCTACGGATCGGAGTGCGGTGGTCCACGGACACAAAAAGTCCCCGGCACAGGCAAAGAACCCACGCAAGCGAGGACCTCGACATAACAGAGATCCTCGTGTTTGTTTAGGAAGAAGTCGCAATCTTTTTTGATTTTCATTGTACGCCTTAAAATAAAAGGCAATTTCTTTTTGAATTTTGTTGTAGGCAAAAGAAGCTGTAAACAAATTCAAATCAATGACAATCATCCCGACTTTTACCGCGAACAATCACGACATGAAGCCAAATTCAGTCACAATGGTTTCGATCCTCTCGTCTTGTAGCCATTGTGGTTTAGTACAGGATGGGCTCGCTTGCTTTCAAAGAATGCTAAAAGTTCCCTCGCTACAACCTTCACTGGAGCATTACTCATGTGTTATAGACATGTTGGCGAGATCCGGAGACCTTAAGGGCGCGCTCGAGGTGATGAGGAAGATGCCCGGAGATGTTGGGCCATCTCCGGTTGCTTGGGGAGCTCTGATGAGTGGATGTAGGAGCCACGGGAGCTTTGAGCTTGGGCAAATTGTTGCGTCGCGTGTGGTTGAACTTGAACCAACAAACTCTGCAGGGTATCTGATGAGCTCGAGCATGTTTGCAAGCGGAGGAGAGAACGAGGGGAAGGCGAGCATGAGGAGGTTGATGAAGGAGAGGAGGTTGAAGATGGTGAGTGGTTATAGTTTGGTGCATGTTGAGGGGAGGGGCCATAAGTTTGTTGCTTGGGATGAGTCTCATCTGGAGAAGGAGGGTATTTATGTTATGGTTGAGTTTTTGCATTATTGTATGAAGAAAGTAGAAGGGAATGATTGAATTTGTATGTATGCAAGTATTATGGGATTTAGATGTAGATAAAGTTTTTATCACCATCATCTTCATTATCACCACTTAAGCTCTCGTGGGGAAAGGGTAACAGGTTTCTCAAATAGTGATAGATGATTTATTATAAGATCATAATTTGAAGGTATATGTTTTAATCAACAACATGAGAGGAACTTTTCTACTGTAAGATGGGAAAACAATCTTATCTTTAAAAGTAATAAGCAAAAAAACTTGAGTAAATTACATAAAGAACTTACCACAAAGGCACAAACATCCAACTACCATCTGAGTCAGAGCAAAAGTACTTGGAAAGAAAATTATCATCTGAATGTGGTCCATTCCATATATTGACCTAGAGAAAAGAGAAAAATGTACTTTGAAAGACAGATTTGGTACAAATTAGAACCCCCAAAAAATATCTTATAACAAAGAAAATTACTTAATCTAGAACATACATTGGTCATTTAATTGACCACTTTTGATTGCAGCACTTACCACCCAACCCACACTCAATTTGACAACCAGTCTCAAATTAACCAATTAGCACCACACCTTGACTCATTCTCAAGCCAACTTGCACCCTTACTTTTGAAAAGGAAACGGACATCTTACCTCCTTTTCTCCTCACATCAAAACCTTATATATTTATCCAAAATCACCAAATTTACCAAAGTTATCATGGCTAAATATCTATACCTCTTGTTCTCTCTTCTCATTGTTCACCAAGTCTCATCCTCTCACCACCACCACCACCACCACCATCACCATCACCTAAAATCCCTTCACTTCTCTCTCTACCAACATGAAACCATCAACAAGACCGGCTTCATCATCGTCGAGGGCATCACTGGAAACACGGGCATCTCTCAAACAACAACCCCCTTCGGGACAATCTTCGTCTTCAACGACAAGATGACCACCACGACAAGCGCAACCTCTCGCGTTGCAGGCATCGCAGAGGGATTTTCCGTAACTTCAAGCTTAGACGGGCTTAGGAGTGTTTCGGCAGCAAAGATAACTTTGAATGTTGAAGGGCACGAAGGGTCCATATCGATTCTCGGGGGGACGCATAACACGAAACCATCTGATCATCCGGTGGTCGGAGGGACCGGAGACTTCATGTTTGTTGGAGGGTACGTGAGGTCGTCACCGGTGAGTTTGACAGGGGTTACCGTTGTGTACAAGATTGAGTTTTATTTGTATTGGCCTCCTTATGCGCCTAGTGTTGGTCACAAGGGAGTTTCTTGAAAACAATTGGTACGGGTTCATGTCTTCATGATGCTTTCTAAGTGTCATAGAGTTAGTCGTGTTGGAATAATTGATCAAATTATTATTATTGATTAGTTCTGTAATTCTGCAATTATTGGTATTTGATTTGGAAAGTCATTTAAGAAAACTAAAAAATGTTGGTAGGCATGTACTAAATGAATGAAGTATGAGGATTCATATATTGAAGGGTTAATTTCACGAAAACCCCGAACTTTGGGGGGTTTGCACGTAACTCCACAATCTTTTTATCTCACGTAACCTCCCTAGACTTTACACTTTTTTTCACCAGACCCCTTTCTGTAATTTAGAAATAACTAATTCTTTGAGAGAGACCCCGAGTTTTTTCACTCAAGGACATTTTAGTTATTTGCCACTTACATACAGGGGAGTACGGAAAATGAAAGTGTAAAGTTTATGTTGAGGGGGTGGGTAAGAGGTGTGTTTGGGGTTTGAGACATCTCAAAGTTTAGAAGGTTATGTGTGTCGGGGACAATCGCCTTTGATGCCAATTGTTGAGAATCGACACGTTGTGTGGAAGCTATGTTCAGATCTACCCAAGTACAGATCTAATCCTTCAGACTAGGAAAAAGGGTCTACTTTGCAATAGGTAAACACTATAAGAGAAATTTTGAACAAATAGAAAAACACAGCAATCACGCAGCAAAGTATGTACTAGACACAAAGATGAGGATTTAAGCGGTTCGAAAATTGCCTACTTCAAGTAAAGATCTAAATCTTCTTAGAGACAGCAAAGACTACACAGCTCTTCTTGTGTTCTTCAAGAAATTATAAGAAATCTTTCTCTTAATCTCACAAGAGATCCTCACAAAAATCTAGCACTTTCTCTCTTTCGTTTTTCTCTACATCCCCGTTCAAATCCCTATTGCAACTTTGATTTGGCTATGTTACAAATCCTAGACCTAAGAGATTCATATATCTATTGGGTTTAATTCGAAAAACCACTGAAATAAGACTCCTAACTAGAACAAGAAACATCTCAGTTGGTCTACTAAGCAATCGGACTATCACCGGTCCAGCCATTCGGTCTACCGTTAGAGCCTATATCATGTCCGACCGGTCGGTCTACAATCTTCCATCGCTTCTTTACTTATGTTGCTTTCTTTGCCTTCTGGGCTGAAATACAAAACTAAATCCTAATGCTAGAGATAAAAAAGTTCAGAGAGATTTAGTGGAAATTTCCCCAAAGATAAAGGGTTTTGTGAACTTAACCTCATAGTGAATTAGTTCTTTTATTAAATATTCTTATTTTTTTTATCACACTCTTACATTTTGTTACATGTATGATGTTATATTTTGACCTTGCTCGGGCTTTAGGTCTAGCTTGAGTTTGTTTGATTTGATGCAAAAACAACTTACAACAAATATTACAACAATAAATATTGCATGTAGCATTTGTTGTAGCTAGGAAATTGACTTTAAATTCGATGTTTGGATATATGCAATTATATTGTAGGAGATATATTTCCAAATGCAAGTTTAGTGTTTGGTTAAAAAATATTTAGCCAGAAGCTACAAAATTTTGTTATATAAGAAAACTTGGGTATAGATAATTTCTTATTTGGATTTAAAAAGATTTTTTTTATGAGTTGGAATTATTTTTATTTTTCAATTCCTTTTTCTGAGCTTTTTCCTACCAAATTGATAGTAGCATTTGTTGCAAGTTTTTTCTACAAAATGCAAGTCCATTTACCTTTTCTAATTACAAAATTGTAAACCGATCAATGTATTTATAAATTCGGTTACTCTATTTACATTTGTAACTGCATTTTCACCCAACCAAACAGCTGACCAGGTATTGAGCACAAAGCCTACATGAATCTTGAAAAAAATTTACTGGAAAAGTGTTCTTCTTCTTTCTTTTTTTTTTTTTTTGTTTTTTTTGTTTTTTTTTTGTGGGTTGGGGCAGTGGGAGGTGGGGAGGGGAAGAGGGAGGATCATAATGCAATCTACAACAATTGAGAGGAATGCATGCCGACCACAGTTTCAAGTATAGTTATCAAACACAAAGTCTAAATACATACATGAATTTTACGAAATTTTAAGGAACAATGAGTCAAATTTGAAGCAAGATCAGGTACGTACCACAAGGGTCAGTTTGGCAACCAGAGTCAACTAAATTTACTGGGACCTGATTCATTTTAGGAAAAATTGTGTCAAGTCTCAAAAATTCAAAACCCATGTGATTAAGCCCTTGCATTTTTGGGCCATGTGCTAAGCTCCAAATACAAGGTCTTTTGTGTTTCAGCGCCAAATACATGACCAACTCAGCAAAGAGATGAAACTAAAAATTATCTAGAAAGTACCTCTCTCTCTCTCTCTCTCTCTCTCTCTCTCTCTCTCTCTCTCATTTCTAACCTTTATGGGGGCTATTTGCAAATTTTTCAATGGGTTATTTGCAATTTCTAAAACTTTTACAGGTTTTTTGCAAAAAAATAGGGTTTTTTTTTGCATTTTCCAGAACTTTCTAGGGGGCTATTTGCAAACTTTCCAATGGGTTATTTGCAATTTTTGAAACATTGAGGAGCTTTATTGCAAAAATTTTAGAATTTTTTATAATTTCTAAAACTTTCTTGAGGGCTTGTTTGCAAATTTTACAAGGGGTTATTTATAATTTCTAAAACTTCCAGAGGTTTTACAAAAGTTTAGGGTTTTGTTGTAATTTTATAATTTCTAAAACTACCTAAGGGGCTATTTGTAAAATTTTCAAGGGTTTATTTGTAATTTTGAAACTTTCAAGTGGGCTATTGCAAAACTTTTAGAGATTTTTGTAATTTTAAAACTTTCTAAGAGGGCTATTTTCCACGTGGATTTTGTGTGAAATTTAGCAGTCATTCAGATATGTTTAATAGCCAATCTATATAGAAATTTAGGAATTTTTAAGGTTTTTTATATTACTCCTTTAAATTTTTCATACTCTTAAATTAGTCCCTCAAATCATTCTAATTGCTATTAGATCCCTCAAATTCTTAAGTTATTTTGAATTAGTCTCTCAAATCATCAAAATAGATATTAGATCCCTCAATTCTTAAGGATTTTTTAAAATTAGTAATTAGAGATTCATTTGAAATAACTTATGAGAATTTGGGAACTTACTAGCAATTTCAATGATTTGAGGGACTAATTTCCTGTAATTGCTACTTCTCACACTTGATTTGAGGGATTAATTTCATATTAACTTAAAATTGAGGGACCCAACAATAATTTTAATTATTTGTGGGTCTAATTTTAATATAACCTATGAATTAGAGGACCTTATAGAAATTTCAGTGATTTGAGGGTCAAATTCAAAATATGAAAGATGTAAGGAACTAATATCTAAAACACGAGGAGTGCTGGCTACAGTCGCGAGTGCACTACATTCGCACTATAGTAGGTGTTAGTTCCTTGGTTTTGATGATGTTCTAACAAATAATTTATAACTAATCTTGTTTGTCTAGTGTTTGTGTTTTCATGTTTATTCTAGGCGAACAAGGTGTTGGAGGTTGGATGGACTTGCGCCTACACAATCATATCCATTGGAGGATGGGAGGAATAGTGGAGTGAAGTAATGCAATTCAAGTCAAGATTCAAGATCAAGCTTCATCCGCAACCAAGACAAGCTTATTGTAGATCTCAAGCTTGGGAACATTAGTTTAGGTTTATACTTGTGTGTTTATACTTAGAGCTCAAGATTCATACACACACACATTTATTTTGATTTATCACCGTTTTGGATTATAGACTTAACGACATGATTTTATATCTTTTCTCAAGTTTATAAATCTATTGGAAAGTGTTTCAAAACGTGTTTGAAAAATATCTCAAGTTTATATCTTTTCAAACATGCACGAACATGCACGCATACACACTTTTTTGTTTCTATTGCAAAACAAGTTAAAATTGAGAATTTATTGTATCCATGGTTCATTGATTTTATCAAATTAATTTATATCTTATATAAAGTCCATAAACCAAATCACAAGATCTCAATACTTGTTTATGTTCAAAATCATGCTTTTCACATATCGTATTTTTCATATTTTTGCAAAACAATTGAGTTTTAACAATTGAAAAATGCAATTTAAAAATTTATTTGTTTACATGTTTATCTTTATATATACAAAAATTTTTCCAATTTTTACTAATTTTGGAGTTGTTTTGTTATTTTCAATTGAGTTTACAAAAGAAGTTTTCAGCAGTTTTTAGAAACTGTTTATTTGTGTTCAAATAATTATTTCTCTCAAATGGGAAGTGATATTTCAGAAATTATTTTTGTAACATGTTTATCTATATCTTTATAACCTTCCTAAATATTTCATAATATTTGGAGTTGATTTACTATGTCAAATTGATTTTACAATGTCAAGCATTTTAGCAGTTTTTCAGAATCTGAAATATCTGTCCTGAAATAATTATTTATCACAAATGGGAAGTGATATTTTATAAATTCTTTCTCTAACATGTTCATATACATGTTTATAAACTGATCTCAATATTTCATGATTTTTGGAGTTTATTTACTATTTTTAATTTATTTTACAAAACTAGATATATAAATTTCAGAATCTTTGGATTTTGGGGTATTTTGGTCTTTGACCTAACGGCTAGTAACGGCTAGTTTTATTTTTGAGCATTTTTGCTGAGATTTTCTTGGGTTTTAGGCTTTGTCTCTTCATCCTATATATACCCCATTCCCTCATTTATTTCAGTAATAATCAAGAAGGTTTTAAACACGTTTTGAAGAGTTTAAGTGTTTGTTTAGTTTGTTTGGAAGTTTAGTTTGTGAAGAAACTTTCACAAGAGCTTGAAGAGATCATCCTTTGGTGTTTGAGCATTCAACTCTTCTCCTTCTCTCTTGTCATCTAGAGAAGTTTTTCTAAACTCATATCTAGCGATTTATATGTTTGATTTTCATTTCCATAAGCTAGAATTTATTTGAGTTTAGTTTTGATTATTTCTTTTGTCTACACACACAACCATTGAGCTTATAGTATTTGCATACATTGTATAATTTGAGTTGTGGGTAGTGTGACTTAGAGAGTGAGCTACATTGAGTTCTCATCCATTGTAGAGAACAAAATTTATATTCTTGAGCTTATTGTGAGGACTCACATTGTAATACACAAGGACACCGAGAGAAGTGTGCGGTGAGAGGCGGAGTTGTCCCAAGAGGAGTGGCGTCGGTAGTAAAGCCTAGGGAGAGGTAGTAAATCCGAGCACTTGAGGGAAACACGGGCTTGAGACTGACACTTAGAGGGTGAGGTTGTGTGATTGCAATTGTGAGATTGTAAAATTTTCGGTGAGCTAGAAAATCGAATGTGTAGATGTTGTAAATGTTATTTGGGTGGCGTAGAAAACCGGTTGTGATAGTGGAGATCTCCTCGGTGAGGAGGAGGACGTGGAGTCGTGGGGACCGAACTCCGTGATCATATCGTTTGTTTGTGTTTACTTGGCGTTCATTTCTATTTGTGCTTATTGCCTATTTCGCCAATTTTTTATTGATCATTTCATCCTCTATTTTATTTACTATTGCTTACATATCCTTGCATATAATCTTGTTGAATATCATTCTTGCTAGGATGTAATTTGTTAATTAATTTTAATTGGCATTAATTCGGATTAGATTAGCATATTGCCCTATTCACCCCTCTAGGGCAATTCGATGGGACATGTGCCCTACATGTCCCTATAGGGGCACATGTCCAATGAATCGCGTTACACTCTGAGCGTGGCTAGCATTTCTCCTCAAACACTCTTTTTGTTTTGTTAGAATTGATGGCCCATCACCATCTGAACGTAAAGAAGAAGACCGAGATAATAGTTGGGTATGGGCTTTAATAGATGGTTTGAGCATTTTTGCTGAGATTTTCTTGGGTTTTAGGCTTTGTCTCTTCATCCTATATATACCCCATTCCCTCATTTATTTCAGTAATAATCAAGAAGGTTTTAAACACGTTTTGAAGAGTTTAAGTGTTTGTTTAGTTTGTTTGGAAGTTTAGTTTGTGAAGAAACTTTCACAAGAGCTTGAAGAGATCATCCTTTGGTGTTTGAGCATTCAACTCTTCTCCTTCTCTCTTGTCATCTAGAGAAGTTTTTCTAAACTCATATCTAGCGATTTATATGTTTGATTTTCATTTCCATAAGCTAGAATTTATTTGAGTTTAGTTTTGATTATTTCTTTTTGTCTACACACACAACCATTGAGCTTATAGTATTTGCATACATTGTATAATTTGAGTTGTGGGTAGTGTGACTTAGAGAGTGAGCTACATTGAGTTCTCATCCATTGTAGAGAACAAAATTTATATTCTTGAGCTTATTGTGAGGACTCACATTGTAATACACAAGGACACCGAGAGAAGTGTGCGGTGAGAGACGGAGTTGTCCCAAGAGGAGTGGCGTCGGTAGTAAAGCCTAGGGAGAGGTAGTAAATCCGAGCACTTGAGGGAAACACGGGCTTGAGACTGACACTTAGAGGGTGAGGTTGTGTGATTGCAATTGTGAGAGATTGTAAAATTTTCGGTGAGCTAGAAAATCGAATGTGTAGATGTTGTAAATGTTATTTGGGTGGCGTAGAAAACCGGTTGTGATAGTGGAGATCTCCTCGGTGAGGCGGAGGCGTAGGTCGTGGGGACCGAACTCCGTGATCATATCGTTTGTTTGTGTTTACTTGGCGTTCATTTCTATTTGTGCTTATTGCCTATTTCGCCAATTTTTTTATTGATCATTTCATCCTCTATTTTATTTACTATTGCTTACATATCCTTGCATATAATCTTGTTGAATATCATTCTTGCTAGGATGTAATTTGTTAATTAATTTTAATTGGCATTAATTCGGATTAGATTAGCATATTGCCTATTCACCCCTCTAGGGCAATTTCGGTAGGGACATGTGCCCTACACTTATCCCATGGAAATGTCCCGTGAATCGTTACTTTTCCGTGGTAGCATTTCTCCTCAAACACTCTTTTTTGTTTTGTTAGAATTGATGGCCCATCACCATCTGAACGTAAAGAAGAAGACCAGGAGATAATAGTTGGGTATGGGCTTTAATAGATGGTTTGGGCCTTTCGGTTGTGCTTGGGTCTATTTAGACTTTTGGGATGGGCATCTATTAAAATCTTATCGGGGCACCTCTTTATAAGTTCAGTACTGAGTAGTCTACTTTAATCAACGATAGATTTGTCACACGTTGCTCGATTATTCACGTGTTGCTCGATTATTCATGTGATTCATAAGTTGCTTGTGGATAGAAGAAATAAATAAACCTAAATAATCCTCTTTGGATAAGTAAAACCATGAAACCATTCACATTGTTCACTCAGTATCTAAATAAAAGAGGGAAGTACATCTTTACCCTTTAACTTCACTGAAAATTACCAAAGATTGTTTTTCCTCCTACATTGTTCACTCAGTATATCTCGTGAAACCATTATAATTACCTTTATGATACGAACCAGTTGGTAATGATAGATTTGTTGTGGTCTTTTGGCCCCATCCTTATTCTATAAAATAATAATAATAATAATAATAAAAGAATTGAGTAGAGACAACTAAGAAGGACCGTCAATAATCCACCATATACAGAAGAAGAAAGATACATATTTTTGTAAACAAGCTGGATTACTATGTTTTAATGGAGTTTTGATTTGTATTTTGCGAAGATTTGCCCTATCAATCACGAGTAAATTCCTTTTAAGAATTTTTTTCTTGTTTATCACAAAAGAGAGTGTATTTGCAATTGAAACTGGAAAGTAACTAGTTATATAATTTTTCCGCATTATATTTTAGCATGATTCATCTAGATTTCTCAACTCTGAAGTCAAGACTCACTCAGACTTTGCGATCCAACATTACTTTGAAACTCTATTAAAATTCACTCCAACTTAGCGTTAAGCATACGATAATTTGGACACTTACTGTTATGTTCTAATATTATACCCCTAATAATGACAAGTTCCCAAACATGATATAAATATTAGAGATGTTAGTAATAAATTGAGCTAAACGGATTACTAAAAATTTAACTCACTATAGTCTCCTAGATTATTATATCCCAGGACTATAGAATTAGGCTGTGATAAAATAAGTCCCTACTCTAAACATGGGCATGATATATGGGATTGCAAATCCCGTAAAATTTGTGAACTTTTCTAATTATACGGGATTGGCAATCCCATATAGCCTAAAAATGTAGTTTTTTTGTAATCGACCAGCATTAAGGACACGTTGCTAATGTGACTATTTTATTTTTAGTCGATTTTGGTAATTAAATGTCAATTTTGAAAAATAGATATTGGCATTGGTCTTTTTTTATTTTTTTTTAGGGATGGGGGAGGGGGTTGCTCAAAAACATGTTAAGCCTCGACGCCTCTAGTCTTTTCATTTCGGACGTCTTTAACATTTGTTGTTGGCGTTATGATATATTTGTTGTTGGTGTTATGATGCATCGATTCTCTCAGAATTTTGGCTTCGGTAATACATTGTGATTTCCCAACCCTCCTTGGTTTACGTATGCGAACGGTCATACTTAATATTTTCTCAAGAAACATCACATGTAATAGGAGTATAAAGATTGAAAACTGTTTTTAAGAGAAACAAGAGTAGTATATGATATATAAACTTGTTAATAGGATACCCGAGATTTCTTTTACAAGAATCAGATATCTATGTACAAATTGTGTTTTTTGGGGCATAGTATTCCTTGCTTTAATGCAAATTTTGTGAAGTTTTAATTAGTTGCTGATTTTTTTTCCTTTTCAAATGTGATTAGTAATTTTTTATATTAATTAGTTTCTATTTTAGTGTATCCATGAAGGGTTTTCTACTCCTACAGATACATTGTCGACCATGTCATGTTCTGGCAAAATACAATATTTGAAAATCAAACAGTAATGTTATGTGAAGCTTAATCTATGTTCTGAGTTACCAACGACATTCAAAGTTGATGGAACAAAAGGCTAGTGAGCTAGAAATATTAGCTCAATATCATCAGCTAATTCACATTCTAAAACTCAATGCTAAATAGTGTAGACGTAAATTAACAAATATTCAGCATAAGAAATAAATCTGAAAATAAGGTAAAAATCCTAAAAGATATGAAAGCACAAAACTTGCAAATTCTACTTAAGTCTCGTGCCTGATTGAAAATGTGCCCGCTAACCCTCCTCTCTTCGAACGCTATAAAAAATCCCGCGCAAAATACTCTCAATCTATGCTCCTCCTAAACTCCCTCGTCTCCTACGATGACATCAAATTAGGGTTAGGGTTTCTCCCCTCATTCTCTTTCTTCCCCTTTCAACAAAAAAAAGCCCTAAAATCCTTCAATTTTGCGTCGAAAATGGAGGGCAAAGAGGAGAAAGGATCGATCTCCAGAGAAATTGACGATGAGGATCTAATCCATGGCCTATTGCAAGCAATTGACACCGTGAAATCTTTCGGAGAGTATCGAAGGACTCAGAAGAAGGCGTGCCTCAATCTCATACGCAGGATGAAGCTAATAGTCCCGTTTCTTGAAGACATCAGGGATCGAGACACGCCGATGCCCGATTCGGCTTACGAGAGGTTGTGTAGCTTGACGGAGGCCTTCAATTTGGCCCAGAAATTGTTGAGGTGTTGTCACGATGGGAGCAAGATTTTTCTGGTACGGTTCTCGTTCTTGATTTTTGTGTTTTCAGTTTTGGAATTGTGGGTTTCTTGATGTGTTATTGGGAGCAGGCATTGGAGATGGAGGCTGTGATGGGGAGATTTCGGTCTGTGAATGAGAAGTTGAGCCAAGCGTTTGAGGGGATGCCGTACGATGAGCTCGGGATTTCGGATGAAGTGAAAGAATTGGTAATTTTCTCAAGATTTTCTTGATTTTGACTTGATTGTAGGATTTAGTGCGAGCGTAGTTAAGGGGCAAGATTCTGTATTCAGGCATGTTTTGTTTTAGGTTAACTGTGATAAGAGGGTGGGCTTGTTAGGGCCTTGCTTCTGAAATACCAGCATGTTTTCCCTCTGAATGAGAGAGAATCTTGGAAAACTATGAACCTGGAAGAAATGTGTAGCTATATATATTATTTGTATCGGAAAGGTTCAGTAAACAACTCAGCAGGTTTTTGTTTTTTCGGGAGAGTAATTTAGCAGGGTTATCTTATATGGTTTTAACTTATAGTTCTACTCCTAGCCAAGTTAGGAGATATGCACTGGTGAAAATTTTATCTAATCAGAGAGAGGACTTTTTCAACTTGGCAAGCTTTCTTTAATTTCTTTGTCATCCATAAAACTATAAACTATTAGCTTATTGTAATTTTCTCTTAAATTGCATGGTACTTCATTGCTTGTTATTTGATACCAAGTTATTCTCAAAAGGAAAGGGAAACTCACTTAAACCTATTTCCTAAGTGATCAGGTCTCACATGATTGTTTACTAAACTGAGCAGCATTTTTGTGAGCTTCCATATATTCTCTGCTCAAAGTTACCTATAGATGTAATAAACAATACAAGAATCAGATAAATATCATCTCAGCTTTAATATGTGCAAATTTTTAAAAACAATATTTATCATGTTTATGTGCTATGTAGGCACAAAATTTGACTAGCGTGGCATTAGTTTGGATAGCAAGAATTGGATAACATCTATTTACTTCTTTATAGTTTTAAAGAATATGTTTGTGTTAATTAGAATGTTCAACAGTTAAGAAGCAACTTATCCAAAAAATGAGCATAGCAGAAATGAAAATATTCACTTGGACGTGTTGGACGTACACTAAGGTATATTATAAAAAATGAGTACATTTCCCAAAAGGAAATAGAAACTCTGTGCTTAAACAGAATTCATCACGTTTCACATGACTGGTTAGTAAATCGAGCAGCATACTTGGTGTCATTATTTTGTGAACTTCCATTCTCTTCTCAAAGTAATGTATAGATGTAATAAACAAAATCTGATAAATATCATCTAAGCTTTAATATGTGCAAATTTTTAAAAAACAATATTTATCATGTTTATGTGCTATGTAGGCACAAAATTTGACTAGCGTGGCATTAGTTTGGATAGCAAGAATTGGATAACATCTATTTACTTCTTTATAGTTTTAAAGAATATGTTTGTGTTAATTAGAATGTTCAACAGTTAAGAAACAACTTATCTAAAAAATGAGTATAGCAGAAATGAGAATGTTCATGTGAACATGTTGGACATACACAAAAGATATTTTGAAAACTGAGTGCATTTGTAGGAAGTTAGAAGTTGTCCCTATTGAGAATAAACTGAGAGAAGCGATTTAGATGGCTTGTTCATATGCAACAACGGCCACTGGATGCACCAATTTGGAGAAATAATATGATTATAATTAACGGAGTAAGGAGGACAAATATAGTTCTAAGAGAACTTGATTATAAGAAATTCAGAGGGATATGATAGTTGTTAACCATTTTTTTTCTTTGAGGAAAATGATAGTTGTTAACTTGATGAAGGAGATGGCCTTTAAAAGAACTCATCGAAAAAATAGATTCATGTCGCTGCCCCAAAAATTTTGGACAAAGTCTTTGATGTTGTCATTATGTTGGTTTTGATGCTTGTCTAGTAAGTTGTCTGCAATGAGCTGGGGAAGCTCATTTTTATTGGATTATTGGAGTCTTCCATGATATCAACTTCTAATCATCTGCTTTCAGGTTGAGCTGATGGGCTCACAAGTTAAGAGAGACAGGCGAAAGACAGATACTGAGGACATGGAGCTCGTTATGGACTTGATGGTTGTAGTCTCTAAAAAGGATGACAGAAATGCTGACAGTGCTATTCTAGAGAGGTTAGCTAAAAAGCTGGAGTTGCATACTCTCCCGGATTTAAATGCAGAAACGATGGCCATTAAGAAGCTCATCAAACAAAGATGTGGACTAAGTTCTGAGACCACCGAGCAAATTATAGACCTCCTCAGCAAATTCAAAAAACTTGCAGGTATCGAAGACAATAACGGGCTGAATGATGTCGACTTGCCTAAATATTTAGCGAAATGCCCTTCTCTGATTATTCCAAGCGATTTCTTATGTCCAATCACATTAGAGATCATGACAGATCCTGTCATTGTTGCTTCAGGACAGGTGCATTTACATGCATAGAAGATACTTTTATCCTATTTTTGTTTAGTGATCGGTGATTTTGATGGTTCTCTTCAACTTTTCTCTTTCACAGACATTTGAGAGATCAAGCATAAGGAAGTGGATTGAATCTGGCCATAGGACTTGCCCAAAGACGAGACAGACCTTGGCTCATCTCTCAGTGACCCCAAATTATGCCCTTCGAAATATAATTCAGCAGTGGTGTGAAAACAACAAGATTGAACTATCCAAAAAGGAAGAAAGCCTCAGTTCCGAGCCTTCAGACCCAGAGCAAGGAATCGAATCATTAGTTCATGATCTATCCTCAATCCATCTCAATGTGCAAAGAAAAGCAGTGAAAAAAATCCGCTCACTCTCCAAAGAGAATCCTGATAACAGAATCCTGATCGCCAAGAGCGGAGGAATCCCTTCCCTAGTTAACCTTCTCACATATCCCGATTCCAAAATTCAGGAAAATACTGTAACTGCTTTACTCAATCTATCAATTGACGAGGTGAATAAAGTGATGATAACTAAAGAAGGAGCAATTCCAGCCATTATCGATATCTTAAAGAATGGAGAAGTAGAGTCCAAAGAGAACTCTGCAGCAACATTATTCAGTTTGTCTATGATAAAGGAGAACAGAGCACTGATTGGAAGCTTGAATGGAATCCCGTTGTTGATAGATCTATTGCAGAATGGGACAATTAGAGGCAAGAAGGATGCAGCCACTGCCCTCTTCAATTTATGCCTGAATGAAGAGAACAAAGCCAGAGCTATTGAAGCTGGCATTATGCAAGCATTGCTTCAAATATTGGGTGATAAAAACCTGGGCATGATCGATGAAACCCTATCATTCATTGTTCTTCTAGTATCACATCCAGATGGTCAAGTTGCCATAAGGAATATCTCCATTATGGAAATTCTTATGGAGTTGATAAAAGAAGGGACACCGAAGAACAAGGAGTATGTGCTAACTCTTCTTCTTGAATTGGGGTCTCATGATTCTAGCTTCATTTCAGCTGCCATGGAGTCTGGTGCTTGTGATCATGTACGTGAGGCTGCAAAGAGTGGAACCAGTAGATCTCAGAGGAAAGCTAACTCTTTGTTGCAGCTGATGAGCAAGTGTGAGCATGTACCATGAAAGTTTTAAACCTTATAGTTGTATTTTTCTTGTGAATATTGATGTCATGTAAATGTGGAAGAGATTTTTTAGGTTCTACTGCAATTTTAAGGAAGATATGTTACTGCAAATGTGAGCATGTAAGTGAGGTTGCAAAGAGTGGAACCAGTAGAGCTTAGAGGAAACCTAACTCCCTGTTGCAGCTGATGAGCAAATGTATGTACCATGATACTTTGGAACTTACAGTTGTATTCTGTGTGAATTTTAATGTCATGTATATGTAGAGGAGATGTTTGTTTATATGCATACGTTCAGGTTATGCTGCAATTTTAAGAAAGAAAACATGCTACAGAAACTAGATATTTGGCCTTTTCTAATGTAAATACGTTTGGGCTTGCCTTGAAAAATGGCTTTATGGAGTTTATACTTGGTCTGCTGTGGGAATCAACTCCAGTTTATAGCTGTACTCATTAGAGCAAAAGATTTACAGTGATAATGTGGTCAATAGTTTATAGTGAGCCTCTTTCTAAGCGTTGGATTTGTTGTTATTTGACTTTGCCATATGAAGCCAACTCACCTGCCTCCACACCAACCCCTTCACCAAAATTCACTATTCCAACAACCCAAATCACTGTGCCACCAACCTTAATATCCCTATAAAAGGGTGGTGTCATGGATGAAGGAAATGCATCGGACAGAAATATCAAGGAGAGAAATAAGAAAGAGAGAAATAAGAGAGGTAGAGAGGAAAAGAAAATAAAATTTGAGAGTTTTTCTTTTAGTGTTATCCTCTTTGAGAGTTTGGGGAGATATTTGAGTGGTTCCCCTATTTGTAACCTTCTCTTTTAATTAGTGAATTTCTCTGTTGTTCTCGCCCGTGGACGTAGGTCATACTGACCGAACCACGTTAAATCTTTGTGTGTTGTTCTCTTTGCCTTCACTGTGTTTATCGGTGATGTTATTATCCACTTTGTATAGACATCTTTTGTGTCTGTGAAGCCCCCCGCTGCAACAAACTGGTATCAGAGCTAAGACACTAATCACAAGTACGGTACTGTTCACACATATGGTACTATTCACGAAGTGCAGTCTTGTTCATAATCTGATTTACCTTTCCGC
This sequence comes from Asparagus setaceus, assembly GCA_012295165.1. Lineage (NCBI taxonomy): Eukaryota > Viridiplantae > Streptophyta > Magnoliopsida > Asparagales > Asparagaceae > Asparagus > Asparagus setaceus. The sequence goes on along the minus strand of CM022702.1, from coordinate 46,747,950 downwards.
AGTATAGTTCTTGTTCTAGTGGGCTTCAAGATGTCTTCGCAAAATACAAAGTGAAAAAATTCGATGGGAGAAAGCAACCGGTTTGTGGAGAGTAAAATGAGGGCTCTCCTAGTACAACAAGGATCTGTTCAAAGTCTTGTCAGGAAAGGACAAGTTGCGGAATCCATGCTCGATGATGAGAAAGAAGAGCTGGAGATGAAGGCGATAGTACCATACTGCTTTTGGCACCGAGGTCCCGGGAGGTTGCCGATGAAGATACCGCCACGGTCTATGGCTCAAGTTAGAGAGCTTGTACATGACTAAATTTCTAACTAATAAGCTCTACTTGAAGCAACGCCTCTTCACCCTTCGCATGAAGGAAGGTATGCGGATAACAGACCACTTAGATGAACTTAATACTATTCTTATGGATTTAAAGAATATTGATGTCAAAATCAATGAAGAAGATCAAGCCCTTATCTTATTATGTTCATTACCTCATTCCTATGAGAATTTTATTAATAGCATGTTATACGGTAGAGATACACTTTCTTTAGAGGATGTCAAATTAGCCTTACATTCAAAAGAGTTAATGCAGAAAGCGTCTGTCGTAGGAGGTGAGGATCAAGCTGAAGGCTTGTTTGCTCGTGGTCATCCTGAAAAGGGTGTTGGTGGTAGAGGTAAATCTAGAAATATGTCTAGATCAAAATCAAGGCCAAGAAAAAATGTTGAATGTTATTACTGTCACAAGTTTGGGCATATAAAGCCTAATTGTCCAGCGCTCAAAGCAAAAGATAATTCACAGTCGAAGTCTTGGCAGGTGAAACCTTCAGTTGTCACTGTAACTGAAGAGTCTTCTAGTTCACATGATGTTCTTTCAGTTAGTGTTAATACTCATTCACAAGATGAGTGGGTTCTTGATTCAGGTTGTTCCGACCATATGTGTCCGCATAGGGATTGGTTTGTCACATATCAGTCTATTGATGGTGAGAACATTTTGTTGGGAAATAATATGCCTTGCAAGACTGTTGGTATTGGGTCAATTAAGATTAGAACACATGATGGTATTGTTAGAACATTGAGTAATGTTCGACATATACCAGAGTTAAAGAAGAACCTCATTTTTTTAGGCACCCTTGACTCAAATGGTTTTAAATTTTCGGCTGAAGGTGGAGCTTTGAGAGTTAGTAAAGGCTCTCTTATTGTGATGAAAGGAAAGAAGGTAAATACCCTCTATATCCTTGAAGGCGATGCAGGTGGCAGTCTTTGCAGCAGTGTCATACTCGAGAGGATTGATTCGAGACACTACGTTTGTGGTATATCTGATTAGGGCATATGAGTGAGAGAGGACTAGATGTATTGAGCAAACAAGGTCTACTTTGTGGTCAAAAAACTAGCAAACTAGACTTTTGTGAGCATTGTGTTTTTGGCAAACACCATAGAGTCTCCTTTAGTACCGGTGTCCACAGAACAAAGGGTACTTTAGATTATATCCATTCAGATGTTTGGGGTCCCTCTCAGGTTCCATCGAAAGGTGGAGCTCGTTTTCTGCTAACATTAATTGATGATTATTCCAGAAAAGTTTGGGTGTATCCTTTGAAGCATAAGAGTGATGTGTTTGTAACTTTCAAGCAATGGAAGGTCATGATTGAAAAGCAAACAGGAAAGAAAGTGAAGCGCCTCAGAACCGACAATGGGATGGAGTTTTGTTCCACAGAGTTTGACCGCTTCAGAAGAATGAAGGTATTGTCGCGTCATCGTACAATTAAATACCGGCAAAATAGAGTTGCAGAAAGGATGAACAGAACACTTTTAGAGAGAGCTCGGTGCATGCTCTCTAATGCCGGTTTGTCAAAAGACTTTTGGGTTGAGGCAGTCAATACAGCTTGCTATTTGATAAACAGATCTCCTTCTACAATAATTGATTTTAAGACTCCAGAAGAGGTATGGTCCGGTGCTCCTGCTAATTACTCTCATTTAAGAGTATTTGGTTGCTCTGCTTATTTTCATGTTAATGATGGTAAGCTTGAACCTCGAGCAAAGAAAGCTATCTTTTTAGGATATGCTACTGGGGTGAAGGGATATAGATTGTGGTGTTCTGATCCTAAATTACCTAAGTTTATTATTAGTAGGGATGTTACTTTTGATGAGAAATCCATGCTTCACCCGAGAAAGGAGTTTGTTATTGATACCACAGGTACTAAGAAGGAGTCTAGCAAGCAAGTGGAGCTAGAGAGCTTAGCTTCAAAGGGAGTGCCTGAGGGCGCTCATGTTGAACCAGTTGATACTGCGAAAGGTTCAACTTCAGATGCTGATACACCACAAGAGCAACAATACAATATTGCCACCGGAGAACAAAGAGGCAGATCCAACCTCCTGTTGATATGCAGGACATGTTTGCTTACGCTTTGAGTATAGCAGAATCGATTGAGATTCCAGAGCCTTCTACCTATAATGAGGCTATTAGTGGCAGTGAGGCTACAGATTGGACTGTTGCGATGACCGAAGAAATGGAGTCTCTTCACAAGAACCAAACATGGGAGTTAGTGAAGCCACCTAGGGGATAGAAAATTATTGGTTGTAAATGGGTCTTCAAGAAGAAAGAAGGAGCTCAGTCTGGTCATGTAGATACAATGTATTGGTAGCTAAATCTGATCAAACCCGGGTGTGGACTTCAATGAAGTATTCTCTCCAGTTGTAAAACACACCTCAATTCGCGTATTGCTTGCCATGGTTGCTCACTTTAATTTGGAGCTTGAGCAACTTGATGTGAAGACGGTGTTTCAACATGACGAGCTTGAGGAGCAGATCTTTATGCATCAACCAGAGGGATTTGTTATTGAAGATAAAGAAGATCGCATTATGCGGGTTGAAGAAATCTCATTATGGGTTGAAACAATCTCCGAGACAAGGGTATTTGAGATTTGATACTTTCATGTTTGAGCATGGTTACTCTAGGAGTAAATATGATAGTTGTGTTTATCATAAAAAGCTCAATGATGGTTCTTTTGTATATTTGCTTTTGTATGTTGATGACATGTTGATTGCAGCTAAAGATATGTCGAAATCAACTAATTGAAATCTCAACTTAAACATGAGTTTGAGATGAAGGACTTGGGAGCGTGAAGAAGATTTTGGGTATGGAGATCCACAGAACGTGACGAGAAAGAAGTTTATTTCTATCGCAGGAGAAATACATCAAGAAGGTGTTGAGAGATTTGGCATGCTTGATGCTGAGCACAATATCGGAGCCTAAATGGCTGCTCATTTTCATCTTTCAGATTTATCACCTCGACGGAAGAGGAGGCGGTACATGTCTTGTGTTCCTTATGCTACTGAGTTGGAAGCATTATGTATGCTATAGTGCGCACCGTCTAGATATTTCACATCGGTCGATGTTGTGAGTCGGTATATGGATAAGCTTTGAAAGGTCCATTGGCGGTATGAAATGGGTACTTAGATATTTGAGAGGATCGCTAATATTGGTTTATATTTTGACAGAACACAAATTGATGCGAATACTTGGCTATTCCGATTCGGATATCTTGGCGATTTGGATAAGAGACGATCTCTGACAGGTTATGTATTCACTCTTTCAGGTAGTGCCATTAGTTGGAAGGCGACTTTACAGTCGACAGTTACTTTGTCTACCACAGAGGCAGAGTATATGGCAGTGACAGAAGCAGTGAAGGAAGCTATTTGGTTGAAGATCTCGGCTTACACCAAGGTATTACTACGGTGTTTTGTGATAGCCAGAGTGCCATACATTTGACGAAGCATCAGATGCATCATGAACGAACCAAACATATAGATGTCAGGTATCATTTTATTAGAGAAATTAAAGTCATCAAGATTGAAAAAATTGGTACTGCAGATAATCCAGCAGATATGATGACGAAGCCCATACCTTCGCGCAAGTTCGAGCATTGCCTCGAATTGCTTGGAGTTCAACAAAGCGAAGGCTAAGCCCGTAAGGGGCATCTGGCGAGACAGTAGGAGTGAAGAGAAGATCTTCATATTCAAAGTCAAGGTGGAGATTTATTGTTATTTGACTTTGCCATATGAAGCCAACTCACCTATCTCCACACTAACCCCTTCACCAAAATTCACTATTCTAACAACCCAAATCACTGTGCCACCAACCTTAATATCCCTATAAAAGGGGGGTGTCATGGATGAAGGAAATGCATCGGACAGAAATATGAGGGAGAGAAATAAGAAAGAGAGAAATAAGAGAGGTAGAGAGGAAAAGAAAATAAAATTTGAGAGTTTTTCTTTTAGTGTTATCCTCTTTGAGAGTTTGGGGAGATATTTGAGTGGTTCCCCCATTTGTAACCTTCTCTTTTGATTAGTGAATTTCTCTGCTGTTCTCGTCCGTGGACGTAGGTCATACTGACCGAACCACGTTAAATCCTTGTGTGCTGTTCTCTTTGTCTTCACTGTGTTTATCGGTGATATTATTATCCACTTTGTATAGACATCTTTTGTGTCTGTGAAGCCCCCCGCTGCAACAGGATTTGCATTACTCTTATTGTATGGACTTGTGTGCAAAATCTTAACGCAAATCAGGGGTGGGGAATGTGAGATCTACAGTAACATTCAGGCCCATTTTTCTTAAATATGTTTGGATTATTTCGATATTAGTCCCTCAAATTTCAATATAGAGATATACCAAGAAGCGGACACTGAAAAAATTTAGAATTCTGAAAACAGACGATGCACAGGCTGCAACAACAGAAAACTTAAAATCTTCAAAGAAAACGGAAATAACATCTCGCGCTTCACAGCTGTGATCACTCTGATGTACATATTGACACCCAAAGAAAGGCAAATAGAAGCAAGGTAGAACTCTGAGTAGCAAGATGAGCACCAAGGGCAATCCTTCGGTTGCCATAAAAGGTAATATATCTAGATCGATGTACATACATGCACGGTTGATCGATCGATTCATATGAAATATTTAAGTCGACTGATTCACACACTGATATCTTCTAGCCCTTCATGTTCGAACTCGCAAACTAATGCACCCAACTCACTGTAGTGTGTATATATTTTTTTTATTTACACTTAAAGTAGCACAATGGTATACATATGCTCATCCAACTCACTTGGTGCAGAATTTATTTATTCATGCAGAATTTATTTATTCACAATGAAATAGAACATTAATTTGTAATCCACGGTAAGGAAAACTTTAAAAAAAAAAAAAAGATGTCATTCTACGTAGGCAAATTTGATAAGATATGTATATTCCCTCACCTATAATCCAGGGATCTGCAGACTTCATGCACTAGTAGTAGTTTAGTAGCTCTATCAAGTGTTTCAGGTTGAAAAAAGTAACTTCTTGAACTACTAAATTTAAGTTTTGGCTTTGCTTGAAAAGTTACTTATTGAGCGTATACTTGGTCTATTCTAGAGCTCATTTCTAGTTTTACAAGTATTTGGCTGTTACCTGTTAGAGCAAAAAGCTCTACAGTGTTTCCCAGTGACATCATAGTAAATTACACTTAAATATACCCAATGTTGCTCATAAATACCCATAGTTGTAAATGACTGCACTTAAATATCATAAAGTTTCTAAAAGTTGCACTTTAGTAATCTTGGTTATGCAAAGGTAAGAATTTCCCCCAGAAAATTCTCATGCGATACTCACATGCTATTTTTAGAACATTTTCAACCATTATTATTTGTTAAGTCTATTGTTAAAATTATCAAAATTCAATTTTAAGATAGAAATATGGTAGTTTTGAAATAGAAATTTGATAGATTTAACAATAAAATTCACAAAATAAGGGTTAAAATGTTCTAAAAATAGAATGTGAGTTTTGCAAGAGAATTTTTGTGGGGAAATTCTCAGGTTTGTGTAACCAGTGGTAAAGTGTAACTTTTATAAACTTTAGGATACTTAAGTGAAGTCATTTACAACTGAGGGTATTTATGTGCAACAATATTGGGTAAACAATAGGTTATTTAAGTATAATTTACCCTTTTGCTATCGCTGTAGAAGGACGTGTGCTAATCTTGATACGAATTCAGGGTTTGGAAGGGTGGGATCTACAGTAACATTATATGCCAAGTTTTTCTACATATGTTTTAACACTTCTATACTATATACTGAAGTAAGGCCCTAGATACCCAAGAGGGTCTAGTCGAATTGATAAGTATGTTTGTCTGAAGAGACTGCCGTCTCGCGCTCGGAGGCGCCCACAGAATTTAATTTCGATCCTGGTGCCCCTTATCCATGCCCAGAGGTTTGACACCCATGGTCCGAAGGATCGTGGGGAAGTTCTCTCGCCAAAAAAAAAAAAAGTAAGCCCCTAGATTGCCACTTGGCAAGTTCTTAGAATTTTGTGTTTTTTTTAAATATACTTCTTTCTTATTATTAAATATTATTCCAAGAGTCTAGCAAACCTCCACTATCAACATTTATAACTACGTAAGCTTTTAACTTCTCACTCAAAAGTGTAAACTCTTAGCATCTCCATTACCCTAATATATTTATTTTGATGGATTACTCTAATCTATTTATTAACAATTAAGTTTAATTTCATGACATCCTATATATGTTATAATTTCACAATCTATTATCTATCCCAAAACCTTACTGGTTCTTTTGTCGAAGCTGTAGTTCAATTTCAGTGGTAACGAAAAGTTGGTAACACTATCCTTTGAACCTATTTTTCTTTTGTTTTTATTTTTTTACTAAATTGTTATAGTTTTTATTTGATTCATATAGATTTATTTTACAAAAGCTACTCTAAAGGTGTGTTGCAGCTCAAAGAAGTTGAATGTTTAACCATATGTATCATGGGAAAAGCGTCTTACAAGTTTGTGGTTTTAATTTTTGGGTAGAAGTTGTCATGTGATAATATTAATTTGATTTTAAACTTGTCTATTAACCATTTTATATTTAATTTTTTCTTTTATAGTGCTACGAGCTTCAGAAATTGGTCTATAATCATGTCATGTTTTTCTTTAATTTTATTAAAAGGCAATTTTCTTTTTCCCATGTCTTTCTATTTTTAAGTTTTCTCTGTTTTCACTTTAATGACATCAGTTACTCATTATACAACTGTTTTTCTTATCTCTTTCTTTTGCATTCACTCTTTAATTTTTTGAAACAGCTAATTTTCATATTAATAAAGATATTATCTCTTCCATATAACTATTACAAAATAGAAACTCTTTAATTTTAGGAAATAGCTAATTTTCATATTAACGAAGCCATTCTCTTCTATATAAAATTAAATAATCTTACCTAATAGAAATAATATCATATATATCACATCTAAGTATCTAGGTTCTAAAAATGTTATAATGTTATCTCACTGATTTTGTAACTATTATTTCAATAATATCTGACGTAGATTATAAACCTTGGAGGAAAAATAAAAAATAGTTAGAAAAAATAATATTGCAATGTGATACATATAATAATATTTTAATGAGTCACATGCATGGAATGGGGAAGCAAGGGGAACAAGGACATCAAAATTAACATGAGCACATAGTAATTTTTTTGTTTTGAAACAAATGTTTTATTTCTTTAAAATAAACAAGCCAAATGATATAATTTATTTTCCAATATCCACTTTGTAACATGGTATTTTGGTTTGGATAATTTATTCAATGAAAGCAAATCTATGTGTTGATAATATTACTCTAAAAATTTGTAAATGTATTCAAGTTAACAAATTTCCTATGTAATATTAAAAGTTTTAGCACACTGGCTAAAAGAAAACATTTTTATTGAGATACAAATTCATAACAAAAGAATGGGTGGCACGCACCTTTTTTAATAAATAGTCGTCCATAATCTATTTAATCATTGTGATAAATGATATGCTAGAAAAAATACCCGCAACATCAGGCGGTATGATACTAGTTAATCGCTAAAATGAATTACATTTCATGATTTAGTAATAATCTATGTTCTATTATCTATCTATTTATCATTTATACGAGTAATTTCATTTTAAAATTATTGATTCAGTAATTAAGTTTAAATTATACTAATCGGATCACATTTTACAATTCTTAGTTGACCCTGTTATCATCTGGATTAAACTAATTGACCCCCTATTAATCATCTTTTGTATTCCTTGATACATCTTAAAACCACCCCCAACGATCAACATGGGGCCATGATTAAAAATTGGCCCATTGACAACCCATGCTTCCGGCGTGTGGCCCACATTGCTGACCTTTATAAATAAATAAATAAATGAAAAATAATCAGTACAATAGAAAAACACCCATCAATTTTTGAGGGTTTTTTCCACATTGGTCCCTTCTATCATTAGAGTTTTGCAATTAGTCCCTTTAATCAACGAAATTATTATAGGACACCATCGAAATTAAAGTAGGACACTACCTGAATTAGAGTAGAGCACCATCAGAAGAATAAAATTATAAAATTATCAATTTAGATTCCAACTTTCAAATACAATCGTAATAAGAGATACTGTAATCCAGTAGTGAGAGTGAGTATTCTAAAATATGTAACTATAATTACATGATGGGATATATTATAACTTGAACACTACGTAAAAATTAGAAGAAACCCACTAAAATATGTAAAGTGAACATAGTTATTAGTTGCAGCTTCTATTCAAGCTGCAACCTTTTCATTTTTCTGAAAAAAACGCTAAACATAAACCTAATCCCCTGACATTGCAAATTAGCAGGTGCAAAGTTATTGTCAAGAAATTGTGAAAATAACTTGCCTTCTCCGGTGATCACTGCAAGTTTAGAAATGGTCTTTTCTATAATGAATTTATAAAACATAAGTTTCGTAATCGGATGTGTGATCATTGGATGAATGATTTTCTGGTGACATTCATTGAGAAATATGTATTTAATACTATTAATAACCAGTCTATCATTAAACATTGTCAAAACATGAAAACTTGTCAAGGACAATTATGAAAATATTTGATGTATTATTGTTGATGTATATAATCACAGTCACTAATCTCGGTGTGAGCTTAGCTTGAGGTTGAAGATGACAGGGATCCGCCTCTCCTGGCCTCGAATACCGTTCTTCAAGACGGTAGAAGCTCGGAAGAGGACGGGCTGCTCCCCGTTGTACCTCGGCATCAAGTAGTGTTTTGAGCTTGAGTAGAGAAGAAAATGAACAGTAAGAGTTCTTAATTGAAGAGAGCCGGGGAGAAGAAGGCGTACCTTTTTCTTGAGAATAGTTTCTCTTTGTAGGAATAAGAGGGGCAATTTGGTCATTTTAGCACTGGTTTTACACATGTCAAGATTGTGGAGTGAGTCATCACCGATGTGATGTGGGTGAGACATGGGCAATGGATGCAGAGGCCATGCGCCATTAATTGTGATGTTGATTGTTGCCAGCCAATCCAAGAAAGTTATGAAAGTACTGCACAGGTTATCGTGAGTGCCGTCCGAAATCGTGAAAGGTGTGAGTCGGCCCATCAGAAAAGATGAACGAGGACGCCTTCGGCGTCGGCCGAAATCATCAGCACCCCCGCTAATAAAGCAGCCATCCGAAAATCAGACGTCGTAGCCTGCTCTATCAGGAGGTGATCTAACGAGGACGCTTTTCGCCGCCGAAAATCGAAGTGCCGTCCGGAGGTGCGTGAGCAGCATGTCGCCTCCGAAGGTGATCGATCGAGGACGCTTTCGCTGGCCGGTTAATCAGAAGCACCCTATTAATGCAGCAAGCCGCCCGGTAATCAGAAGAACTTTAGTGCCAGAAAGGTGATCTACCAAGAAGAAGGCCAACACCGTAGGCCGGCCGACGGGATCGCTTTCTGCCCGGATACCGTAGCAATCGGTCATCAGAAGTAAGGAAGTCTAAGATCAGACGCATCTAACCGTAGTAAACACCACCATGTGAGAGCGAGAAATCCCTCTCGTCCCGAAGTTCGCCACTTTGGCGTGAGGTTAAATTCATGTTGACTTTCGAATAGGGATTAATAAAAATAAAATCTTTTGGGTACCGACAATTATTATTTTTATTTGCAATGAATAGAAGTTTATGCGTTTGAATTTTATTTTACTGTTCACTTTTTTTGATGAATTGATAAGTTATATAGTGATACCACTTGGACAAAAGAGAATTAGGATTTGTTGATATTGGTGAAGAGAGGGATTTTAGTGAGGTAACAGGTTTCTGAGAAAGGAGACCATCAGAAGCTAGAGAGAGAGAGAGAGAGAGAGAGAGAGAGTGAATGAGAGGGGACAAGAAAGAGCGAGGGACGTATCTAGCATTTCACAAAAAAGGTTAATTTAAGAGGAACACTACACCAAATCAAGCCATGGAGGACCAGAGGGACTAATTTGCAATACATTGTAAGATTTGGAGACCTAAGAGCAATTACATGAGACTAGGACCGCAACTCAGATTCTAGAATAATCCTTTATTCCCTTATAAATAAAATACCAACGCGATTCCGAACCCGAAAACAAACCCGACCCATTACAGCGCATTAAAATTCCAACCCCCCCAAAAATTCCTCTCTCTTTCCGCTGCTCAACTAATAAATCTCCTCTTTCCTGTCCAATTTCTTCCACCTCAAGCGATTCCAAAATCCCCAATCTCTCTCTTCTAACTTAGGGTTAGGGTTTTCAATCCCTCCGATCTCTCTAAATAATGGGCGGAGACGGCGACGGCGACTCCTCCACCGCCACCGTCAACATACGGTACTCCAACGGGTCCAAGATCGCCGTGGAGACGCCGCTCGATGCGACGGTGGAGACTTTCAAGGCGCTGCTCGCCGAGAAGTGCGATGTGCCGGCGGCGCAGCAGAGGCTGATCTATAAAGGCCGGATCTTGAAGGACGATCAAACCCTAGCTAGCTATGGTACTGTACTTTTTCTCGATTTTAAATCTTTTATATGAATTTTGCATAATTAGCGTTGAATTGGGGGGGGGGGGGGGGAGGAATTAGGTATGAGACTTTTAGCGTGGTAGTTTATATGAGATTTAACCGTATTTAGTTTATGATTGAGTTATTTGAGTTTGGGGGTTTGTAGACAACAGATCAATTGTTTGTAACTTCCTTGTTGTCTAGTCTTCTTTGCTGAATGCTTAACCCTAGTTTTGTGACTTAGCCGATTGGGAGAGATGGAAGCTGAATGATTATATGAAACTAAAATGGGAAGGGATAGTTAAAAGTGGGCGGTAATGTTTGAAGTGATTACTTTTAGGAATCACTATTACATGCAAGCATCAAGTTGAAGGAACTTTTCCATTCAGTATTTGGACTTCAGCACTAAATGTAGTTCATTAAAATAAAAAAAATTCGGTGGTGGGGAGGGTTTTGTATAGGAGTTAGCTGTATTTGATGTATTTTGGAGTTACATGAGCTCAGGTGTGTTAACACAATATGTGTGGAGACAATAATTTGCTTGTTTAATGCTTATCTGTAATTTTGTGGCTTACTGATGGAGAATAGTCAGGAGTGGAATGATTGTATGACTGGGTTTCATGCTAAGAATCATAAATTAAGTAACATGATCTTTGGAATTAACCTCGAAGAGACAGTAATGTCACTAATGTGGCAATCAAAGTTCAAGGCTTGAACTAGTATTTATCTTCATCATTAAGTTGGAAGGATTTTTCCTGGTCAATTGTTGGCAGGAGGGATGGATTTATTTTTCTTTTCCACTGCATAGGATTATGTTTTAACTTTCTTGCTCTGTCTGTTGCATGTGTGTGTATGTATTGTTATGACTAAAGTCGGACCACTTCAAATTTAATTTCTGTTTCTGTTTTGTTCTAGTGGTTCATCTTTGAACGTTTGGAAGTTTAGTGCCTCATGTATAGATATGTTTATTTATTATGAAGTCATTTTCTGTCATTTTTGTTTGATTTTTTATCCAATCGAGAAACTGTTAAATAAATTGTGGTTTGTGTTCGCTGCCCTTGTGCTTAAGAGATCATTAATTCTACTGGACTAAAGACTAAATACTGCATACCTAAATACTGTCAATTGTTTCAATCGAATTTTATGCTTTGTTCGTGTTGTACATGTATGCATGAAGTATTTCTTTTATGTTGGACCATTTCTTTACAAGGCTGCAGATTTGAAAACAGCAAAATTAGTTTAGTTGGGACTACTGTGTTATGGCCAATTACATATCATATGGTTTGTTTGGGGCCTGTTTGAAACGTAATTTCTAGGTTAGGTTAGCGATGCCTAGCTTGTGTACTTCCATTTTTATTTACTATTTGTTGTTTTTTTCTTAATTTTGTATATTGCAATAAATATATGGCATAGGCTACTTAAGCTTCCCATATCAAGCAGTTCTATATTTAGGTTATCTCATCGAACTTTTGTGAGGTTTGACTCTGGTACTGGTATTTTAGCTTGAGCTACAAGTGGAATCTGTTATCTGAATTGAAGTGAACTCTAAGAGAACACATCAATTATCTCATCAAAGATTGACGAGGTTTGACTCTGCTAGGTGGTTATTTGCTTGAGCTACAAATGGAAGCTGCTGCCTGAAATTTAAGTTAAACTTCGAGAAAACACATGTTCCCTCCGAAAAAAGATAAAAAGAATGAAAGAAAGAGAACACATGACCGCTACACTGATGTGGGGCTAACTAAGACCAATTCAGGCCCAAGGTTGTTCTGGAGGGCCAACACAACAATAGGTGAACAATACATGCTTAATTTGATTCCCTTCTAGAAAACTATCTAGTAAGAGGGGAAAATGCTTATATGCATGTGGCAAAACCTTCTAAATTGGCACATACAATGATCCAAGGAAGCATTGTGGTTGTGGGGTCTTCTAGACGATTTGGGGATTGAGCAGAAAACGGAACTTGTGGTGTGACACGAGTGCAATTCACTTGGCGAAGAATCAGTTCATCATGCTCGTACCAAGCATATCGATGTCGTATCATTTTGTGCGGGATGTCATAGAGGAAGGTGATATTTCTCTCATGAAGGTGCACACGAATGAGAATCCAACGGACATGTTAACCAAGGTGGTCAGTAGTAAGTTTAAGCATTGCTTGGACTTGCTTCATATCACCGGTTGATTTGCCCAAGAGGGCATGGCCCTTCGGGCGTAATGGGTAAGGTGGAGATGATTTGAGGTGAACTACGATGAGCTTGATCCCTGGAGGGAGAATGAGGCGTACAGCGGTAGTGGCGCAATTGGATTGGCCTGGATTGGCTAATGGTGATCTCTAGATGTTCTTGGTGTTCTTACCGGCCCAAAATTTGAGGTAAATCAAATGATGCACGAGGTGGAGAATTGTAGAACATGCACAAAACATGCACAAGCAGTTTTGAGCGAGTAGTCGACTAATCTGCATTGTAGTCGACTAATCTACAGTGAGTAGTCGACTAATCTACAGTGAGTAGTCGACTAATCTACAGTGAGTAGTCGACTAATCTACAGTGAGTAGTCGACTAATCTACAGTGAGTAGTCGACTAATCTACAGTGAGTAGTCGACTAATCTGGCAGATTCAACGGGTTTTGGTTTTAAACCCGGTTCGTTTAGAGTTTATAAATAACCCTAAACCCGATTATTTGAAAGCTATTAAGCGTTTTGGAGCGACCTTTGAGAGGGTTTAGTGCATCTTTGGAGAGGAGATCTTTGGAGAGATTGAGAGGTTTGTTTTTAGGGTTTCTTTGTGAGAACTTGTAATCCTAATTTGTATTCTCTTTCTATTAGTGAAAATCCCCTCCTTACCCGTGGGCGTAGGCAACTTAGAACCACGTAAATCTGATGTCTTTACTCTTTTATTGTGTTTTTGCTACTGTTTGTGGTGGTTTCTCTCGACGGTTCATGTCCGCTATACCAACATGGGAAAAGCTCGTCTTACAAGTTTGTGGTTTTAATTTTTTGGGTAGAAGTTGTCATGTGATAATATTAATTTGATTTCAAACTTGTCTATTAACCATTTTATATTTAATTTTTTTCTTTTATAGTGCTACTGAGCTTCAGAAATTGGTCTATAATCATGTCATGTTTTTCTTTAATTTTATTAAAAGGCAATTTTCTTTTTCCCATGTCTTTCTATTTTTAAGTTTTCTCTGTTTTCGGCTTTAATGACATCAGTTACTCATTATACAACCTGTTTTCTTATCTCTTTCTTTTGCATTCACTCTTTAATTTTTTAGAAACAGCTAATTTTCATATTAATAAAGATATTTCTCTTCCATATAACTATTACAAAATAGAAACTCTTTAATTTTAGGAAATAGCTAATTTTCATATTAATAAAGCCATTCTCTCTTCTATATAAAATTAAATAATCTTACCTAATAGAAATAATATCATATATATCACATCTAAGTATCTAGGTTCTAAAAATGTTATAATGTTATCTCACTGATTTTGTAACTATTATTTCAATAATATCTGACGTAGATTATTAACCTTGGAGGAAAAATAAAAAATAGTTAGAAAAAATAATATTGCAATGTGATACATATAATAATATTTTAATGAGTCACATGCATGGCATGGGGAAGCAAGGGGAACAAGGACATCAAAATTAACATGAGCACATAGTAATTTTTTTTTGTTTTGAAACAAATGTTTTTATTTCTTTAAAATAAACAAGCCAAATGATATAATTTATTTTCCAATATCCACTTTGTAACATGGTATTTTGGTTTGGATAATTTATTCAATGAAAGCAAATCTATGTGTTGATAATATTACTCTAAAAATTTGTAAATGTATTCAAGTTAACAAATTTCCTATGTAATATTAAAAGTTTTAGCACACTGGCTAAAAGAAAACATTTTTATTGAGATACAAATTCATAACAAAAGGAATGGGTGGCACGCACCTTTTTAATAAATAGTCGTCCATAATCTATTTAATCATTGTGATAAATGATATGCTAGAAAAATACCCGCAACATCACGCGGGTATGATACTAGTTAATCACTAAAATGAATTACATTTCATGATTTAGTAATAATCTATGTTCTATTATCTATCTATTTATCATTTATACGAGTAATTTCATTTTAAAAATATTGATTCAGTAATTAGGTTTAAATTATACTAATCGGATCACATTTTACAATTCTTAGTTGACCTTGTTATCATCTGGATTAAACTAATTGACCCCCTATTAATCATCTTTTGTATTCCTTGATACATCTTAAAACCACCCCCAACGATCAACATGGGGCCATGATTAAAAATTGGCCCCTTGACACCCCCATGCTTCCAGCGTGTGGCCCACATTGCTGACCTCTATAAATAAATAAATAAATGAAAAATAATCAGTACATTAGAAAAACACCCATCAATTTTTGAGGGTTTTTTCCACATTGGTCCCTTCTATCATTAATGTTTTGCAATTAGTCCCTTTAATCAACGAAATTATTATAGGACACCATCGAAATTAAAGTAGGACACTACCAATTAGAGTAGAGCACCATCGAAGAATAAAATTATAAAATTATCAATTTAGATTCCAACTTTCAAATACAATCGTAATAAGAGATACCGTAATCCAAAGAGTGAGAGTGAGTATTCTAAAATATGTAACTATAATTACATGATGGGATATATTATAACTTGAACACTACGTAAAATTAGAAGAAACCCACTAAAATATGTAAAGTGAACATAGTTATTAGCTGCAGCTTCTATTCAAGCTGCAACCTTTTCATTTTTCTGAAAAAAACGCTAAACATAAACCTAATCCCTGATATTGCAAATTAGCAGGTGCAAAGTTATTGTCAAGAAATTGTGAAAATAACTTGCCTTCTCCGGTGATCACTGCAAGTTTAGAAATGGTCTTTTCTATAATGAATTTATAAAACATAAATTTCGTAATCGGATGTGTGATCATTGGATGAATGATTGTCTGGTGACATTCATTGAGAAATATGTATTTAATACTATTAATAACCAGTCTATCATTAAACATTGTCAAAACATGAAAACTTGTCAAGGACAATTATGAAAATATTTGATGTATTATTGTTGGTGTATATAATTACAGTCACTAATCTCGGTTTGAGCTTAGCTTGAGGTTGAAGATGACAGGGATCCGCTCTCTCCCCCGAATACCTGGCTCTGAGTTGAGCTGTTCTTCCCCCTGCACAGGTAGAAGCTCGTGAGAGGACGGGGCTTGGCTCCCCCGTTGTACCTCCGACGATCAAGTTAGTGTTTTGAGCTTGAGCAAAGAAGAAAATGAACAGTAAGAGTTCTTAATTGAAGAGAGCCGGGGAGAAGAAGGCGTACCTTTTTCTTGAGAATAGTTTCTCTTTGTAGGAATAAGAGAGGGGCAATTTGATCATTTTAGCACTGGTTTTACACATGTCAGCATTTGTGTGGAGTGAGTCATCACTGATGTGATGTGGATGAGACATGGGCAATGGATGCAGAGGCCATGCGCCGTTAATTGTGATGTTGACTTGTTGTTGGCGCGGGGCTCAATGCCAACTAGTAAAGCGAGGAATCTGCAGCGGGTGTCTTATGCTGTGCGTCAGAATCTTGTAGCAGTGGAGTCGATACTGTAGCAAGATGAACGAGGACGCCTTTCGCGTCGAAAGCATCAGAGCACCCCCGCTATCAGAGCAGCCATCCGAAAATCAGACGTCGAAGCCTGCTTCTACCGTGAAAGGTGATCTAACGAGGACGCTTTCGCTTCCGAAAGTATCAGAAAGGGCCGTCCCGGAGGTGCCAGAGGCGCATGTCGACCATCGTAGCAGACGCATCGAGGACGCTTTCGCGTCACAGTTAATCAGAGCACCTTTATTAATGTGCCAGCCGTCCGGAGATCAGAGAACCATGCAAGTCAGAAAGGTGACGCATGAAGAAGGCCGAATCGTAGGCCGGCCGACGGGATCGCTGTCGGCCAGATATCAGAAAGCAATCGGGCTCATCAGAAGTCGGAGAAGCCCGCGATCAGAAAGGACGATCACCGTAGAATGCACCACTTGTGAGAGCAGAGAGATCCCCTTCGGCCCTGAGTTCGCTTACTTTGGCGTGAGGTTAAATTCATGTTGACTTTCGAATAGGGATTAATAAAAAATAAAATCTTTTTGGGTACCGACAATTATTATTTTTATTTGCAATGAATAGAAGTTTATGCGTTTGAATTTTATTTTACTGTTCACTTTTTTTTTTGATGAATTGATAAGTTATATAGTGATACCACTTGGACAAAAGAGAATTAGGATTTGTTGATATTGGTGAAGAGAGGGATTTTAGTGAGGTAACAGGTTTCTGGGAATGGAGACCATCAGAAGCTAGAGAGAGAGAGAGAGAGAGAGAGAATGAGAGGGGACAAGAAAGAGCGAGGGACGTATCTAGCATTTCACAAAAAAGGTTAATTTAAGAGGAACACTACACCAAATCAAGCCATGGAGGACCAGAGGGACTAATTTGCAATACATTGTAAGATTTGGAGACCTAAGAGCAATTACATGAGACTAGGACCGCAACTCAGATTCTAGAATAATCCTTTATTCCCTTATAAATAAAATACCAACGCGATTCCGAACCCGAAAACAAACCCGACCCATTACAGCGCATTAAAATTCCAACCCCCCCAAAAATTCCTCTCTCTTTCCGCTGCTCAACTAATAAATCTCCTCTTTCCTGTCCAATTTCTTCCACCTCAAGCGATTCCAAAATCCCCAATTTCTCTCTCTTCTAACTTAGGGTTAGGGTTTTCAATCCCTCCGATCTCTCTAAATAATGGGCGGAGACGGCGACGGCGACTCCTCCACCGCCACCGTCAACATACGGTACTCCAACGGGTCCAAGATCGCCGTGGAGACGCCGCTCGATGCGACGGTGGAGACTTTCAAGGCGCTGCTCGCCGAGAAGTGCGATGTGCCGGCGGCGCAGCAGAGGCTGATCTATAAAGGCCGGATCTTGAAGGACGATCAAACCCTAGCTAGCTATGGTACTGTACTTTTTTCTCGATTTTTAAATCTTTTTATATGAATTTTGCATAATTAGCGTTGAATTGGGGGGGGGGTGGGGAGGAATTAGGTATGAGACTTTTAGCGTGGTAGTTTATATGAGATTTAACCGTATTTAGTTTATGATTGAGTTATTTGAGTTTGGGGGTTTGTAGACAACAGATCAATTGTTTGTAACTTCCTTGTTGTCTAGTCTTCTTTGCTGAATGCTTAACCCTAGTTTTGTGACTTAGCCGATTGGGAGAGATGGAAGCTGAATGATTATATGAAACTAAAATGGGAAGGGATAGTTAAAAGTGGGCGGTAATGTTTGAAGTGATTACTTTTAGGAATCACTATTACATGCAAGCATCAAGTTGAAGGAACTTTTCCATTCAGTATTTGGACTTCAGCACTAAATGTAGTTCATTAAAATAAAAAAAATTCGGTGGTGGGGAGGGTTTTGTATAGGAGTTAGCTGTATTTGATGTATTTTGGAGTTACATGAGCTCAGGTGTGTTAACACAATATGTGTGGAGACAATAATTTGCTTGTTTAATGCTTATCTGTAATTTTGTGGCTTACTGATGGAGAATAGTCAGGAGTGGAATGATTGTATGACTGGGTTTCATGCTAAGAATCATAAATTAAGTAACATGATCTTTGGAATTAACCTCGGGAAGAGACAGTAATGTCACTAATGTGGCAATCAAAGTTCGAAGGCTTGAACTAGTATTTATCTTCATCATTAAGTTGGAAGGATTTTTCCTGGTCAATTGTTGGCAGGAGGGATGGATTTATTTTTCTTTTCCACTGCATAGGATTATGTTTTAACTTTCTTGCTCTGTCTGTTGCATGTGTGTGTATGTTTTATTGTGGCGGACGAAAGTCGGACCACTTCAAATTTAATTTCTGTTTCTGTTTTGTTCTAGTGGTTCATCTTTGAACGTTTGGAAGTTTAGTGCCTCATGTATAGATATGTTTATTTATTATGAAGTCATTTTCTGTCATTTTTGTTTGATTTTTTTTATCCAATCGAGAAACTGTTAAATAAATTGTGGTTTGTGTTCGTCTGCCCTTGTGCTTAAGAGATCATTAATTCTACTGGACGAAAGACGAAATACTGCATACCTAAATACTGTCAATTGTTTCAATCGAATTTTATGCTTTGTTCGTGTGTTGTACATGTATGCATGAAGTATTTCTTTTTATGTTGGACCATTTCTTTACAAGGCTGCAGATTTGAAAACAGCAAAATTAGTTTAGTTGGGACTACTGTGTTATGGCCAATTACATATCATATGGTTTGTTTGGGGCCTGTTTGAAACGTAATTTCTAGGTTAGGTTAGCGATGCCTAGCTTGTGTACTTCCATTTTTATTTACTATTTGTTGTTTTTTCTTAATTTTGTATATTGCAATAAATATATGGCATAGGCTACTTAAGCTTCCCATATCAAGCAGTTCTATATTTAGGTTATCTCATCGAACTTTTGTGAGGTTTGACTCTGGTACTCGGGTATTTTAGCTTGAGCTACAAGTGGAATCTGTTATCTGAATTGAAGTGAACTCTAAGAGAACACATCAATTATCTCATCAAAGATTGACGAGGTTTGACTCTGCTAGGTGGTTATTTGCTTGAGCTACAAATGGAAGCTGCTGCCTGAAATTTAAGTTAAACTTCGAGAAAACACATGTTCCCTCCGAGAAAAAAAAGATAAAAAGAATGAAAGAAAGAGAACACATGACCGCTACACTGATGTGGGGCTAACTAAGACCAATTCAGGCCCAAGGTTGTTCTGGAGGGCCAACACAACAATAGGTGAACAATACATGCTTAATTTGATTCCCTTCTAGAAAACTATCTAGTAAGAGGGGAAAATGCTTATATGCATGTGGCAAAACCTTCTAAATTGGCACATACAATGATCCAAGGGATGATCATATGTTTAGTTTCAGTGCTTTTGACTATATGCTATGACTTACGGGAGCATTCTTTCAGGATTATAAGGAAATTGAACCTTCAGAGGTCCAACAGACTGAAATTAGAAACTAGGAACATTTGGCAGAAGCATCAAAATGATCTGGATCCATTTATATGCATGTCATCCCAAAATGTTATGCCACTTGGGTTCTTGGAGGCTAATAACCGTTAAAAGTCTGGCAAATATGGTTCTGTTGAATCTGTTCTTCTTTTGGATAAGCTATGGGAGGTTCTATAGAGTTGGGCTTTTGGAGGACTAGAAATTTTAACAAGATCCTATGTTACCCGGGTACTTCTATAATGAAGTTGTACCCGTACCGGACACGTACCCGACACTTTTCCGTACCCGAACTTCATGGACACTTCTTGAATATATGCATGCATTTATTACAACATGTACTCAATTATACGATATATGTGTTAATTTAAAACACTTGTCAAACACTTCTTGGACGTATAACTTACACTTCACATCTGTTTCTTAAAACTAGTTAGATATGGGTCGGGTTCGTTTCAGTCGATACCCAAGTTCAAAACTAGTCGTTTAGATGTCTAGTAAAAAAAATGAGTAGTTTCCAATTTATGATAATCAATATGATAAAAGAAACTTAAAAATGTGATCGGAATTTTAATTCTAATGACACATAAAGCAGAAAAAAATGATCTCATGTACATTATTAATTCAATACATATATATGCAGCCGTGTCCTCGTACCCTACATTTCTGCTTTTCAGTGTCTGCATCTGCCACTTTTAGTACCGTGCATGCATTACCCGTTTCCATGCAACTTAGAGTCAAGATCTAATGTCCACAAAACTTGGTTATTTCCTAAAATGTGTTTCTACCTCTTACTGCAATTAAATATTGTTACTTTTTGAGAAGGATTAAAATTTACACTTTATTTGAAAAGAACTAAATGATGTCTATGACTATGGATTAAAGAAAGGACATGTGGTCGAGGAAAAATCAATTATGCTCATGTGATGTAGAAAAAAAATCTATTGCTGAACCTTATCTTCGTTTTCATATTACCTGTGAACTTTTAAGGTCGAAACCAAGACGGTCAATACTAGTTAAGGCTATTTACAAAAGTTTAATATGGTTTTAAGCAGTAGGAATATGGTGGTAGTTATCCATTTAGGGTCCTGCTTAATCAAATTGGTGTACAAGCTGCACCATTAGCGGCTTTCACAATGCCACATGAAAGTAGATAGTTTTAGAAAAACCTAAGCTTTATGCCAGCTAGGGGTTCAAATCAGGAGCACACCTTTGTTCTCAACAATGATTTAACATGTCACTAGAGCTTTTCAGTATTCAGAGAGCTTTTTCCTTCAAACTTTAGGAAATCTTCTCTTGCTTTTGATTATAGTTTTGCAGATCTAATTGTTGTGTAGCATGTCTATTGTTCTAGATCTCTATAGGGGCTATTGTCCTTATCTTAGCTTTTGGAATCCTGATCATAACATGTTATATGAGTCACGTGGTAGCGTGCTACTACGCCATGTTTGGATTGGGGATTTGTTTTATCATTGGATTAATTTAACTCACGATAGTCTTGTGATATAGTTATTCACTTATTCTGGGGTCTGCAATGAGTTAAATTTGTAATAATCTGTTTGGTTCAATTTGTTATTAACATCTCTAATATGTATCATGTTTGGGGACTTGTCATTATAAAGTAGTATAGGGTTAAAATGCAACACCAAATGTCCACAATGCCCTTCTGCCTATCAACCATGTTTTAGTTAAGTCTGCGTTAATTTTGGTTGTTTCATGTAATTTTTTTATGTCAAACATCTAATTTGTTTTAACGTTCTTTTCAAGAAATTCACAAATTGATCTCGAGACAATCAAACCTAATTAGCCATAATTTAAAATTTTGGCATAAACATAGAGGGTGAAAAAAAATTTAGTTCCCCTAAATTTAATGTTCAGGCAATGTAAATCAAGCCTTTAACACTCACATTTATTTCTTTGTGCTCTATCACATTACCAAAACCCAGCACTGTTCCGAAGGATGATGCAATGTTAAGAAAAGACAAAATAAAGAATGATTATTTTGAGCGGAGTGGAAAAATTACCGAAGAACTAACATATTACAAACCATGAATTACATAGTTAAGAGTTGCTCACCAAGAGTATTCAGATTTCTTTTTCTGCTGAGTTCTGATCTTCCGGTTCCTTTTTTTTAAACTTTCTGTATTTGGTAGATGATGGCCACAGTCCAAGGAAATAATCGGAGAGCGGAATCTTATATAATGTTTAAGAAAATTAAAGGGTAACATGGTCTTCTCGGACCTGATCCCAAGTGGGAAATAGTCCCAAGACTACAATAACACCCCCTCCCCTCCTTTATTTAGCTAGAATCTCTAGACTATTTTATTTTAACAGATTAAATAGTCCAACGTAATCCCTTCCAAAATTTTGAACCAAATGTCTCACTATTTTATTTTAGAGGATAAAGGGTTATTAATTCAAAATAATCTAATCCAAACACGGCCTTAGGACAAAAGCGACTAGTTTATACTCTTGATGATATTTTCTGTTTATGCTAAGGCAGGTCGCATGACATGTTTGCAATTTGCTTCCAAATTGTTACAGTATAACATAATGATGCTTGTGATTTTTTAATACATAATTAGTCTGTCCAGTGTATTTTTACATTATGTTTGTATGGTTGATGGATACTAGATGACGCACCTTATCATTCTTGTCCCTTAATGAGTCTATCCAGTGGATTTTTCAACTTACTGGTCCTCATATGTCTATGGTTTAGCAAATTTGTAGCTTTGATTTTGAGTTCCACTTACAACTACCTAAGATTTTTTGAGGCATCAATTATTAGACATGAATATCTGGATCATAGCAGGTATAATCCTTTGCCTGAAATATTTTATCAGTACCTACAGTTATGAAGAACCCCAATTTTATTGGAATGATGACTCTTCAACTGATGCACACCAACATTTGATCATCATCTAATAAAAAGTTGCTGGAAGCCATTTGGATTCTCAACTGTAGAAAATGTATGGCTTCGTGGATAAAGATAGATGTATTATCATCCTGTAATAATTGGGACTAGCATCTATGTGCCAATGACTTCATATGTTGAACATCTTTGGATTCTATTGCTAGAGATAGATAATCTTGGTAATGCAGAAGAACCAAGATGTGGCTCACATCATTTGGTACATGTAACTTTAGCTTGAGTTTTCCCCCATTCCTCACCATTACTTGAATCGTTGTCATATGAAAGATGGCTTGTCAGTAAGAAAGGATATCAACTTTCTAGTTCAGAAGCAAGGTTTTAAATATCGAACGTCGGGGACATGTCGGAAGGTCAAAATCCATACTGGATTGCGGAAATCAGGGAAA
The DNA here is from genome assembly GCA_012295165.1 of Asparagus setaceus. Classification (NCBI taxonomy): domain Eukaryota; kingdom Viridiplantae; phylum Streptophyta; class Magnoliopsida; order Asparagales; family Asparagaceae; genus Asparagus; species Asparagus setaceus. The sequence continues at coordinate 46,724,739 of CM022702.1, read as the reverse complement.
TATCGGGAATATGTAGTAAATATCGGAGTGCTAAATCTGATGATGTGATATATAATGTAATGTTCTAAAATGTAATCTACAAGACTAACAACTAGCAAGGAACATCAATTTGAGCTTCTATTTTAATTGTTGAAGCATGAACAATCACTTCTTTATAGAATAGGTCTCTAACTATGGTTAACATTCTTGAAGCTCAACTGCAAAAGCTCAACGGAAACTTTTAAACGTTAAAAGCAAAAGAAGCATGGTGTATTACAAAATAACAAGTTTTGTTTGCACATTGTACATATATGCATGTGACAAGGTGTATTGTAGTGATATAAACCCAAACCTGAATTTTGTAATCTAAAAATAGAAAAAAACAAAACCGGCCGCAATGTCGGCCGCAATTTCCAATATTCACTGACATATCTCCGATATTGGGTCAAAAACGCCATACAATATGAAAGTTGAGATTTCCTTGCGGTGAGTCCCCAAACCCGACATGTCGCCGCCATGTCCGACAGGGCGGCCGCAATTTAAAACACTGTTCAGAAGAGAACATGGCCTTAAAAGAGCTGAACGAGGAAAATAGATTCATATCTCGACCTCAAAGTTTGGGGTAAAGGCTTAACTAATGTCGTCTGGCACACATGGCATGGTAATGCAATGTGTTAGTAATATGCTTGCAATCCTTCATAACCATCTTTCAGTCTTTTGAGCTATCAATAACTCTTTATAAGGCATATCCGAAGTATGTTGAGACGATGAACTCATTATCATATAGCCTTCACACCCATACTATGTTGAGATGATAAACTCATTACCGTATGGCCATCACATGAGGTGGCTGAGTTTCCAGCTTCTATGAAGCGAATTAAGGCTATAAAATCAGTGTGAAAAGGAGATGTTGGGTTATTTTAGATTAGTAAAGATCCAGGAAGATACTCCGAAAGAATCAGAAACTTAACAGTTAGGCCGGTACGTGGGGCCACATTTCATAAAAGCTTTGCCCCGCTATATGACATAGACCATCCCCTAGATCTCCTTAGAATACATTCACAGTGTATACAACAATAAAAGGGCTACCATTACTAGAATTACTGCTTTTTCTCTGTAAAGTCTTCATGCTTTTCTGTCTGTTTTTGTTAAAGTAAGTTATCATGAATATTATACAAGATATGAATGGAACAGTTGACACTTCAAATAAGATATGATATGTATTAAACACGTTCCACTGTCGGGCTTCTGCTCCTTATTGCCAGACTACTTTCCAAATTATTGACAGTTAACTATGGAGCTGCGAAATGTATGAGCCTGATGCATGTAAACTTGAGTCTGCTTGCACTTTTATTTGAGGCTTGCTTATTCTCTTGGTGAATTAATCAGTCCCTGACTCCGTTAAAGATAATCTAACTTGCTTTTTTCCCTCAGTTGGATAAATATTACCCAGATCCAAAGCTCATTGAGAAATATTAGTTAACATTTTGACCTACCTAAAACCTAGTCAAATATAGAACTATTGGTATTTTTAAAAGTTTTGGGCTTTCATAACTTTCTTACAAAACTTTAACCCTGCTATCCTCACTATAGGGAATGAAATGAGGAGACAAATACAAGTTCTGAACAAAAATAACCATGTGCAGGTTTTCACTTGGGTTTTTTTTTAATTGAGTGTTTTTTGGGATATCATTGGCTAGGATACCCTTAAATATCTATTTTTCTGTTTGAATGATTTTCTCAGTATCATCAATGTAAATCAAAATTTGTAGTGGCCTGTGATAAAACTGGTACGATAGTCGGATTTATATTTGTCCTGGCTAAAGGTAGCACCACATGTTTTGTTATGTTGAATGTTCAATCAATCCCTTAACACGGGCTTTTGTTTCTGTAAGGTTCCTTTCAGACCTTTGGATCCTGGCTGACTTGTGTGTGTGTTTGATTGAGGCGGTTCAAAACAGAATGGTTTAGCAACAGTTTGAGAGCACAAGCTGTAATGAACAGGCTCCTCTGTTTTTCTTTGTCTGCTAGCTTTAGTTTGAATTTATGTTGAAATTGAATTTGCAACAGTCACAAAAGTATTCTACAACTGTTTACTGGACTCCTGCATGTTGTTTAATTAGAACCAAATGAAGAAGAAACTTGTTAAGTCTTATGTTGTGTAAGTCTAAATTTTAGTAGTTTCTTTAAGAACAAATCACCTTAGGATAGCAGATTGGAGTATCATGAGTTAAATCTGTACTAAACCCTATAAAGTACAACCAGCACATAAGACTGCTTAGGTTTTGTAATTGTGTTCAGTTAACAGGACAAAACCGACCAAAATTCAGATGCAAAAAATAAAAAATAAGAAAATAAAAAATAAAACTTATAGATGACTGATCTGTTGGTGCTGACTAGGTTTTGTAGTTTTGTTCAGTTACAGGACAAAATCGACCAAAACTGACATGCAAAAGATATAAACTAAAACTTATAGACGACAATTCTGTTGGTGCACACTCTAGAGTTTCTTTTTTTCCCCACAACCTTACACTTCATTTATTATTCTGCAACCCTGAAACAATTTTTTTCGCATCAAACCCTCAACGTCAATGATTTTCTTTAAACCCCGATCAAAAAAAAATCATAGTATTCATAAAAATCACAATTGCTTTTATATACACATGTGAACTGTTCTATGTATCTGCATTACTGATCAGTTGCATCATATGACATGTGCCTAACATTTAGTTCATGACATATTTAGTAGGAAGCAACTCAAAGTACTTACACAAATCCATGCTCATTATGAATTATGATGACGAGGTGAGAAGATAAGGTAGTTGTACGAAATACCAGAAATCAATAAATTAAAGTAAAAGTTCAAAAAGAAAAGAAAAACATTTGCAGATTTGTATCAAGTTATTTCTGAAACTTTTAATATCTTTGATATTAATTAATTTTATATACAAGTCAGTGTTGGATATGGCATAGATAGAATTATTCTTGTAAAATCTTAGAATTATTCTTGTAAAATCTTTCTTCAAAACTTCATCAATTATGGACAAGTAATATGCAGATTTTGGATATCATCGTTAATTTTATTTTTTATTCTTCTAGATTGTGTTACGAAGACTCGAAACTATTGAATTCAATAGTGTCCAATATTACACTGAAACCAAGATTGTATTCTTTTCTTGTTACTGGCTTAACATAAACAGATAGAAGCGCTGGGAAATTTGATACTGCAGTTTTCTATAGATGAATCATGAAAGCATGTTATTATGCAGTTCATGGTGATTGGTCTGGTTTTTTGAAAATTTATACTCTCAGGATCACCTCTTAAACTATAGGAAATTGACTAAATAGTTGAAGGTATCACGCATGCCACTGTGCTGAGAATCTGTGGTAATGTGGTGTTGAGTGAACTATGTTAGAGATAAGGAATGATGAAGAACGTTTACAATATTTTTTTTTTGTCCTCAGAATAACATATTAAAATGTAACAGTCAGCTATTATAAGCTTCTATTTATAGGAGGCTCTAGAGGCGCACAAGCTTTGGTAGCAATCATGCTATTCACTTGGTGCTGAAGGTCACTGTTTATTGTTTTAATTTTATTTGATTTTAGTTGTGATTTGATTTTTTCTTTTGTGATTATGAAGAATTTGCTCGTCTGGGAATTTAAGAGCATGATTCTTATGTCCATACAAACTTGTTTCTCCTCATTCCTTCCATGCTTATGACTGAAAACTGGTCCTACTGTATCATTGTTAGGTGTTGAAAACGATCATACTATTCATTTGGTTCGTGGGGCAGCACCACAACCAACCCCAGCTAATACTAATGCAGGAGCAACCAACCTTGGGGCTTCAGGTACTGGAAGCAATCCGGGAGTTACACGAGGTGTAGGTGCTGGTCTTGAGGGAGAAGGTCTTGGTGGTTCATTGTTTCCTGGTCTTGGACTCAATGGTCTGGGCAGCACTGGTGGTTCTGGTTTATTTGGATTTCCGGAGCTTGATCAGATGCAGCAACAGCTAAGTCAGAACCCTAACATGATGAGGGAATTAATGAACTTGCCCGCCATCCAAAACATGATGAACAACCCTGACATAATGCGCAACTTGATTATGAACAATCCTCAAATGAGGGAAATAATAGACCGAAATCCTGAACTTGCACATGTACTTAATGATCCCAGCACTCTTAGGCAGACTCTGGAAGCTGCAAGGAATCCTGAAATTATGAGAGAAATGATGCGAAACACAGATAGAGCTATGAGCAACATCGAATCTACCCCAGAAGGATTTAATATGCTAAGGCGCATGTATGAAACTGTTCAGGAGCCATTTCTGAATGCCACAACAATGGCAGGGGAGACTGGAAATGGAGCAGGGTCAAATCCATTCACAGCCCTTTTAGGGAACCAAGGCACTACACAGACCACAGATCGGTCAACGAACTCAACAACTGCTGGTTCTGAAGCAACTGCTGGGTCTCCTGCTCCAAATACCAATCCACTGCCTAACCCTTGGGGAAACACAGGTGATTTACTGTTGCTTCTTTGGGCATGTTTGGCAACTTAATTTTAGAAGGGTTAAAGTGACATGTTTGGTAGATTTTACTTATTGCTTTGTTTATTAGTATGAAGGCAATGAGTTGGGATTTTCCATCTTATCTTTTTGGCCCTTTTAAGGAGGTTTACTTACTGATGTTAAAAAGACTAATTTGCCCTCTTAAGAAATTCAAAAACTCCATCCCATGTCCCTGGATCTCCAAAAAATTCCACTAATCCCTCGATCATCTCCAACAACTCCATCCCATGTTAAAAGACTATTTTTTCCCCTTAACATAGATCCTTGTAAGTTACTGGAATTACCAAACATTCTTCCTTATTCTTTCACACACTTAAATGGGTTTTTTTTGAGGATAAGTAATAAGGCCCTTGTAAGGTTTCGCAAAAGAAGGATTTGCTAAACATATTCTTCATCAATGAGCTGTAAGGTTGTGCTGTTAAATAGTATTGGTACATATGAAATTTTGCGCACACAGGAGGTACGCAACCAAGCAATGCAAGATCTGCGAGTGAAGCCAGAGCACCTGGCATTGCTGGGTTAGGCGGCCTTGGAATACCAAACTTGGAGAGTCTGGCTGGCAGCATGCCTGACCCTTCCACCTTGAGTCAGGTTATGCAAAACCCAGCAATAAATCAAATGATGCAGAGTCTTATTTCCAACCCTCAGTATATGAATCAGGTTAATTGTGATTCGTTTTACATTTATTTACTGAATTAGCAGTCAAAAATGCATGTTTGCTAATTTTCAATTTCTAAAATGCTTCTAGGTTCTCAGTCTGAATCCCCAGCTGCAAACTGCAATGGACTCTAATCCTCAGCTAAGGGAGATGATGCAAAATCCAGATTTTATTCGCCAGCTGACTAACCCTGAAACAATGCAGGTTGATTCTAATTACCAAGAGGTTCTATTTCATATCATTTCCTGAATAACTTTTTCCTCTTTTCCTGCAGCACCTCATGTCCTTGCAGTCACTCTTTTCCCAGTTTGGTCGTCAACAACCCAGCCAGTAAGTACCTCTATTTATTTGTTCTTTCCTTAGATTCAATGAGTCTATCTGATGTCAGAGTTATGGTTCTGAACCGGGTGAAGAGGATCAATATCTCTAGTATGCAGTAAGATACTACTTTGCATTTTGCAAATAAATTGTAGAAAGTTTTTCCTTAAAAATTTTGACCCTTGGCCCTTAAGTATTATATTCTTTAATCATGGGTTTAGGGGTTTCAATCAACCAACTGCATTTATGCTGGCATATCTACCATGCTCCAATATTCCATCTTTCTTGGTCTGTATATTGGTCTGGTTAAACTTTAACCCTCTTCCCTTACTCCCCTCTGTTTTGATTATTGGGCTGGTTTCTTTCTGTTGTGGAAGGGAGTGGGGGCCACGGTAGACCTCTTGGTGGCTGAACGGAGCTTAATTGTATTGGGTCTCTTAGTTAGTATGGTGAGGTTTTCCTTTTCATTTAGAGGTGATAGCCAACTACGAAAGTGACAAACCACCTTACCTCAAACATACATGCAAAGTTTATAATAGATATATATGGATTTTGCGATTACATTTGATTTATTGTAAAATTCAAGCTTAAAAGCTCTCATCATTTGTGGTGATCAATTTTCATTTCCCCTCCCATGTTTCTGTGGAACTCTAAGTTCTGTTTACATTGGTGTAATGCAGGGGTCAAAACCAGACCGCCGGTGGTGCAGGTAAGGACCTCCGTCTAAATATAAAATATGGATCTGCTTTTCCCTTACATAAGCTACAAAGCTCATCAACCAAGTGGATCTTTTCCCCGTCGTTTATTATCATGTCATTGTACTGCAGGGATGCCAAACATGGATTTCTTGATGAACATGTTCGGGGGACTTGGTGCTGGTGGTCTCGGTGTACCCAATCCCTCCAATGGTTAGGCATTCTAACATCTCTACTTATGTTAATCGGTTAAGTGCACACAGACCCCTGTAATATCACACATCGGATATTTATTGCCCTGCAATTTCATTCTGGCAGATGTCCTCTTGGATGAATTTTTTTTGACTCTTTTACCCTCAGATAGACACTAATTTCGTCCAGGGGTAAACATCTGTGAAAATTTCACCTAGGGTAAAAGAGTGAAAATAATTTCACTTGAGGGTCTATGTGAAAATCAACCTACATGGACAATAAGTTCTAAAGCACGATAGGTTAGGAGGTCCATGTGCTATTAACCCTATGTTAATTCACTCTTTATCGATTATGTGTTTAAATAAAACTTCTTTTTATCTGCCACCATTTTTCCAGTTCCACCAGAAGAGTTGTATGCAACACAGCTAACTCAGCTCCAGGAAATGGGTTTCTTCGACACCCAGGAAAACATTCGTGCACTCAGTGCCACAGCTGGAAATGTTCATGCTGCAGTGGAGAGGCTTTTGGGAAACCTCGGTCAGTAGACTCTCATCACGCGGTGCAGATATTAATCGCAAATGGGTCTCAATGAATATCATTTCTCCTATATATTTTCCTTCAAGAAAAGCCAAGAAGCAGTTATTCACTTCCTATTTTTTAGCATGGGAATAATTAGAGGTATTGGTTAAAAGAGGTTTGAAACTTTATGTACTCCTGTGGAAGTTATGGGTTGCTTCTTTTTTCGTTTTTCTTTCCTCCATCTTCTTTCTCTTTTTATGGATATGCTCTATTAAAACCCAGGATCTTTGTAAATACATACTTCTAATACTTGTGAATTGTCTATATTCGACAAATTGGGTTGATTACTGAATATGTTTTAGTCTTGTCATTCCTTTTGAATGATTTGTGTTGTTGAGCCTTGAAAGATTTGCAGCTCATTATGTTCTTTGTGCATAGATGTGGTGAGCTTGAGATGGTATTTGATACTCTCATGAAGAGATAAATGGAGAAGAAAACATGCTTTTCCCATGCTAACGTATTTTAGAAATTTGTTGAAAGATGTCGGCAGCAGCCGCTGCGCTTAGCTTATTTACGAGATGATGAACAAACATACCTTACTACAATCTCTATGAAGAGTAACCGTTAAGACCTCTCATAGATGTTGACATTAGAGGAAATGTTAACATTAGAGGAAATTAATAACAAATATACTCATGTCAAGTTCTTAAAAATAACATGGGCTCTCTTGCATATGCTTCGTTTTCATTTCAGATTAGCCTCGAGCTAATTGGTTTCAAGCAAATACAGTTAGCCAAATTAAGTTTCTTAGGGAAAATTAGATTAAAGTAAACTTTGCAAAATATCCTTAGAAGTACTCTAAAAGACAGCCCAATTAATAATCTAAACAGTGAAATACCTCATTTTCTATGGTTCCAAAACAGGAAGCTCATAAGATAATTAGAAAATAATAAATTTCTTGTATAATATGATTATCCACAAACTAAATAATAACATTGCTTTCTCAAAGAATCAATATTCATGTGCAAATTTGTTATTTGTATAACAAACAAACCCGTGAGTAACTCCCAACAATAATGTACAAAATAACAGACCGATTGAAATGAAGTTCTATTTTTAAGTCAAGAGTTTAGGGTTAGTTTGACAACCACACTAATCCAGATCTATTGAGAGTTTGATCCAAGTTCATAATATATGTTTAGCAACTTTACTATTTGGACCTAATTCAGTTTTATCTAGCATGGTTCTAATAATAATCAAACTATAACCAATCTAAGGAGGTGCTGGTCTAAACTAAACGATATTATATCTTGGCTCGAAAAATTTTAGAGAAAAGAGTAAAAGAAAGATAGTCAAATCGAATCTAACTCAAACATAAATTAAAGTCAAAATAGCCAAATATAGGTTGTAAATCAGTTTTCGATTGACAATGGCCACATTAAATTTAATTTAAAACTATTTCTATGAAAACCAGTTTTAGTTTATACTCATGGAGCTCAAGTATAACTAGGAGTAGCACTGGTCTGATGTTTTATTTTTAATTACAAAATTCCAGCTGACCTTGTTTTCACAAAGCAAGAGTTGAAATATATATATGCTCAATGGTTGCCTTTTTTTTTAAACCCTTAACCGGACTTTAAAAACCAAAAGAGAGGATAAAATAAAATAAAATAAAAAAAAAAAGAAAAGAAAAGAAAAGAAAAGAAGAGCCGTTAATATTTTAAGAGAGAGAGAGAGAGGAACTGAAACTGTAATAAAGGTCTCATTTTGTCATTTCTCAACCCTTAAGAGCCAAAGTTCCTCTCTTTTCAATTTGGCTAGCCTTTTATTTTTCTTTTCTTGAAATTCCCCCAAATTTCTCTTCTTTCAGACTCCCACTGAGATCGCCCGCAATGCTCAAAGGTAAAAACTTTCCTCTTTCTCCTTTCTTCTTCTTTACAATATCTTTGCATTTGGTGAAATTTCTTAATGATCTTTTGTGTTCCTGAGAAATTTTGATCAAAATTTGAGTTGCCCCTTTGTCGGTCTTCTTCAATTTTGCTGTTTTCATTTTGAATTTCTAGTTGTGGCTGGAAATAATCAGTGGGACAAGTTTTGGGTATGTTGGAATTTTGTTGATTGTTCTCTATTGATGCAAGTGGAAGAATTGTCTATATTTTATAGGTATTTTGTAAATTTTGATGTGATCCCATTAAGCATTCTTGGTTCTGTTGACTTGATAAAAATTGAAACTTGGATCGTGGGTTTCTTGAAAAATTGTGGAGGGCGAAAAGTTGATTAATTATGAGCATAGTTTTTTGGTATTTGGCGGTATGGTTTGTTTGAAGCGGAATGTGACTGATAGATTGAACAATTGACATAGTCTATAGATGCATCCAAGTCTACTGTATCTTACATCTTTCCGAGGTTGTTAGGGTTATATTTGAAAGGGTACAAGGTAACATGAGTTAGACTTATGTTTCCTATGAGAAAGAGCCTTTTCATGGAGTATTTAGTAAATTTTCAAGGACAGATTATATATTAAAGTGCTAGAGTTAGATTTATTATTTTTTTTTTAAAGAGGGCTTGCATGCAATTTAGATTGGTTGGTGGGATGTCTGTCTCATCTGTTAATCAATTTACATTCATGTTATTGAGGAAGAAAACCACAATCATCCGTTTTATATTAAATATCACAGTTTTCTTTAATGAAGAGAGAGTATATGTTGTAGATTCGATCTAATAAGTTGCATTGTCTGGTGTTTTACAAGCTCATGAGCATATGCACCTCTTTACTCTATTGATAAAATAGGAAGAGAGTACTTTTAATCTGAGTCGATAATTTCTGATGAATGATGTTAGTTTTCAACAGTTTCTTCCTTCACACGGAATACATTCTAAACTTTCTTAAACTAAATGTGTTTCTAGTGGATGTCTAGGTTTTGTAGATTGATTTGATGTCTTTTCTTGAACTATTTTGGTACGACTCTCTAGAAGTAAGGAGGAAAAAAAGCAATCCCATGAGATCACTCTATAGATTGTTTTATTATTATTATTATTATTATTTTCACAAGGGATTCATCATTGTATGATCATTTAGAAAGACAATGTGCTTTTAGTAGAAAATGATAGGTTGTTGACTTTGTTAAAAGTTCGCTGGTCGCATATGACATTGAAGTTTACCACAAGTAGCTTATATTAGCACTGATATGTTATGATTATGCCTGAGATAATGAGATTCACGATATTGGAGGATGTTGAGCTTGTAAATTCTGAATTGTTGATAAATAGTAAATGTTAATGTTGTATGTAGTTTTGGCAAGCCAGGATTTGGAGGGTCTCTTAAGATTAGTTTATCATAATTTATTATAATTTTATTACTTTATCATGATTAGCATACTTATATCAAAAGCTAATATGACTTTGCCATCAACTTGCTTGACATGAAATACACTTACTCTGGTGATAAAAGCTTTTGCTATATTCATTGGATGTTTAGAATGTAGTAAAATACACCACTTTATAATATATGAAGGCAACACATTAGCTATTTTAGGATCAAATATGTTTAGTTGCTAAAGTAGGAAAAAGATGGGGTGGAGGTAAGGTTTTAAATATCGGTTATTGGGGATTTATCGGACGGTCAAAATCCATATCGGATAGTGGATATCGAGGATATATCGGGATAAGTAGTATTTATCGGAGTGATATTACTAAATAGTGTATATACATATTATAATATCCTAAAATGTAATCTAATCATACTTAATGAAATATAAACATATCAAAATGTAAATAATCATGTTTAGGATCACTAACCAATGGTAGAAACTTGCTTCTTGATCACATGATGAAACCATTCGAGTGCATAGTTAGTAAAAATGGAATAATATACAAGCAAATAACAAGATAACATAAAGAATGAAGAATCATCAACATAATTATTGTGTAATCATGAGATTATAAACTAACTTACTAAGTTGAGATTTAATAGTTATGAGTCATGTCAATATTCATAAATAAACATAAGCTAATCACCAAACAACCAAGTTCCAAAAGCAACAAATAGTTTATAATTCTTAAACATCCAAAGAGCAAACCCAAACCCAAACCAAAGGCCGATAATTCCGATATTTTGAGCCTACAATATCGGCCGATAACTCATTTTATCGCCGATAAACATCCAAAAATAATAACTGATTTAAAATCAAACTTATCATCGCGGAAGGCCCCCAAAACCGATAAATCACCGATAATATCGGTTTATCGGTCGATATTTAAAACACTTGGTGGAGGCTATTAAGAAAGACGTGTTAGTAGTTTTTTTATATTGCAGATGACCTTTAACGACTTTGGTGTTTCGCTTTGTTTGGTTCTTTTCTCTTTCTGGCGTGTTCGTGCGCGTGTTGGTGTGGGTGGGTAGGAAACTGAAGTGTGACAGAGTTTAAGAGAAATTCTCCATTGAAGAAGGTGAGCAACACACTAGGCCGGTATTGTAACTCACTAACTTGACTTTGCTGCCATCACCATTAAGAGTACACGCATTTTCTCTTTTAGGGTCACATCTCCATTAATAGGAGGGACCACAACAATTCATGAAGGCCAAACAATTGATGAGATGTCAAATAATGAGGTTGATGGAGATTCCAACCCATGACAGTTTCTTCCTTACTAGAGAATGTTACAGCATGAGGAGATGTGCACGACAAAGTGCATGATACACCAAAGATGTTCCATACTCAGCGGTGAGGAGTTGTATCTTCACAGTCCAAGATGCAAAAGTGTATTGCTTTATCCATAATAGAAAGAGACTATATCATAGCTACAAAAGCAAGTAGAAATATTGTGGATGCAAAGGTTTATCAAGGAAGGATAGATACATAATATATGTACTCTAACAGTCAAAGCGCTATTGACATTCACAAGAATAGCATGTAACATTCATGAACGAAATGCTGGTTACAAGATGTAATGAAAGATAAGCAGATGTTGCTGTGGAAGATCCATATTCACAAGAATCCTGCCGATATAATGACGATATGATGACGAAGGCTATTTCTAAGAGTAAGATTGATCTGTACTTGAAGCTAGCAGTGGTGGACCTCTCTAAATAGTTGGGAGGGGAGAATTGTAGTGGTCCCTCCTATTGATGGAGGTGTGACCCTACAAGAGAAACGTGGGTATACCCACATGACAAATGAAATGGAGGTGATGGCGGTAAAGTCAACTTTAGGGAGCTACAATACCGGCCTAGTGTGCTGCTTACCTTCTTCAGCGAAGAGACACTTTGGTTTTGTGCGTATAAATGTTCTTTGTTTCCTCCGGTTGAAGGCAGAACAACAACATTCAACTCAAGCAATAGAGAAAAAAGAGAGAAAAAGAGAGAAGAGAGTATTTTCACCTGTCTTTTGTGTTCCTTCTCAGGTGTAGAAGAAGTTTTGTTTCCTTTCCTATTTGTTATGAGTGTACCTCTTAAGTGTCTAGGGATGCAAGTATCTAAGGAAGAAACGTTGTATACTTATTATTTTGATAGTGGAGATTTTTCTAGACTCGGTCCAATGGTTTTTAACTTCAGTTGAAGGGTTTTCCATGTTAAATGTATTGGTGTCTGCTGAGAGTTTCCTTTGGTCATTTGTTTTTTTTAAGTAATCCATTTTATTATAGAGGAGAATGGATGAGTAGGAATCATATATGTATACCCAAGAAGTTGGGTTAAAAGTTAGACATTCATGGGGGGAAAGATCGTGATCCAATGGATATCAGCAATGATGGAGAAGATGGTGTTGATGCTGCAAGCTTGATTGGATCTACCTTCTACTATTTGATGGTAAACTTTGATGTTAGAGTAAAATATGTCACCATGAAGATATTTCGAACTGGTTTTGATTATTATACCTTCTACCTTAGCCAAGTTCTCTTGCTGAGATTGTAGGCAGGATGTTCCTACATTCTGATGTAGCCAGTCCTATTTCTTCATTAATCAGGAGATGCGATTTTTTCCTTCCTTGCTTGCTTATAGGCTTATAAACTAAGATGTTACAACACTTGAACCTGGTATACTTATCGAGAAATTTCCTCGTTTTAGGTCATGTTTACTCACATTCCTTGTTTAGATGACCTTAAGTTTATAATAGCAGGGTCCGCTGCTGGTAAAGTTAGGTGTTACATCTTTGTAGAAATTGGCAACTGTACATTTCCCTTTACTCTCCACAAATGCATTACCATTTTTTGGTGTTGAAAGGAGCCTTAGCCCTTACATACCACGTAAAAACTACTTTTTTCACAATATATATACCAAAATCTTGCATTCTTATCCTGCAGTAATCATATATGAATATGTTTAATTCCTTCCAGTACTTCTGGCATTCTCAGTTATCATTCACACAAAAATGGTTATGGAGTTTTACTAACTGCTATTACTCCTGTTGTTCTTTGACAGTCTCTTCAGCTTGTTCTCGATCACTGGCTGTAAACCTCCAATGGTTCAGCAAGTGATAGATAAGTTTAATCAATACAGCTCGTTTCACCGTGAAAATACTAAGCCAAGTACCTCTGAAAGCATAATGTCAACGTCAGCAGAGAACTCACCAAATTCTAAAGAGAAAATGGCCACAAATGATACCATAATGGCATCAGTTGGTGCTAAGAGGCAGCATCCTGATTCCCCATTGAGCTCATCAAGCCATCAATCTCATGTTAACAGAGGAGTAAATGGTCATCTTGTATATGTAAGGAGGAAACTGTCACAAAATGTGGATTCTTCTAGTTCCTTATTGTTGATGAAACTTGACAACAACTTAAAACATGAGCCCAAAGTACAACAGGACAAAGCTCAAGAGTGCAATAACGAGATAGTGGATACAAGAGGACCAAGTAATCTAGACTGCAAAGCTCCCACTGATCCCAAGAGGGAAAGCAATCAAGACCCAAGTGCTCCAATTGTTCCACTTGATACCCAGGGACTCGTGAATGATGCAAATGCTCCAGTTAATCACCAAATTGCTCCAATTGATCCTCAGAGAACAAGAAATCAGAACTCCAAATCTCCAGCTGATCTTCAGAGCAACCAACACAGTGAAAAGACAATTGATCCTCAGAAAGCGAGCTATCAAAATTGCAATGCTCGAGTTTGTCCTCAGGGACCGAGCAATCAAGACTCCAAAACTCCTCCAGTTGATCCTCAACGATCAAGGAATCAAGACTGGAAACTAAGGTATATTCAGCTTCAAGCATTCTTGAAGAACTGTGAACAGTCAAGTTTAGAGGATTATAAACAGAGTAAGTTTGTTTGTCATTTCATATAGTACGATGAATTTGCGAAATAACAAATTTACAAAATTATACTTCTCTAACATATTTATATTTTTTTGGTAAAACAGTGTTTCGGCCTCTAACAGCTGCTGATCATAGTAGATGTGCTCTTGAGCTGGAGAAAAGAGCATTAAATCTCTTACTTGAGGAAGGTAATCCAGCATTCTACTGCCCCCACCCACCCCATATCTATAACTAGAAACTTGTTGTATGCATATTTTCAAAGTCTCTGCCACTACACGAAAACTCCAAAGTTGTGGTGAAGATTGAGGGTTATAATTTTATATTTTAACACTTATATAAGTTATTTTAAGGGTAAACTTCAAGAAACTATCATGAAATGTCACTGCTTTTTCAGCATACTACTATAAATTTTGTATAATTGAAGAAACTGCCATGAAATTCCATTAAGCATTCACTTATTGCACTTCCAAACTTTTTGAGGGTTATATTGGAGAAATATAATGGAAGAGTGATGGATTATATTTAGAGGCACTCAAATTTTTGCTCACTACTCTCTGTTATTTGGGGAAACAACTATTGTGAAAAACAAAAACAAGCAGGAGGAGAGTTAGAAGCCAGTAAGAATGACACCTACTACATTTGGATTATCCAACATGTTATCTCAAAATGGGCCAAACGACTTGGGGGTTTTGTTGAAATTTACCCATTTAGCTTCATGCCTTGCCCCTCGAGGCTTAAACTCAAGCATCAACTTTTACCCAATAATGCTAATATCTGATTGTTTTCCCATTTCCTTCGCAGGCAAAGAGCTGCATCGAATGCAAGTTCTGAACGTTGTAGGTAAAGCAAAGTTGCAGGATCATTCTTCACCCGCAACTCAAATCTTTGCTGCACAATCTCAGTTCCAAAGAATGGAATCAATGCATACTCACAAGTCACCGTTTTTTAGCAATGTATTTTGATTTAGGCCCCTTATTTCGATGACTAACTTATCATTCTGTTATAAACTTTTCATGGTAATATAAAGAGTTTTGCGTGGCTATCTTTTGTAGAAAGGATTGCTACTGTAGTATATTTAGTTATTCTTGAAGAGGACATATTTCACTTGAGTTAAATAGAGGTTGATTAGTTGATACAATAATTGTAACTTCTGTTGTGCTACTGAATGTCATAAAATTTCAATGCAATAGGTAGCCTTTAAGCATTGTGTTATACTGATTTTGTTATTTATCAGGTATCTTCCATTGAGTTTGATTTCTTTGTCCCCTTTTAAGTCAATATCTCTTGCTAATTGTCGGGCCTTATTTCCAAGGATTTTCAGTAGTTTGTTAATTGTTAGGCTTACTTTTTTTATATGATCTTTCAAGTTTGGGTATGGTGTTAAAGTCAAGAAAGGCTCCTGTGATGGAGAATAAATCGCTACCCTAATCATGGCTTGGTAGTTTTGGTTTAATGACAGGGTCTTTTGATTTTGACATGGTATTAGAGCAATTCAAGTTTAATTCTCATCGGTCATAAATTTTAGAGCAGATTTTAACACCAAAAAAAAAAATTTACAAAATAGACGTTTATAAAATGGACTTTTTAGAGCTAGCAGTTTCAGATAACAGTCTTATTTTTCTCTTAGGGAGGAACTTCAATTCAATATATGTGGAAGCAATCCATTAGTGTCTTTTACTTTCTTTCCTCTAAACTATAGGGTTCTCCACCGCATATTAAACTACTCCGTTTCCATTTTCATATAAGAAATTTCTTCTACCAATTTGGCTTCATTACTTTATACTTTTCTTCTAAATATAGAAATACATAGATTTTTTTCTTGAGGAATGAAATACATAGATTATAGGCTAAATTGCACTTAAATACCATATTGTTTCACCATATTGACACTTAAATACCCTAAGTTGTAAAAGTATTACTTTGATACCCTAAGTTGAAAAAAATAGCACTTTAATACCCTAAGTTATAAAAGTAGCACTTTAATACTCTAAGTTGTAAGAAAGTGGCACTTTAATACCTGCTGCTAGTTGTCAGGACGTATTCTTAGGAATATTTGCATGACAACTACCAAAAAGTACTAATGTGCCAAATTTTTATAACTTAGAATATTAAAGTGATAATTTTTACAACTTAGGAGATTTAAGTGTATAGGTGTCAAAACAATAGGGTATTTAAGTACCGTTTAGCCTTTTCAGTACCTAATCCTCCCCCGTGATATTACCACACAGAACCCCAAGTCTAATCCCTACAGTAAAAAAGAAACCAAAAAAACAAGAAAAAGACACAAAAGAGCACCTTTTGACTCATTGAGCAAAAAATTTTAACAAGAAAAACAAGAAGTAAAATCTGTATCCATCCCAAAAGCATGACAGGTGTCCCAAACCCCACACAAACAAGCGCCCGTGACATCAATCAACATCCCAATTCCCTCCTCTTCCTCCTTCTACAAAGCTAAAACTCCTTTCTCATCTTGGCTTTCAAGAGACTGATACTTGGCTTCCAAGAGAATTCTCACAGCATGGGTCCTCTTCATAAACTTAGGTAACACTTATCATAACTGTATTAACTACCTAGCTATCTTAAAACTATGCTCAATTTGATCTATTGTCCATAACAGGAAAGCTATATCAAATTGCTGCACTTCAGGCCAACAGGGTCCAATGTCGCCTATCGGGGTCCGGCTATACGTTCAAGATAAATATGTATGCATCAAATTTCTTGTATTTTGATGATATTTTTTATTATTATAGATTATTTGTTGATTTGTGGTTGATATATATATGGGTTTTGTAGGTTATAATTGATAATGGGTTGTTGCAACTTACATTGTCGAAGCCGGATGGGATTGTTACTGGAATTCAATATAATGGTGTGGATAATTTGATGGAGGTTCTTAACAAAGAAGACGATAGAGGGTATACTTGATTTTCTCTTAACTTGTGACTAGCTATTTATAGAATTAGGTACATTGAAGTATAGATTTGTATTTGAAAGTGGTTGATGTTGTCCTGTTATTGTTTATAAACTAGTTGCACATGCCATCATTGTGAACATGTAAACAAACTTACTAAACTAGTTGCACATGCTGTGATTGTGACTATGTTATCGAACTTGCCAGTTCAAATGATTGCTTGATATGCTTTCTTGGCCTACACCTGACATGGTATTTTTCCTAAGAAAAAAATGGTTAAACATAGTATCTAACAACTAGGTTTTGTTGGAACAAATAATAGCAAAGCAAATAGAAGTATAATATGTATGAGGAGAGATTGAGTGGAAGAAGCAAACAAACTAATCTCTTTATTGCTCTCTGTTTTCGGGTTAGTGTTGCTACAGTACTCGGCTAATTATAATACCTATATAAAGGCTTTACAAAGTGTTTCATAACAGAATTCTAATATGACCATGACTCCTAGAGATAAACTAACCAAATTATAGATAGCTCTTCTAACTCCTAAACATAGCTAATTCTTAAAGTTAAAATATAATTCCTAGAGATAACTAACTCAAAATCCATTAGAATTAGGATTATCTTTCAAACATCCCCTCTTAATCCTAATTCTGTAAAGTCGTCATTCCCATCATTCGCTTCAGCTTGACGAACGCTTCAAACTTCAAGGGTTTCGTGAGGATGTCCGCAACTTGATCTTCAGACTTACAATAAACTAACACGATCTCGTTCTTCTCAACATTGTCTCACAGAAAGTGGTAGCGAGTATGAATATGTTTGCTCCTTCCATGAGTGACTGGATTCTTCGCCAAATCAATTGCGGACTTGTTGTCAACATAAATCTTTATAGGACCTTCAACATGAATATGAATTTGACTTAGCACATTACTCAACCAAATTGCTTGACAAGCACTCGACGCCGCTGCTACATACTCCGCTTCACAAGTTGAGAGTGCAACAATAGACTGCTTCTTCGATGACCATGAAAATGCGGTGGTGCCAAAATTGAAAACATAGCCAGAAGTACTTTTACGATCATCATGATCTCCACTCCAATCACTATTAGAATAGCCTACAACATCACAATTTTGTTGAAAGATAATGCTAATTCTAATGGGTTTTGAGTTAGTTATCTCTAGGAATTATATTTTAAGTTTAAGAATTAGTTATGTTTAGGAGTTAGAAGAGCTATCTATAATTTGGTTAGTTTATCTCTAGGAGTCATGGTCATATTAGAATTCTGTTATGAAACACTTTGTAAAGTCTTTATATAGGTATTATAATTAGCTGAGTACTGTAGCAACAGTAACCCAATAACAGAGGAATAAAGAGATTAGTTTGTTTGCTTCTTCCACTAAATCTCTCCTCATACATATTATACTTCTATTTGCTTTGCTATTATTTGTTTCAACAGTGGTATCAGAGCTAAGAGGCCCATCAACTCTAGACTGGGCTCGATTTCTCCCCCAACCATGGTATCAAAGCTAAGGTCATGGTCCAAGTAATTTTAAAAAAATGGTTAAAAGTCCAATGTGAAGTCCGAAGGCGCCGGGAGAATCTACGGATGCCCGTAGGAGTGATATAGTCTACTTAGCCACCATGAGTGAAGTGGTGGAAGTTCCTACTAATGTTTGGTAGCCATGTGCTGATGCATGGTCAGGTTAGCCCACGAGTGAAGTGGTGCAAGAGTTAGTGAATCCCGTGGAAGATAGAATTATAGTTGAATTGAACTATACTCACTAATTAAGGGGGAGTTGTTGAGGTGATTAATATGTGAGTATAGTCCCACATCGGATAAGATAAGAAAGAGTGATGAGTTTAAATAGAAATTTGGGTCAATACCTGATAGATATAGTTTTTGGGCTAAAATTGATTCCTAGCTTCTGTTTAAGGCCCATCAACTCTAGATTGAGCCCAATTTCTCCCCCAACAATGGTATCAGAGCTAAGAGGTCCATCAACTCTAGACTGGGCCAAATTTCTCCCCCAACAGGTTTTTGGTATCCTAGCTTCGAACATGATTTTTTTTGAGTAAATTGCACTTAAACCCCTAAACTTTGGGTGGTTTTGCCCATAACCCTCCCAAACTTTGTTTATTGCACTTTCCCCATAAACTTTGAAGTTTTTCCAACACATCCCCATGAAAGCGTTGGCAGTTAATGGTGAAATGATCAAAGTGGCCTTTTTGAAATACAACCCCAAAATATGAAAAAAGTTAATTGGGCCCCTCTGTCCTATGTTGTCACGTGCATGGCACGTGACCCATCAAAGTTCACAGTATTACACTTGGAGGGTTAAGTGAGATAAGTCCAGGGGGTTAAGTGGAATAAAAAGTTTAGGGATTATGTGCAAAACCCCTAAAGTTCAGGAGGTTAAGAGAAATTTACCCATATTTTTCCTACGGAAACCCAAACCTTATCCTTGTCACCATACATGTAAGGGTTAACTACTAATACACCCCCTGTACTATGGGAGTGAAGCCACATATATCCCTTAAACTATTTCATTAGCACTTACATTCCCTGAACATTATTTCTCTTTAAGGTTAACATGTTACGGAGAATCATGTGAGCGTACATTACTTTTTGCCCTCAATTTTGAGGTTGATTTCATTCTTTCAGTTAAACTGAGGACAAAAAGTTAAATTTTCTCACATGATTCTCACTAGGAAATAATCTTGTCTGAAGTTCATGAGATGTAAGTTCTAATAAACAATTTAGTATGGACAAACGTGGTTGCGCCTAACCTACATACAATCTATTCAATGGCCGTAGCAAGGAACCATATTTCTTTCTAACATAGATTCAGTCGAGTGATATCGAACAGTTTCCTTTATATCAATTACCAAAAAATGGATGTCCAGAACACTGGTATAAGTAATGTGTAATTTACATGGTAGTCAGATAAACTTTGAGTTGCTCTGATTCTTACATTGTGCTTAAATGGGCATGTAGGTACTGGGATCATGTTTGGAGTGAACCTGGAGGCAATATAATATTTGATAAGTAAATACTTGTTATGTTCTTTTGTGTTTTTATCCTTGAAGTATGTTGAATACCAAATAAACTGTACATGCATGCTCTCTTCTAGGATAATAGGTACTGAGTTTAGCATAATAGCTGAAGATGATAATCAGGTGGAGGTCTCATTCACCAGGATGTGGGATCCTTCCCTAAAAGGCACTACTATTGCACCATTAAACATTGACAAGAGGTATGTAATTTTTTTTGTTTTGGTGAGAAATTTCTTTGACATTTTGATAGTTATGAGATAACTGATATTCCAGTTTTAGGTTTGTAATGCTCCGAGGATCTTCAGGATTCTACACTTACGGCATTTATGAGCATTTGGAGGGTTGGCCTGATTTTGATATGCCAGAGGCGCGGATAGCATTCAAGCTTCGAAAAGACAAGTACACTGATCTCAGCCCGCATTTTCTTGAATATTACATTTCTCAACAGACAGTTTGTATTTGTTGTAATTGAAGCTAAGTAATAGATATTCATGAAGCTAACCATTAAGCTAACCATTGAATATGCATGCACAAACACTTGTCTCTACTTCTACTATTCCTTTATATCCACTATATGTTTTTAAAGTCATATGCCATAGTAAGTTAAGATATTGAAGGATAAATGTACAAGTTGGAAATACACATATTGAGATTATTCTAGAGAGCCAGCATTATTGACTAGCTCAAGCTCAATTCTTTTAAAACTTTGAGCCCATACCCTGTGCTCTAGTTAGCTTTTATGAAAAAAATATATGTTTTATTAGTACAAATGACAATTTCCTATTGAATATAGGTTCCACTATATGGCATTAGCTGACGACAGACAGAGGATCATGCCGATGCCTGATGACCGTCTCCCAGGGAGGGGTCAACCATTAGCATATCCAGAGGCCGTGCTTTTGGTGAATCCAATCAATCCAGAGCTCAAAGGAGAGGTAACATGAAGGACTTTTGGTTGAAATGTACATTTCTCGTTGATCTAATTGTGGAGTATATACCTAGGTGGATGACAAATATCAATACTCGATAGAGAACAAAGATAACAAGGTCCATGGTTGGATTTCTTTCGACCCTCGATAGGGTTTTGGCAAATTACACCTAGTGATGAGTTCAGAACTGGTGGACCCATCAAGCAAGATCTTACTTCGCATGTTGGTCCTATTACACTTGCTGTAAGTGTAGTATATTATTAAATGCACTACTATTCATACTACTTTCATTCTACAAGATACATGTGGGAAACTTCCTCATGGATTGGAATTAGGTTCCATGTGTCTGTTACTGTAAAATGTTTGTAATGTAGTATCCAAAGAATATTCTAGTGTATTTACATTTCTCATGTATTTTAGTGTTCAGGTTAAACAATTTGCTATATTTGACATTATGTTTGAGTGCATGCAGATGTTTGTCAGTACACATTATGCCGGTGCTGACCTTGCACTACAATTTCGAGGTGGAGAATACTGGAAAAAGGTTTTCGGTCCAGTGTTTATGTATCTTAATTCTTCTTGGATTTTTACAGATCCACAACTTTTGTGGGAGGATGCAAAGATTCAGGTTGTCATCAAACAGTTTTTTTCTCTTAATTAAATGTACGCTATCACCATAGTAACTTCGGGGTAAAAAAACAGTTGATATAAAATAAACTTTTTTGAAATACAACTTAGTATTTCAAATCACTGCATTTATTTTAAAGCATTAAGAATTTCGAAGATAGTGATTTCTTCTCTAAGTTCATACACTTGATGAATCCTCCTCTTATTTGCTTGTTACAAAGTTCACATATTTAAAAAAAAAAAAAGTTGAGGGACACAAATTTTCTTAATTGTTCCTATTAAATTAATGTTCAGATGCAAATTGAAGTAGACAGTTGGCCATATAATTTTCCCTTCTCAGAGGACTACCTGACGTCCGAGCAGAGAGGTTGTGTTACTGGTAGACTACTTGTCAGTGATAGGTATTATTTTGGTTTAATATAGTTTATTCTCACAATAAAGACATATAGAAGCTTAAATGATTAACTTGTCATTTTATTTTATTTTTTCCCCTTTAGGTATATAGACGATGAACAGATTTATGCAGGCTATGCATATGTCGGCTTGGCTTTACCAGGGGAAACCGGTTCATGGCAAAGGGAAAGCAAGGTCAACATAAAGATGATATTATTCCTATGTTTTAGTTGAAATATCAAGTAAATAATCATAATATTACATCTTAGGATCTTTTCAGGGATACCAGTTTTGGACAAGGGCTGATGCTTTTGGAGAATTCTCAATTAGCAATGTCCGGATTGGAGATTATAATCTGTATGCATGGGTTCCTGGCTTTATTGGAGACTATAGATTTGATGCAACTATTGCGATAACTGCTGGTGAGATTGTGTCATCCCTTTTGAAATAAACTTAAACATGCACTCATGGACTTTTTTTGGCATTTAATTGAGCAGGATGTATTATCGATTTGGGTGATCTTATATATGAGCCTCCAAGAGATGGTCCTACTTTGTGGGAGATAGGAGTCCCGGATCGCTCAGCCGCTGAGTTCTTTGTTCCAGATCCTAACCCTAACTATGTCAACAGACTCTATATCAATCATCCTGACAGGTAATTCTTATGTGACTCAATTTAATTTGGCTGGCTATTAGATTTAAGGTTAATTGTGGCTAGATTCCCTGTAGATCTATTGTTGCAGATAGAGCCCTGAGTGAAACTTTTTTGATTCTTTTACCCTTAGAGAAAGAGCTTTTTGTGTGTGTGTGTGTGTGTGACAAATAGACCTCTAAGAATAAAAACATTTCAGTCAGGGGATCTATATAGAACTAGAGAGTCTATCCGCAATTGGGTGATAGTACAGGGGATGTACTCGCATTAACCCTACATTTGTCAAAAAACTTTTGATCTATAAGGTTTTCAACCTAACAAATTTTGAAGGCAATTTTCTTTTCCAATTGCTTTTTTTTCCCTCTCTCTCTCGCAAAGTGACTAACAAATATGTGACGTTCTTATTACAGGTTTAGGCAATACGGACTATGGGAGAGGTATGCAGATTTATACCCAGATGGAGATCTTGTTTATACTATAGATGAAAGTGACTATACCAAGGACTGGTTCTTCGCTCAAGTTACACGGTAAGGTTGCCTGAGTGCTGCATTTTCATCGGTATTTCAATCCATAAATAAATTTAAATTATTGACGGCTAAGAAATAAGATTACTACTTGAGCTAATATTAATGAACCCCTTTCCTTTGAAATGTGACATGCATAAACTATTTTGTTTTTTTGTCATATTCCTTGTAGCTTACATGTCACAATTGGCAAACAAAACAAAATACAAAAATGAACATTAGTTTCCATCTTAAATGTTCCGTTTGCAGTACATTTTATTTTGCCTGTAACAGCTAATTCAAAAAATTTCTTTCCTTCCAGGAAGAGTGGTCAAAACTCATATCTACCGACCACTTGGCAGATAAGATTCCAACTCGACTCTGTTGATCAAAATGGAAACTACAAGCTACGGATTGCACTTGCATCGGCTTCATATTCTGACTTACAAGTAGAAACTTTGCCATTCCTTTCAAAGTTTATGTTTGACATGGTTAATTGCGAATACACCTCCTTTCTACTATGGGAGTGTAGTCACTTGCACTCCATAAACTTATTAGCACTTACATCTCCTGAACTCCAGATGGCATTGTTTTCTAATTTAGGTTTGAGATGTCACGTAGGAATTCTTCGAAATCACGTCATGAAACATTAGCTTTTGTCCTCAGTTCAACTGAAGAAAAGACTAAATTGCCCTCTGAATTGAGGACAAAAGTAATGCCATCTGATGTCAAGGGTTTATAAGTGGCAACTGTAGCATAGTACAGACTGCGTATTTGCAATTGACCATATTTTATTGAAACTAATAAACGTAAATTATCTTTGTTAAAGGTTCGCGTCAACGACCTAAGTCCAAACCCTCCTCACTTCTCAACGGGGATAATTGGTAAGGATAACGCGATTGCAAGACATGGGATCCATGGTCTATACTGGCTGTATAATGTCGACGTGCGGGGTTCTTGGCTCGTTGAAGGTATGAATACTGTATTTCTGACGCAGGCGAGGAACACCAGCCCGTTTCATGGGATAATGTATGACTACCTTCGCTTAGAAGGACCTTCGAACTCTGATTCAAACAGGAGGACGTAACTATCATCTATGTATCTGAAGTATATAACAGCTAATGTAGTGTAAAGAGCATGAGTATAGTGCTACTGAATGTTATATACGGTACTGATTGTGTGTGTATTCACCCTAACGTCAATCCTAAACCACTCATCTCGTGACCTCCCTCCGTCTTTCCTTCCAATACCCTTCACAAGGAGTCCAATTGCTTGAATCTTGACACTGGTGAAGTCGACGGCGCTGCTGTGGTCATTGTAATATGATCTCCTTCTTTTGTTATTTGCTGTTGTTATTGCTCTGTACTTTAAACCCTGATTTTGATAGATGTTTGATGTGTTTTTGGGTTCCAATTTAATGGGTTTTTGTTTTTCATTAAGGGAGTAGAAAAAACCCAATTCTTTTCTTGTAAAATTGTAGGTATTTTGTTGATGACATTGAATTAGGGTTCTATTGATTGGAGAATGTTGGAAATTTGAACTCTTATTTGTGGGTCTAGAAGAAGAGAAGGTTTGGGTGCCCAATTGATTGATAAAACCCTGTTGATGAAGAAAATTATCAGTTTTTAGATATATTTATCGGCTCTGAGCATTTTGATACTGAGGCTGTGTTTGGACTGGGGACTTTTTCAACTCTCTCAAAACCCCAAAAGCAAAGCCCTCATTCTCTGAGCCCCAAAACACAAAACTCAAGAGATTAAAACATGTGAAGATCATTATACTCTCTCTCTCTCTCTCTCTCTCTCTCTCTCTCTCTTTTTCTTCATGATGTAACTTTGATCATTTGAAATGGGTTTTGGGGGGAAAATTCTAGTTCCCTTCAAATTTTTCTATATTGTTGTAAATTTTTTTGGTTATTTTATATATTGTTGTAATTTTTGTTATTTTATATATTGTTGTAATTTTTTAAAATCGATGACTTGATATTTTGTATATTGTAGTAATTCCCTAATGCTATATTTTTTATTATTTTATATATTATAGTAAATCCATAATTTTTATTATTTTATATATTGTTGTAATTTTTGTTATTTTATATATTGTTGTAATTTTTTAAAATCGATGACTTGATATTTTGTATATTGTAGTAATTCCCTAATGCTATATTTTTTATTATTTTATATATTGTAGTAAATCCATAATTTTTATTATTTTATATATTGTTGTAATTTTTGTTATTTTATATATTGTTGTAATTTTTTAAAATCGATGACTTGATATTTTATATATTGTAGTAATTCTCATCGCTATATATTTTATTATTTTATATATTGTAGTAAATCCATAATTTTTATTTGTTGTTAAGGTTATGAGTTGGTTGTTAACCTTATGAGTTTGTTGTTAAGGTTATGAGTTGGTTGATAAGCTTAACAACAAAGCCATAAGCTTAACAACGAAGCCCTAACTTTAACAACAAAGTCATAACCTTAACAACGAAGCCTTAATCTTAACAACAAAGTCCTAACCTTAACAACAAAGCCCTAACCTTAACAACGAAACCTTAACCTTAACAACAAATCCCTAACCTTAACAACGAAGCCCTAACCTTAACAACAAACCCATAACCTTAGCAACGAAGCAGTAACCTTAACAACAAAGCCTTAACCTTAACAATAAAGCCTTAAACAAAGTCTTAACCTTAACAACAAACCCATAATCTTAACAACGAAGCCATAACCTTAACAACAAAGCCTTAACCTTAACAACTTAGCCATAAACTTAACAACAAAGCCCTAACCTTAACAACGAACTCATAACCTTAACAACGAAGCCCTAACCTTAACAACAAAGCCTAAAACCTTAACAACAATGCCCTAACCTTAACAACAAAGCCGTAACCTTAACAACGAAGCCTTAACCTTGACAACGAAGCCCAAACCTTGACAACACACTCATAACCTTAACAACAAACTCATAACCTTAATAACAAACTCACAACCTTTTTAACCATCTCATAAGGTTAACAACCATCTCATTATCTGTACATGCTCAAATCCTCGAACCCTATCCTCCTGTCTCTGTCTCGATCCGTGACCCTGAACGCATCCTCCATCACCTCTCTCCCATCTCGCCCCTCGCCGCCGTCGAGGATGAGCTCGAACTCGTCAATGTCCACGAAGCCGTTGCGGTCGGCGTCGGTGGCGGAGATCATGGAGGCGATGACGTCGTCATCGGCGATAATCGTGGACTTGAAGTCACTGAGGCTAATCTTACCGTCGCGGTCGGCGTCGAGGACGTCGAAGGCCCAGCGAGTCCGTGGTCGCCCGCCGTGAGGAGGAGGTAGCGGGAGGGACACATTGCGGATTTTGAGATGGCACGTTCGATGAGGAGAAGTGTTTTGAGTAGTGGGAGGCAATTAAATCAAATGGACATTTTTGGGAATTATTTTTTAAAAAGAACCAAGTCATTTGGGAACTGGGTTTGGGGGCTAAAGACATTTGCTTTTTGGAGATGGGGGCTTTAGAAGCTTTGAAAAAGTCTTTGGGGGGGGGGGGCAGAGAATAGATGAAGTTATTTTGGGGGCTAGAAGCAATTTTCCCTTATTTTAACCCACTATAGTCCTCATATATAATAATCCAAGAGATTATAGTGAGTTAAATTTTTAGTAATTTGTTTGGTTTAACTTGATATTAACACCTGTAATATCTATATTATGTTTAGCAACTTGTTATTATAAAGAGGGTATAGAATTAGGAAAATAATAGCAAATGTCCACAATGTCCTTCTGCCTACCAGCAAGTCTTGGTAAATTTTCACGGAGTTTCAGTGGATTTTGGATATGGACCAAAGCAAAAGCACCTAGTCCCGTTTACATAAATACAATACTAATCTTCAATTATGCTCTCATCCCCACAACCTTCTCCCTCCTAATATTTCATATTGTCTTTACATGAATATTGGCCAAGTCTGCGAGTGAGGCCCGCTCGCGACTGTGGCTAGCAGTCCTCCTAGTACCTTAGACTACTAAAGCAAACTATTTAATTTGTTAAAATATTTAAAAAGGCATAACTTTGTTCGGATTGGTTATTATTTTGAGTTAATACGCCTTTACCCTTTAAAATAAAATAATAACATGTTGATTCAAAATTTTGGGTGGGATTAGGTCGGACTATTTAGTCCATTAAAATAAAATAGTTCAGAGATTTCGGACTAAGGCTATATTTGGATTGGGTATTATTTTGAGGTAATAAGTCTTCATCCCTTAAAATAAAATAGTGAGGTGTTTGGTTTAAGATTTTGGTTGGGGATTAAGATTTTGGGTGGGGATTAAGTCAGACTAATTAGTCCTTTTAAATGAAATAGTCCCGATATTCCGGACTAAACAAGGGTGAGAGTGATGATGTTGTTGTAATCCCGAGACTCTTTACTATTCGGGATTAGATCTAAAAAGACCACCTTACCCTTAAGTTTCCTAACAATTACCAAAGATTTTCATCTATAATTATTCCTCACCTGTTGCCGTCATTTATTGCTAACAAAATTATAACTTAAAAAAAATCAACTCATGCGGCTTTGGCAACATTACATTTGCAGTTCTGAGAGAAGTGGACTTTCATATAACCATTGAATGATCATATTACCGACATGTGCCCTTTGTCGCTCCTAAGTCCTAAAGACTTATGCAAACAGTCTCGAGTTTCCCACTCAAGATATTTGTCAAATTTGCACCAGAAACCACGTAGTACAATATTATATTCATAGTCACGAGTGGGCCTCACTCGCACTGTGGCAGGGACATGTGTCCCTACAGTGCCCCTGTAGGGGCACATGTCCCTGCCATAGCGATGAGTGAATGGTCGGTTCAAATCCAGATCTCGTATGGGATTGTGAGTCCCTGCTTCAGATAAGTGAAAATTTATCAACAATAAAAATTTTTAAAAATTAAATACAATTTAATTTGACAAATATGAGATTTGAACCCACTCCCTTTTAAGAAAAAGACTAAGAAACCATAAACTTAAACCATTTAGCCTATTGTGATCTTTATTAAAGTTTGTGAAGAAATATTATATATCACATTGCCAATCTATATAATTAGTGGCATTTACTAATTACCAGGAAT
This sequence comes from Asparagus setaceus, assembly GCA_012295165.1. Taxonomy (NCBI): domain Eukaryota; kingdom Viridiplantae; phylum Streptophyta; class Magnoliopsida; order Asparagales; family Asparagaceae; genus Asparagus; species Asparagus setaceus. Next base: position 46,696,364 of record CM022702.1, on the reverse strand, counting down.
TAACAATCTCGCATAGTCTAAAAAGTGCAGTTTTTTTAAATTGACCAACTTTCAGCAAACGATACTGACATGGCTAAAAGTTGGTCAATTTTGATAATTAAATGTCAGATAGATCGATTTTAAGAAATAAATATGGGAATGGGCCTATTTGAAAAAACAAAAACTTTCTCAAACGCTTGCTTTTTTTAAGAGCACTAGGTTTTATGCACGTGGTTAAATATCATGATTAAGTATTTTCGATTTATTTCATTACTAAAATTTATTCCTCGGTTCCACTTTAATGGTTTTTGCTCACTTATGTCTCTAAACTTTAATACTGTGATTTCTTTTCTTTTGATGTTCGTTTAAATGAGCTACACCCAATTTAAATTTTCATGTTGATAATTGAATTGGCAGAAAATAAATGTAATCTAAAGCCAATTTGACTTATCATGTTATTTGGACCGACATGAAACCAAGCTTGACCTGAGAAAATGTAGTGTTGCGAAAGTGAAAAACACTTGAAAAAATAGCATTATAAAAGGAAGATGAATAATTAAAGCTAATGAGATAAGATGATTGGTTAAAAGTGGGGTAAAACAACACAAAAGAGAATCTGGAGTTTTTTCAGTAATCCTTGATAGAATTTATAAAAGTTATAAGCTAAAGATTAATTCTAACTTTAGTACACTTTTATATGATGAAAACATCCACATAAGCATATGAAAGTACTAAAATAAGTTCATGAAAATTCATTCTAAAGATTTCTAATGTACCCAAAAAATAAACTATTCTATAAAATATTCTAAAATAGTGTCTTTCATTCCTTCTGCTTTTATTTTTTTATTGAGCCAACATCAATCATTCTCCACCTTTATTTTTTTCGATAAAATTAGACTACTTTTAGATGTTGAAAAGAGATAATAAACCTGATATTGAAAGTTAAATTTATATATTTTAATGAATGAATATCAAACAAATACACTTTTCTTTCTTGAAGTTTTGAAATTTTAGTCATTTTTGTGATTATGAATTTTGAGGGTGTGTTTTGTAAATTTTAAAACTTTGAGAGTGTTTTTGAAAATTTAAAATTTTAAGTTGGGTGCTTGTAATTTTCATGTTTCATGTGTTGGTGTAATTTTAAACTTTTGAGGTTATTTTGTGCAATTTTGAAACATTTTGGTTTTTGTAATACTTCATATATTATAGCATGATAGTTTTTACCTTAACAAACTAATATCGTAGAGCTATTTCATGTATTTTCTTCATCTTATTTTTTAAAGCTATAGGTAGTTCACATGGGATTAGGATAGGATATAATTATGATTAGGATAGATTAATATTTAAATAAAATATTCAAAATAGTGAAGGGTAATATTGACCATGGAAAGCTTTTCCCAAACTAGTCTTTGTTGTTTTAAGTTTGGAAGCGTCGAATGTTTTGTGTAATTTTAAACTTTTGAGGGTATTTTGTGCAAATTCTGAAACATTTTGGGTTTTTGTAATACTTCATATATTATAGCATGTTAGTTCTTTACCTTAACAAACTAATTTAATTGATCCTTCGTTGGTAAGTTGGATTTGTTAGTAGAATTGTAGGTTTTTGTTCAGGATTCCTATAAATTTTCCTTTTTTGGGCATAGTTTTGTTACATATCTTGAGTTGTTTCGTTAAGTTCTTTTAAATTAAATAATAATAGGGACTCGCTGTATTTTATAAAGAGATTAACCATGACTGGTCACTGAAGTACCATTAAGAATGTCGTAGCCTCTCTTGTACTTGTTAGTTTACTATCAATCTTAAATCAATGCAAATATCAACAGAAATAAGTACAAACATTAGATATCAAAGAAAACAGTTTAAAATTTAGTGTGAGATAGTGAATCAATACAAACCATACAACAATCACTACATTTACTACAATTAGTGATGACATATATAAGTTTATTGTTAGATGATTTCCTACCGTCCATGATTTATATTGTTTTAGTGGGCCCTTTTGCGTTGTCATAATGGAATATGTGCTCTACGTACTGGGGCCAGAGGCCTTTTCAAAAGACTATGGAAAGAATTAGACGAGAAAGAATTTCTACATCTCTAAATTATTTTGAAACAGTTTCATTCTGTTCAATCCGATAACAAAACTATGCGAAGAAGCCGATTGTTTTTAAAGGTTAACCAAAATTATCTACGTCGTAGAAATTATATTCGAAACTATCATCCTAGATGACCTCTCACCTAGATAGTACATAATTATTTTAAAGAAAAATCGAGTAAGAAAAAAATCTACTAAATTTCAGAATACATGAAAAACTGATAAGTTTAGACATATTTGGTTATTTTAAGAAAAATAAAGTAATTAAAATTTTCTAAATTCCAGAATATATAAAAAGCTAATAAGTTGAGACATATTAAAATTGAACTAATAAAAATATAATTCTTCTTTCTATGTAGAGACATATTTTATTATTTTTAAGAAAAATAGAGTAATTAAAGTCTATTAATTAAATTTCAGAATACATGGAAAACTAATGATAGTTAAGACAATATTAAAATTAAGAACTAATAAAAGTATAATTCTACTTCCTACGATTATAGGAAAAACACTTGCAAAAAGGGTTTTGCTCTACGATTAAACAGGGGATCAGCTAAGTGGAGTGGAAAGCTTCAAGCATATTTATTCATGCTAGTTCGATTAAGACTATTTCCTCTCATTGAAGCATGTAGTAGTATGTCATGCTTGGTATGTATATTTCCTTGTTGAAGTAGGATGGATGTGAACATGTCCCTATATTACCTTGTTGAACTGGGATGATATGTAGTATGTGATACTTGATCTATGCATCATATGTGTATGTGTATATTTCCTCGTTGCTGGAGATGGACCCATGCAACATGCAGTGCACCTCACTCACCTTCGTTTCTGATCCCCCATCTAACCCGTAGAGCAGTTTTTGCGTCATTGCTCCACTGAGCTCGGCGACAGTTGATCTGAGCTATCCAACTTTAACTGCTCTCGGCGCTTTAAACTAGCCGATGTGGGACTAACTTAATCAACAATATTAGCCAATTGAACGTCTCCCTGTCTTTATAGGGTTAATTTGATATTTGATTTTTAAATTTTTGTTTGTTTGTTGAGGTTGTTGATGACGGGAAGTGAAGAGGAATTAATGATTTGTTGCTTTTGTCTCTCTCCTTTTTGAAAAAAAATAAAAATAATTGGACTGATGGGCCGCTGTATTTGCCGGAAATCCAAAAGCCCAGCTCCAGTTGGCTACTTTCTTTCTTCCATGCTTGCTCATATGTCTCTAAAGTCATGATCACCATCAATTATTATGACGTAAACAATTGAAAGAATTAACATTCAGTAGAGATCTTAGTTTGAGTGGAATTGTCATTATATTCAACAAGTTAATAGTATTGTTTTATTTTTGTGTTTTATGTATTTTTTTAACTTTTTTTAATTATTAAGCTGTAGATAGTTCATATAGAATTAGGATAGGATATAATTATAATTAGAATAAATTAGTATTTAAATAAAATATTTAAAATAATAAAAATAATATTGATCATGAATAACTTTTCCATAGGTTCTCTCGTGCTCCTAAAAAACATCTTTTTGACCACACCGTGCACTGACCCAAACAAGACCCTCCCTTCCGATTCTATTCGAAGGATAATATCGTAATTTACCCAAAGCCACAGTGGCAACTAATAATCCGCTTCTTCGCGAACGATTCAATCTCTTCACTCCTCATTGTCCTTCCCTCGCTTTCATTATCGCCGTGAATTCGCTCTCTAGGGTTTCTACTCTTTCTCTCTCTAGAAACCCTAGGTTCCTCTACGAGATGCTCATCGAAGGAGCGGAGGAACGCGAGAATTTTGTGCCGATGCCGATCCCATTTGGGAAGCGATGAAGGCTGAGGCCAAGTCTGAGGTAAAAGATTCTGCGTTTTTTGTTAATTCTGTTTGAAATTAGGGTTCAGTTCTAGGTTTCTCTCTAGTTGATTCTGCTTGATATTTGATTTTCTATAAGATTATTTATGGATCATAATGATGTGTAATTATAAAGCAGCAAGTGCAAAGAAGTGAGTTTAATGATAGTACAGGAAACTGGAGGTTACTCCCACTAAGGATAAAAAGAATCGATTTTTATAGTTGACCCATAATAGAATTAGTTTTTTTTTTTTTTTGGCTAACGTTTTGCACCACCGTGTTTGAGTCACAGTAGGGGTGAGAATTCAAGTTGTAAGCTAAACACGTAAACTTGGTAAATTCTTCATGAGTCATTATTGAATTATCAGTAACAAAGTTTATTTTGATAGGTAAAGACTCGAATATGGTGATTATGATCTGGTTTAATTTGTGAGTTATGATTCTAATAAAATTCATCCACGTGCTGTGACCTTGTGTGCACTATCTACGCTTTCAAGTGAATGTATGTATCAGACCATTTATCATGATAGGGGAATTTATTTGTTCCATGTGGATTTTTGCTTGGTGATATGTTTGGGCTTTGTAATCTTCATAGCTACAACCTTCTTTCAGGTTGGAAATATGTTTTTGCCAACTGTATATAGCAAATCTATAACTGTGATTTTGCGGTAAAGAAAAGAAAGGAAAAAAGGGAAAAAAAAGAAAGAAAAAAGATCAGGAATTTCAGAAGCTGCATTTAGTTCGTCTTTAGCCTCATCAGTTGAAGTTTCGATAGCTCCAATAATGGCTATGACAGGCAGGAAATTTTTTCTGGTAAAAGAATTGGTATGTCCGACACATTTGGGCGCAACAAGAATGCCATCCATGTCAGGAAATTAACACATTTGTAAATTTCTACTTACCTCAAACGCTATGTATTACATGGAGTATGTTGTGATCCTTTTGAGGAAACTAATTACTTTGTTGATCATTTTACTAAAATTAGATTCTTTATATGAATAGAAAAACATAAACATTATTTGAATCAAATATACATATGCTTAGATGAATACATATTTAGCCATGTCTGTGTTTGGATTTTGGTTAATGCCATGCCCGTTGTTAAATGATACTTGTCTCTCCATATCTATTGACTATCGAAGAACAGTCAAACACAACTCAATCTGAAATTTTGCAATTAAGTGCCCTACCGCTGTGAACTTAACTGCAGATTTAAACTGGATCAAAGCGTTGAAGGTTATACTGTTATAGTAACATGAGTGGTTTTTGAACTTAACAGTTGGTTTTCCCATACATCAATAATTATTCTTACTGTCACTTACCATACAATTGTCTCAGGCCGAGAAGGAACCTATCTTAAGCAGTTTTCTGTATGCAAGTATTTTATCTCATGATTGTTTGGAGCGAGCGCTGAGTTTTGTACTTGCTAATAGGCTCCAGGATCCAACATTGCTGGCAACGCAATTAATGGATATTTTTGACAATGTGATAATGAATGATAAAGGTATTCAGTGCTCAGTTCGCCTAGACCTTCAGGTGACCTCTTTTCATCTAAAAGAAGCCTTCTCTTTCATTTACGTTCAATTGTCTGTTTATCCAATTATTTCTGGCACTGCTGATGTTTTATTGATGGCATAGAACTACTTCCTCCATACAGGCATTCAAGGATAGGGATCCTGCGTGCGCATCTTATAGCTGGGCACTTCTCTACCTTAAGGCATGTTTTTACTGATTTATTTAACATTGATGGATTAAATGCTATGCCAGTCACAAGTTTTATGTGGTTATCAGATACTTGAGCAATGTTGTGTGGAAATGGTTTTTTAGTGTATACTCTTCTGAAGGGTTGCATGTTTTAACTTGCTGTTTGCATGTTTACCTACGTGACCATACATTAGTTTGTTATTTTTCTGATACACTCTTTCATCTGCCAACAACTAATCAACAACGAATTTGTGAGAAAGTTCAATGAACTAAAACATACTTCACTATCTATGATTTATTAAACAGCGTTTCTCTTAAATCCATCTTTCATCATATGAGAAAGTATATGCTCGTGTACTTGATTAAACTTATTGGGTATGTGCATAAGGCGAGAATTTGTTGGTATGACTCACTGATGGATAAACAAAGGTATTTTGACATGAAAATTGCAAAACTTGATCTGTTAAACTTCTAGTACAATTTCCCCATTAGTTGATGTCTGTCAAAAAGCTATATCTGCAAGATAATTCAAAAGCACAACGTCATGTAGGTACATATGCAAAAGGCAATATGAAATGCACAATTGCTAAGAAACATAAGGTTAAACCGTATCATATTTTGTTAGAAATTAGTGGTTTTGGTGCCTACAAGTTATATTATTTCCTAACATGTTTTCCCTGTCGATTAATTACTCAGCACGATTAGGTTGTGAGGGTTGTTTCCTTCTCTTGTAGGGTTATCATTCTTTGCAATCATATCGTGTAGCTCATGCATTGTGGAACCGAGGACGCAGAGTTTTAGCTCTGGCATTACAAAGTCGAATCAGTGAGGTGACTTTTGCACGGCCAACTACTTTAATGATGTACTTCACAAAGCAGGATATTTATCTCTACTCATTTAACTATCTAATGTTACTTTCTGATTTATTATAGGTTTTTGCTGTGGATATACACCCTGGTATTTCCCCTCTTTCCTTGTAATCTAAAATTCAGTGAGAAAGATTTCTGAGCTGACATGCAAGTTATATTTCCTTTTTGAGTGCAAATATTATTATGGATTCTTAATCAAGTAGCTATGCTAGCTATTATACTTATTTGTCAGGAGTGATAAATGTGCTGTCAGTGTTATGGGGTAGCTTTTTTGGACTTTTAAGTTTTAGCTTTTACCATAAGATGCTGACAGTGTAACTCTAACTTTTCAATATATATTTAACATTTAATGTTCCTCTTACATCAGAGTTGCATCTAAATTGCTTGCATTAATTAGCTTTATTAGTTTGACTTTAAGTTAAAATTGAGAGTGGCTATGTTAAGCTATGTTAAGCTTTATCAGGGCAGGTGGTTGTTTGTGGAGTGTTGACAGGTTTTGTTTAGGGGGTTGTTTGGTTCGTGTGGTGGCTGCTGGAGATTGAAGAAACAAAAGGGCTGATGTGGTGGCTGCTGGAAAACAGAGAAGGAAAAGAGGTCTTGGGCAGTGGATTTCGTTTGTTTTTTTATTTGATCAACGTCTAAGACTTGGTGAGGAAGGGGATTGAGATTTTTGATTTGTGGATAACAAATTAAAGAGATAATTTGATGCTCACACCTGGAGAAATCACATACCGGATAAGATAGCAAATCACATGAAAGTAGCAAGTCATGTACTAAAAATAGATTTCTCCAAATAAATTGGTTTTCATAAACTTTCCTTCTGACCCCTTTGAAATGAAGTTCAACATATTTATAGACGTAAACTAAGACAAGATAAAGTTCTAAGAAGATATCATTAAATAACAATACCTAACAAAATAGCAAGTTCATTCCTAAGTAATAACAAATTTAATCATAACTAATTTAATTAAAATTAAAATCTGAACAAATTTTCTTAATCTTGCATCACCCTCCTTGTTGGAGTTGTAATCCTTATATTGTTGCATTATATTGAGAAAAAGCTCGTTGATTTTGATAATCATAATTGTTGTGATGAATTTTAATTATAGAAAAGTGAACACTTCTTTCAAAAGATTGAGCTAAGTATTTATGCTGACGGAATACCTATAATGATTTTAAATGAGATTACTAGTTTTATGTTTGTTAAAATAGTAAACTAAGCAAGAACCTCAAATATTGACAAGTTAGATCAGATTTTATTTCTTTGTTTATCTTGTTACATAACTTATGATCCCAATTTTTGTGTATTGTTAATTATTCCATATTGTTGCCTCCAGAAGGGTAACTTGTAACTTGGGAGTCATTTTTTGCTAGAAAATTTGAATTTTTCTTGCGATTTTTTTTTCAATTTTGAACACTTGAAATACAAACATGCATCCTTTTTCTCTTTACAAAATGGATCTTGTTGTCTTCAATTTATCTAAGAAAACCGGACATGTGCTACATGTATGCATATGGGAAAATGAGTCATGCACTGATGGAAATAAAAATGCACAAGTGCATGCATACTGAATATGCTTAGCAAGTTGATCACTAAGTAAAGAAAAGAGATATCTCCTTATTCACTATTACTATCCTTTTTAACGGTCTCGATCGATGATGTCTTACGCCTATCCCTTGTCAAATCTTTTGAAAAGACCTTAAAAGAAAAAGTATTGGGCTAGGAGTCAAATGATATTATATTATTATAGATAGGAGTTGGAAGATATAATTTCTTGGTTACTAATGCAGTTATTATTTGTGTGATAAGATCTGTTCCATAAATTCATACATATTTATAACTACCTAGATGCATAAATACATACATGTGCTGCTTTGCGTACATATATAATATAACTATCTGTACACCCACATACTTCTTTCCCTCCTTTGTTTCATATATAAATTCGCTGCAGCTTTGGCTTTAAAACTTTATTCTACTTTCTTAACTTTCTTCTTTGCAACTTTTCAAGTCTTCTATAAGATGCCCTATCATCTTTAGCCATCTTTTCATCTAACTTATTTTATGCTTTAACCTGTAATTTGTTATCATTGCACTGTAGTTGCATCCACATAAATGTGACATAGAAGGGATGCTCTGTTATATGATTTTCAAATTTTATTTCATGGATGCCTCATTAAGTTTTAATGCCAAATAATCTATTATCCAAGGCAACCCTCTTCCTTGATCTTGACTTGGGATTGGACGAGACGAGTAAGAGATTAAGGTAACACATGCTTGCAGGTCAAGGGTATTTATAAATTTTCTATTTTTTTATAGTGAAAATAAATTGTAATTTATATATCGGTTTTATTGCCGACATTTATGATTGTACCATAAGTAACTCCTGCCTCTTGCTTATTCTCTTCGTGGATCTCTCTTTCTATCATTACATATTGCCTAGGAAAGAGTATGAAGTTTTTCTAACACCTTTCTTATTATCATACAATACAGCTGCAAAAATTGGTGAGGGGATATTATTGGACCATGCAACAGGTTTAGTTATTGGTGAAACTGCCGTTGTAGGGAACAGGGTTTCACTAATGCAGGCAAGTATGAACTCTCTATTCTTGCATGACCGAATAGCACTATAGGGTCTTTGTGTCGTACACATTTTTGACTAGATCATGGCTATCGCGATGCTTCTTGTGCATAATATTTTGACAATGTACAAACCTCTCTTTCATTCACGTTATGCCCCTCCCCCCACCCCACCCAATTCCAAAAAACACACCTAACCACCCCAAGGGAAAAAAATGGAAAGAAAACAAGAAAAAAGACACCATCACCACCCAGCCTTTTCTTCTGCCTCCCATCCTCTCTTGGCATACACATGTCTGCATGTGCATTTCACTTGAAGTATTCAGGTTACTGCATATTTAAATGTAACAATCTTAAAGTGTATGGCTTAAGCTTTGTTCATAAACTGAGGTGGTTCATGGTTTCCTGATGCTGAATTTCGTCTTAAAAAGCTCAATTATCTGAATAGTATCATGGATATTAAGATTTCAATCAAATTACCAATCTTTTCAGAAAATATGTGGAAATTGATAGTATGTAGAACTACTATCATATGATAATGTGTGGATGTGTTATGTAGACTGTAAGGAGTTGTACTGATATGTTATCTCCCTCCATGCGCATGCATATCCGCCACATAAATTTCAGGTGCTGTATGCTGTGTATGTGTGTGTGCATTATAATTTACTTTTTATCTGGGTTAAACCATAAGGAGCAGTATTGATTCGAGCAGTTTCATTTCTTTTACGCAATCTGGGGTTAGTTTTTGTCAACTATGTTATTTGTATATTTTCTCATAGTGATATAAGCATATATGCTAGCTACCTCTCGAGAGCATTATATGATGTTTGTTGACCTGAAAAATTTTATCTTTTTGGAACTGCTGAAGAACTGGTTTTTGGTATGTTGGAATATATGCACATAGGGTGTTACATTAGGAGGAAGTGGCAAGCAAGTCGGAGACCGGCATCCGAAAATTGGCCAGGGTGCTCTTATTGGAGCTGGTGCAACCATTCTTGGTAACATAACTGTAGGAGAAGGTGCCATGATCGCTGCTGGTTCGCTTGTACTGAAACATGTTCCTCCTCACAGGTTAGCTAAATCCCATTTCAATTGCTTGATGAAATCACACGCTAGCATGGGCGATTCATCAATTGTTTTCTTGCCATGAGCCATGTACAGGAAGTTGCCCTTTGTTCTTTACTGTCACTATGTAATAATGTTTTTCTGTAGCTTTACATATGTGTTAAACTAATAGTGCTGAAAAGTTTCTTTTTCTCCATCTACTCTTTGTTGACAAAAAAAAAAAGCATGTCTGCTGGTAATCCTGCCCAAGTTGTCAGATGGGTGGAAGAGAAAGACCCATCCTTAACTATGAAACATGGTTAGTGTATTAAGAATCATTTGATTTTCCATTTTCAATTTGAAAATGCAAATTCTATGTCCTTATGAGCTTATATTTTTATATTTATTACATCTAATGTAACTTATTCTATCAAATTGCAGATGCAACAAAGTATTGTTTCAACAGTTAACTGTTAGGTCTTCCAAGGTGAACTCTAATGGTGAGTCTAAATTTCACATGAGATAATTGCTCAAGAAAATTTTAGCAACACCTCGTAATAGTTTCAAAAGCACATTTATCGTGAGAATATAGGATAAAGTTCTCAACAATCCTGTAAAAGTCGGGATGTAGAAAAATTGTGTTGCATATTTCTTTTCTTAATGGTTCTGTGGGGATAATTGAGCACATAACATAGAACGCTGAAAGTTTAGTCTCAAGAGTCGATTATTATGGTCAAGGGTAAGGCGAAGCAGAAACCAGCAGGCTTAGATTTTTAATACAGGCATCTTACTGTTGCAGAAAATTGTTAACTTCCTTACTAATCATCTTGTTTCTACGAACTAAAACCTTCCAAGTTTACTGCTAAACCTCGATAAATGTGCTCATGACCATAAAAGGCTTCTAGTAATAATCTTAAGTTCGAGGTAGGTCGACTATGAAATGCCCTCTGAATTTTACTAAAATAACTATTATCGTACTTTATGCAGCACTGTAACCCTCAAAACTTTCACATAATCATGTCCATGTTTTTGGGTTGTTCACATGATTACGGACCAATATATCCCCTTTGGTTCTCCAATCATTCATCTTCTCCATCTCCTCACCTGTCTCTAAACATGGAAAGAGAAGGAAAAGAAAACCTACATATATTATAAGCTATTATGTCCCATCCAATGGATGATGACTAATGGACCAAACTTGTAAAGTTAAGTTGTCCACACTGTTCTTTCCATTGCAGGCTCTTTATCTTTATGATTATCCCAGTGTTTCTTTTCGCAGGAACATTTCTGGAAGATAAAGCAGTGAACGGGAAAGCTAGATTCTGAGTCTACTGCATGCCTATGCTGTATTGACAAAGGTTTGTTCACTATCTCAATAATTCACTTGTTGATTTTAAACATTTAAAACATTAGTCTTTAACTTTGCACGTTTTACCAGAATATTCTTTTTCTTGCCCGTCTATTTGATTTTTGTTCTTATTCTATTTGCAGGTTGTACACCCGCATTGGTTTTCTGGGGTTCATCTTTGTCAATTGTAATACAGGGAGATTCATACTTTGGGCTCCAAAGATTGTATTGTGATCATAGTTAAGTATGTTTAAGACATCAGTAGGCACCTGTAGATAATATTCATCATCTCGCTACGCATGAATAAGCACTTGGGTAATTTGGCGTCAATTATCTTGTTGCTTTTCATTCCCCAATGTTTGTACATAGAGGATCTATTAGATCCATTTGTAGACAACCAAGATTTTTCTGTCCTCCCAATTACTACTACAACTTGCATATCGAAGTTTCAGCTTCTGTGTTCTTTCTTTGAGATCTAAGAATGTGTGCTTTTCATGGCTTACTGCATCATGATTATGTTTTAATTTATTTGATGACATTATGTTTATCGATCGATAATTTGTAACCTAATACGCTCTGACATCTCTTTTATCGATAATGTCGAAATCATTCTTTTGTGAAAAGTATTTTGAATAGGTCTACTCAAGATACTAAAACCAAAATTTCGACCACAGACAGTGTAAAGGAATGCACAACCCTTTTACTGTCAAATTTTATCTTAACTTTTGTTTAAGAGTTTGGAACATTCTCTGCATGATTAATATATAGTGTGGTCCTCATCAAGTAATTTTTCCTCTCAAATTATTTTGTGAAGATAATTTGGAAACAGTGTGACAAATAAAGATGATAAGCTACTCTGTAAACCCTTATTTTTCAGGGTTTTTCCTTTAAACCCAAAGTTTTACCCTGATTTATTTTAAACCCAAGTTATTTTATTTATACCTATAAATCCAAACAACTTTGTGTATTTATCTTTAACCCCTATCTTCCGGATACACTACACAACTATGTAGTCCCCAAGAAAATTTTTTAAAAATCCCATTTTATCCCTTTCTCTCCCTCCACTCTCTCTCTTTGCCCTCTGAAAATTTTTGAATTTGCGTAAAACATTCTAAAAGTTTTAAATTGCAAAACACCTAAACCTTTAAAATTTATAAAAATATCATAAATTTCAAACATTCAAAGTATAGTGAAAATTAGGAATTATAAACAGCCCCCAAAATTTAAAACCAACAAAAAGCACCCATAATGTTTTAAAAGCAAAACACCCTCAAAAATTTAAAATGTACAAAAACGAGCCTGAAGAAACCTTAAAACATGTGTTGTTTGTAAATGTTTATAAGTTTTGATCTTTTAGGTATTTTTGTAAGTTTTAGGGTACTTGACTACTTTCAGACTTGTTGAAACTTTCTGTGTTTTCTCCAAATTCTAAATTTTCTAGGGTTGTTTGTTATTCCTAGATTTTAGCTGCTATTTGTAGGTTTGAAGTTTTACGGTGTTTTTGTAAATTGTAAATTTTACGGTGTTTTTTGCAATTCTCAAAACATTTAGGGTGATTTTAACAAATTCCAATAAATTTTTTTGGGGTGGGGAATGTTTTTAGTTCCAAGATTTCTATTGTACTGCTTGTAACTTTGAAATTTTTAACATATTTTGGTAAATTTTGAATGTAAGTGGAATTACTAATGGTTGCGTTTCTGTACTTAATTAAGCATTTTGGTGCTATACTTACAGGACCCAGTTACTATATTTATATCTCTTCTTGATATACTTTGATTTTGTTGCTATACTCATGTCTTTTCTTGCTATATCTTTAGTATTTTAATGCTATACTTATGTCCTTTCATGCTATACTTTTAGTCTTTTTCTGCTACACTTTCATTTTTAGTATTATAGTTATGTCTTTGCATGCTATACTTTTAATAGTATGTTGCTATAGTTATGTTTTTTTAATGTTATACTTTTAGTGTTATGTTGTTATACTCTCAGTACAATGCAATCTTCGAACTAAAGTGACCCCCACAAAAATTTTGGTATTTGCAAAAACACATTGAACATTTTGAATATTGTAAAAACATCCTAAAAATTCAAAATTTAGAAAAACACTGAAAATTTTAAACCGACAAACAAAGATAGCAAAAACAAAATACCATGTGGCGTAAACCATGGATTTTTGGTATTTCTATGGTGCTTTTGTTAAAAATAAAATACCATGTGTTTGAAACCATGGTGCTTTTATTGGCTACAACATAAAAAGCAAAACACCACACTTATTTCAAAACACCAAAAAGGTGTTTTATCTTTGGTGTTTTGGTTTTGAGTTTGAGGGGAATAGCTTATATAATATATTAATGATAATATAATAACATATTCACTACTAATATTTAACACTAATATTTAGCATGATGATAATGTATTATATAATACTATGATTATAATATAATAATAATTAATAATAAATGTATTATTAAAATAGTATATATTAATGTATTAATAATAAATAATAATATAGAAATGATATAATACTAATAAAATAGGGAAAATTGTATCCAGCCCCAAAAGTTGAAACTACATGACCGAGCCCTCCAATTATTGAATGTGTATCAGCCCCAAAGCATTACATGATTTGTGTTCGCCCCTCCATCGCCACCTATATACCGAAGTCGATTTTGTAAAACCCAAAATGTCCTTTCTCCTTTCCTGACACGCCCATCTAGTCAACCATTAATGGCGATCCGATGGGGAATTGAGGAAATCTCCTTTTTAATCGGATCATGAGCAATAACTATATAGTATGAGCATGAGCAATAACTATTTGCTTTTGCTCTTCAAAACTCTTCTTGTCCTAAAATTCTCGCCATTACTCCTTCGCCATTACTCCTTCTACCTTCCCTTCATAATGGTCGAGAAGGATATCATCTCATGGTCTCATCAGTGACAAAGCCGCTTTTAAAGATTAATTCAGAACCACCATGATGGATATCAAATTTAATGCCAGAGGTTAAAAATCCCATATGAGTCTTTATCTTTATCATACAAAGATGAAGCAACATACGGCAACCTCAATTTTCCCATTGAGAACGAAGGTGATCCGCATCTATGATGGAGCATTGCCGCAATGTTGGGTTAAAAGAGATTCACGGAAAGCTACTCAAGTAACAGAGGATTCTTTAATTATCTATGACGAGGAGCAAGATCTAGAAGACCAAAGAAGATCTAGAAGACCAAGAAGTTCAATATTTATGACGCTACATGTTAAGTCAAACGAAGTTTTATGTTAAGTCTAATTTATTGCATGTTAATCAGAAGTCGTTACATGTTAAGTCAAAGACGCTACATGTTAAGTCTAATTTTATTTCATGTTAAGTCTAATTTATTTCATGTTAAGTCTAATTCCAATTGATGTTAAGTCTAATTTTATTTCATGTTAAGTCTAATTTATTTCATGTTAAGTGTAATTCTACTTCATGTTAAGTCTAATTCCAATTGATGTTAAGTCTAATTTTAGTTCATGTTAAGTCAAACGAAGTTTTATGTTAAGTCTAATTTTAGTTCATGTTAAGTCTAATTTATTTCATGTTAAGTCTAATTTTATTTCATATTAAGTCTAATTTATTTCATGTTAAGTGTAATTCTACTTCATGTTAAGTCTAATTTATTTCATGTTAAGTGTAATTCTACTTCATGTTAAGTCTAATTTTAGTTCATGTTAAGTCTAATTATATGATTAGTTTTTAATTATTTGTTTCTATTCAAAATATTTACAAAGACAAAAAATAAAGATTGCCATTTACACATCTACCATTCAGCTAGTCTTTCGATAGGATTCCCAATGATAATCCTACTGTGGACAATGTTATGATGATTGATGACATGATAAACAATACAGAGGATTCCCGCTGTGGCACAATGCTTTAACTAAGGAGGGACAACGATTTGATGGGGCCAAAGAATTAAGATTAGCTTTGCAATACTATTCGTTTGCTAAAAATTTGAGTATGATTTTGAAAAGAATGAACCAAAGCGTATTCGAGTTTATTGCCGGTTTAAGAAAACCAAAAGTTGCCCATGGATGTTATTTGCCTCTCCACCTAAAGATGAAAATAGACTTGAAATAAAAAAGTTCGTGAACAATCACACTTGTGGTCAGCATGGCAATAATGCCGGTCAACGTAGGGCCTCCCGACAATTCATTGCACCCAATTACAACCCATGTTAAAGGACCGGCAATATACTCTATTGATGTAAAGAAGGAGCTTTTAAGTTCCTTTGGGCTAAGGGTCGAGTATAGTAAGGTATGGTGGGGTAAAGAAAGAGCACAAGAATAATTATACGGTGATGCTCATGAGTCCTATGATCAATTACGATGGTAAAGTATCTATCCTATACAAATTAATTTTATGAATGGAATGTAAGTCATTACACCGCATGTTAATTCTATTTCACCGCATGTTAATTCTATTTCACCGCATGTTAATTCTATTTCACCGCATGTTAATTCTATTTCATTGCATGTTAATTCTATTCAACTGCATGTTAATTCAATCTCACTTCATGTTAATTCTATTCCATTGCATGTTAATGCTATTCAACTTCATGTTAATTCAATCTCACTTCATGTTAATTCTATTCCATTTCATGTTAATTATATTACACTTCATGTTAACTCTATTCTACTTCATGTTAAGTCTAATGCATTTCATGTTAGTTCTATTTATTCCAACTTGATTCCGTGATGTCGTTAATTCTAGCACTTTTTCTTAACATGAAATTTAGGTATGTAGAAAATGTTAAGGAGACAAATCCGTGTAGCTATATTCATGTTGAACAAAATGAGGGAAGGTTTACAAGATTATTCATTTGCTATGCCGCTTGCATAAATGATTTTTTGGTTGTCACCACTTATATTTTGGATGGGACCTTCAAAGATCGATTCAAAGGAATACTCCTCACTACTGTATCATAATGATGAAAATCGGGATATTTCCACTAGCCTATTGCATATGCATCAAGAAAATAACGTTAACCGAAGTGGTTCTTACAAGGTTTTATGTCAATACTTTATCTTTCTAGGCTATCTTTATACTATTTTGAGTCATGTTAAGTATAATTTCATTTCCTGCCTCTTGCTTATTCTCTTAGTGGATCTCTCTTTCTATCATTACATATTGCCTTGGAAAGAGTATGAAGTTTTTCTAACACCTTATTATCATACAATACAGCTGCAAAATTGGTGAGGGATATTATTGGACCATGCAACAGGTTTAGTTATTGGTGAAACTGCCGTTGTAGGGAACAGGGTTTCACTAATGCAGGCAAGTATGAACTCTCTATTCTTGCATGACCGAATAGCACTATAGGGTCTTTGTGTCGTACACATTTTGACTAGATCATGGCTATTGAGATGCTTCTTGTGCATAATATTTTGACAGTGTACAAACCTCTCTTTCATTCACGTTATGCCCCTCCCCCCACCCCACCCTATTAGAAAAGCCGCAATAGCTACAAGATACGCACTACAGCTGCTACCTACCGCCTACAAGACTCTACCAATCCAGACTCACCTATCGCAATCAGAAGCAAGATCAGAGCAACAAGTGCTCACCTACCACAAACGCATCTACAAATAGCCCCCTAGGCGTTAAGTTCAAATCATCCCAAAAATCCCAGAAACAACAACTCCTCTACATATAGAAGTGAGAGAAAATAATAGAGAGAGTATCTCCTTGTAAAAGAGAGATTGTAATCCTCCTAAATTTTTTCTCATAGTAAATTCTTCTATCATTGCCTGTGGTTTTTACCCCAAATTCATTTAGGGGGTTTTCCACGCGAAACTGTTCTTTATTACTTCGGCACTATTTTAGCTGCGACTGCTCTATTGGGCTCTGGGTTTGTCCCAACAAGTGGTATCAAAGTCTGACTTAGGATATTTATATCTGCTTATCGTATGCTCTGTGGCTGCCACCAAAGATGGATCCTTCACATCAGAAAATAAGCTAGATATCATTTACTCTCTGAAAGGTACTGGGCACTATTCACAAGTACGGTATTGTTCATAAGTACGGTTACTATTCACGAATACTGGTACTGTTCATAAATACGGTACTGTTCACGTGAGATAGTAAGGAGTTGCTGTTCGTGGTAAAAGCAATGGCGGTAAAGTTCGAGAACTTCAAGATCGAGAAATTTAACGGGAGTAATTTCTCGTTGTGGAAGTTGAAGATAAAGGCTATCTTGAGAAAGATAATTGTTTAACGGCCATCCGTGAAAGGCCTACGGACATCACGATGATAAGAAGTGGAACGAAATGGACGGGAATGCTATAGCAAATCTCCATCTGGCATTAGCAGACGGGGTGTTGTCCAGCATAGAGGAGAAGAAGACAGCAAAGGAGATCTGGGACACTCTAACAAAGCTATATGAGGCGAAATCCCCGCACAATAAAATCTTCTTAAAAAGAAGACTTTACACTCTCCGGATGGCGGAATCTACATCGGTGACCGACCACATCAACACCCTAAACACATTGTTCTCCCAGCTCACAACGTTGGGACATGCAATCGGTGTGAATGAACTTATGAGCTTCTACTTCGAGTCTACCGACTCGTATGATCAACCTCACAAATAACGCCCCTTGAGAAGCTAGTTTTCGACGCTGTGCCGGCCGCTCGGAGGAAGAAAATCGACGCAAGAACAAAGAAGACAGGTGGCAAGTTCACGCCTAGCGGAGGCCTTATCGGTGACGAGAGGAAGATTAACGAAACCAGGCTCCAGTGGGAGTCATGCTTGTGGTAGATCAAAGTCAAGGAGTAAGAAGCATATTAAATGCTACAACTGTGGCAAGAAGGGGCACGTCAAGTCGGAGTGTTGGCACAATAAGAAGAGTAGTGATAAAAAGTCTTCAGAGCCATCAACATCTCAAGGATGCGTTGTCAGCACATCAGACGATGGTGAAATCTTATACAGTAGAGCAAACAATGTTGATGAAGGCAGGAAGAGGTTTGCTGATGTCTGGCTTTTAGATTCAGCAGCTTCTTGGCACATGACCTCCCGGAGGGAATGGTTCCAGAAATATGAACCTATCTCAGGGGGTTCTCGTATTCATGGGCAATGATCATGCTTTGGAGATCCGTGGTATCGTAATCGTTAAAATTAAAATGTTTGATCGGCACAATACGCACTATTCAAGATGTGCGATATGTGAAGGGCCTGAAGAAGAATCTATTATCTTTAGGACAATTAGATGAACTGGGATGCAAGACCCATATAGAAAATGGGATCATGAAAATTGTTAGAGGAGTGCTTGTAGTGATCAAAGGAGAAAAGATAGCTGCAAATCTATACATGCTCAAGGGAGAGGCTCTGCAGAAAGCTGATTCATGTGTGGCGTCAACCAACCGTGGAGAAGAAGAAATCATGATGTGGCACCGTAAACTAGGCCACATGTCAGAACGAGGTTTGAAAATTCTCCCGTCGAACCTACTTCGGGCTCAAATCGGTAGCTCTTTCGTTCTGTGAGCATTGTGTTACAAGCAAGCAGCATCGGTTGAAGTTCAACACATCGAGTTCTAGAAGCAATGCTATTCTGGAACTGGTTCATTCTGATGTATGGCAAGCACCAGTTACATCTATGGGAGGTGCGAAGTATTTCGTGTCCTTTATTGAAGACTATTCCTGGAGATGTTGGGTGTACCCTATCAAAAAGAAGGCGGATGTATTCTCAGTCTTTAAAGCTTACAAAGCACGAGTCGAGCTTGAATCTGATAAGAAGATCAAGTGTTTGAGGTCAGATAATGGGGGAGAATATACAGACAGAGAATTTCTAGCATTTTGCAAATAAGAAGGCATCAAAAGACAATTCAGTACGGCGTATACTCCACAATAAAATGGAGTAGCGGAGCGGATGAACATAACTCTGTTGGAAAGAACCAAAGCAATGTCAAAACCGCACGGATAAAGTCTTTTGGCGAAGAAACCGCCTGTTATGTAGTGAATCGATCTCCATCAACCGCAATACAATTGAAGACGCCGATGGAGATGTGGCCTGACAAGCCAGCTGATTATTCTAACCTCCATATATTTAGAAGTCCAGTGTACGTAATGTACAACGCCCAAGAAATTACAAAGTTGGATTCAAAATCCAGGAAATGTATATTCTTAGGGTATGTTGATGGAGTAAAGGGGTATCGCCTGTTGGATCCCACTACCCGCAAGGTTATCATCAACAGAGATGTTATCTTTGTAGAGAACCAACTGCAAAGAGAAGAGAAAGAAAGCGTTCTCGGAAAGACTCGGAGATCGTAGATATTCGTGTGGAAAATGATCAAGATTCTTCAAGCAAAGACCGGGCATGATGTACAAGAACCGGCCGAGGATCCGAAGTTCAAGGTCAACTCGTGAGAGAAGACCACCGCCGACTCTGAGTATATTATGGAGAGTAACGTTGCATACTGTCTTCCAACGGAGGATGGAGAGCCATCAACTTTCCATGAAGCTGTAAGCAGTACAGACGCATCTTTGTGGATGACAGCAATGTAGGAAGAGATCGAAGCTCTCCAGAAGAATAAGACTTGGGAACTTGTGTCACTACCATAAGGAAGGAGGACCATTGGAAACAAATGGGTCTATAAGATCAAGCGAAATGGCGATGATCAAGTGGAGCGATATCGTGCTAGATTGGTGGTCAAAGGATATGTTCAGAAAGAAGGTATTGATTTTAATGAAATATTTTCTCCGTAGTTCGACTACAACATTCGAGTAGTCCCGGCGATGAGCCAGATTTGACTTACATCTAGAACGACTAGATGTGAAAACAACATTTCTTCATGGAGATCTTAAAAAGAAATTTATATGCTCCAACCGTAAGGTTTTGAAGAAAAGAAAAGAGAACTTGGTTTAGTGCTAAACAAATCTCCTGACGGCCTAAAACAGCCGAGGTGTTGGTACAAGAGATTTGATTCATTCATCATGAGCCTTGGATACAATGACTCAATTCGCACCTTGTGCATATTTCAAGAGGTTTGGCGAAAATAACTTTGTTATTTTGTTGTTGTATGTTGACGACATGTTGGTTGCAGCCCCAACAAAGATCGATCAAAGAATTGAAGGCTCAATTGGCTAGAGAATTTGAAATGAAGGATTTAGGATCTGCAAACAAGATTCTAGGGATGCAAATTTACCGAGATAGAAATAATAGAAAGATATGGCTTTCTCAAAAGAATTATTTGAAGAAAATCTTGCGGCGCTTCAACATGCAAGATTGTAAGCCAATTTCTACCCCACTTCCTGTTAATTTCAATTTATCCTCCAATATGTGTCCTAGCAAAGGAAGAAAAGAGGATGGAGATGTCTCGAAAATCGTATGCATCGCCAGGGAAGTTTGATGTTTGCTATGATTTGTACAAGACCGCATATTGCACAAGCAGTGGGAATGGTTAGTCGATACATGGCGAATCCTGGTAAAGAGCATTGGAATGCTGTAAAGAGGGTTCTAAGATACATCAAAGGGACCATAAATGTTGCATTATGTTATGGGGATCCGATTTTATTGTCGTGGATATGTTGATTCGATTATGCAGCGATCGTGATATTAGCAAATCCACCACAGCTATGTGTTTGCACTTGCCGCGAGTCAGAAGTCGGGTTTCAAACCGCAGTCGCTTGTGACTACTTCAACAACGAAGCGTAATATGTAGCCTACACAAGCTAGTAAAGAGGCGATATGGTTGAAGATGGTCTTTGGAGGAACTTCGGCCATGAACAAAAGAAGATTTCTCTATTTTGTGACAGTCAGAGTGCTTTGCATTTGGCAAGAAATCCAGCCTTTCATTCAAAGACCAAACAAATTCGAGTTTAGTACCACTTCATTCGTGAGAAAGTGGAGGAAGGAACCGTGGATATGCAGAAAATTCACACCAAAGACAACCTAGCAGATTTTTTAACAAAAGCAATCAATACCGACAAGTTTATTTGGTGTAGATTCTCTCGTGGTCTGACAGAAACGTAAGCAGCATGGAGATGACAAAATAGAAAGAATGGTGTGAAGATATGATTGATACTCAATCAAATCTTCAAGTGGGAGATTGTTAGAAAAGTCGCAATAGCTACCGTAGCCGCAATTGCTACAGTACCACCTACCAGCTACAATACCTACCAACCGCAGACTCACTTACCGCCACTGTAGTAGTACTGTAGCAAATACTGTAGCAATTACGGCTACTGTAGCTATTGCGGCTTTTCTAACACACCCCACCCCACCCAATTCCAAAAAACACACCTAACCACCCCAAGGGAAAAAAAAGGAAAGAAAACAAGAAAAAAGACACCATCACCACCCAGCCTTTTCTTCTGCCTCCCATCCTCTCTCTTGGCATACACATGTCTGCATGTGCATTTCACTCGAAGTATTCAGGTTACTGCATATTTAAATGTAACAATCTTAAAGTGTATGGCTTAAGCTTTGTTCATAATCTGAGGTGGTTCATGGTTTCCTGATGCTGAATTTCGTCTTAAAAAGCTCAATTATCTGAATAGTATCATGGATATTAAGATTTCAATCAAATTACCAATCTTTTCAGAAAATATGTAGAAATTGATAGTATGTAGAACTACTATCATATGATAATGTGTGGATGTGTTATGTAGACTGTAAGGAGTTGTACTGATATGTTATCTCCTCCATGCGATGCATATCCAGCCACATGTTCTGTAAGCGCGTACAAGGCAAGGTGTGTGTGTGTGCATTATAATTTACTTTTTATCTGGGTTAAACCATAAGGAGCAGTATTGATTCGAGCAGTTTCATTTCTTTTACGTAATCTGGGGTTAGTTTTTGTCAACTATGTTATTTGTATATTTTCTCATAGTGATATAAGCATATATGCTAGCTACCTCTCCAGAGCATTATATGATGTTTGTTGACCTGAAAAATTTTATCTTTTTGGAACTGCTGAAGAACTGGTTTTTGGTATGTTGGAATATATGCACACAGGGTGTTACATTAGGAGGAAGTGGCAAGCAAGTTGGAGACCGGCATCCGAAAATTGGCCAGGGTGCTCTTATTGGAGCTGGTGCAACCATTCTTGGTAACATAACTGTAGGAGAAGGTGCCATGATTGCTGCTGGTTCGCTTGTACTGAAACATGTTCCTCCTCACAGGTTAGCTAAATCCCATTTCAATTGCTTGATGAAATCACCCGCTAGCATGGGCGATTCATCAATTGTTTTCTTGCCATGAGCCATGTACAGGAAGTTGCCCTTTGTTCTTTACTGTCACTATGTAATAATGTTTTTCTGTAGCTTTACATATGTGCTAAACTAATAGTGCTGAAAAGTTTCTTTTTCTCCATCTACTCTTTGTTGACAAAAAAAAAAAAGCATGTCTGCTGGTAATCCTTCCCAAGTTGTCAGATGGGTGGAAGAGAAAGACCCATCCTTAACTATGAAACATGGTTAGTGTATTAAGAATCATTTGATTTTCCATTTTCAATTTGAAAATGCAAATTCTATGTCCTTATGAGCTTATATTTTTATATTTATTACATCTAATGTAACTTATTCTATCAAATTGCAGATGCAACAAAGTATTGTTTCGAACAGTTAACTGTTAGGTCTTCCAAGGTGAACTCTAATGGTGAGTCTAAATTTCACATGAGATAATTGCTCAAGAAAATTTTAGCAACACCTCGTAATAGTTTCAAAAGCACATTTATCGTGAGAATATAGGATAAAGTTTCTCAACAATCCTGTAAAAGTCGGGATGTAGAAAAGTTGTGTTGCATATTTCTTTTCTTAATGGTTCTGTGGGGGATAATTGAGCACATAACATAGAACGCTGAAAGTTTAGTCTTGCAGTCGATTATTATGGTCAAGGGTAAGGCGAGCGAGAAACCAGCAGGCTTAGATTTTTAATACAGGCATCTTATTGTTGCAGAAAATTGTTAACTTCCTTACTAATCATCTTGTTCTACGAACTAAAACCTTCCAAATTTACTGCTAAACCTCAATAAATGTGCTCATGACCATAAAAGGCTTCTAATAATAATCTTAAGTTCGAGGTAGGTCGACTATGAAATGCCCTCTGAATTTTACAAAAATAACTATTATCGTACTTTATGCAGCACTGTAACCCTCAAAACTTTCACATAATCATGTCCATGTTTTTGGGTTGTTCACATGATTACGGACCAATATATCCCCTTTGGTTCTCCAGTCATTCACCTTCTTCATCTCCTCACCTGTCTCTAAACATGGAAAGAGAAGGAAAAGAAAACCTACATATGTTATAAGCTGCTATGTCCCATCCCATGGATGATGACTAATGGACCAAACTTGTAAAGTTAAGTTGTCCATGCTGTTCTTTCCATTGCAGGCTCTTTATCTTTATGATTATCCCAGTGTTTCTTTTCGCAGGAACATTACTGGAAGATAAAGCAGTGAACGGGAAAGCTAGATTCTGAGTCTACTGCATGCCTATGCTGTATTGACAAAGGTTTGTTCACTATCTCAATAATTCACTTGTTGATTTTAAACATTTAAAACATTAGTATTTAACTTTGCACATTTTACCAGAATATTCTTTTTCTTGCCCGTGTATTTGATTTTTGTTCTTATTCTATTTGCAGGTTGTACACCCGCATTGGTTTTCTGGGGTTCTTCTTTGTCAATTGTAATACGGGGAGATTCATACTTTGGGCTCCAAAGATTGTATTGTGATCATAGTTAAGTATGTTTAAGACATCAGTAGGCACCTGTAGATAATATTCATCATCTCGCTACGCATGAATAAGCACTTGGGTAATTTGGCGTCAATTATCTTGTTGCTTTTCATTCCCCAATGTTTGTACATAGAGGATCTATTAGATCCATTTGTAGACAACCTAGATTTTTCTGTCCTCCCAATTACTACTACAACTTGCATATCGAAGTTTCAGCTTCTGTGTTCTTTCTTTGAGATCTAAGAATGTGTGCTTTTCATGGCTTACTGCATCATGATTATGTTTTAATTTATTTGATGACATTATGTTTATCGTATCGATAATTTGTAACCTAATACGCTCTGACATCTCTTTTATCTATAATGTCGAAATCATTCTTTTGTGCAAAGTATTTTTGAATAGGGCTACTCAAGATACTAAAAGCAAAATTTCGACCACGGACACTGTAAAGGAACGCACAACCCTTTTACTGTCAAATTTTATCTTAACTTTTGTTTAAGAGTTTGGAATATTCTCTGCATGATTAATATATAGTGCGTGGTCCTCATCAAGTAATTTTTCCTCTCAAATTATTTTGTGAAGATAATTTGGAAACAGTGTGACAAATAAAGATGATAAGCTACTCTGTAAACCCTTATTTTTTCAGAGGGTTTTTCCTTTAAACCCAAAGTTTTACCCTAATTTATTTCTAAACCCATGTTATTTTATTTATACCTATAAATCCAAACAACTTTGTGTATTTATCTTTAACCCCTATCTTCCAGATACACTACACAACTATGTAGTCCCCCAGTAAAATTTTTTTAAAAAAAATCCCATTTTATCCCTTTCTCTCCCTCCACTCTCTCTCTTTGCCCTCTGAAAATTTTTGGAGTTTGCAGAAAACATTCTAAAAGTTTTAAATTGCAAAAAACACCCTAAACCTTTAAAATTTATAAAAATATCATAAATTTCAAACACTCAAAAGTATAGTGAAAAATTAGGAATTATAAACAGCCCCCAAAAATTTAAAACTGGCAAAAAGCACCCATAATGTTTTCAAAAAGCAAAAAACACCCTCAAAAAATTTAAAATGTACAAAAACGCCCTGAGAAGATAAAACCTTAAAAACATGTGTTGCTTGTAAATGTTTATAAGTTTTGATCTTTTTAGGGTGTTTTTGTAAGTTTTAGGGTACTTGACTACTTTCGCACTTGTTGAAACTTTCAGGGTGTTTTCTCCAAATTCTAAATTTTTCTAGGGGTTGTTTGTTATTCCTAGATTTTTAGCGTGCTATTTGTAGGTTTGAAGTTTTACGGTGTTTTTTGTAAATTGTAAATTTTAAGGTGTTTTTTTGCAATTCTCAAAACATTTAGGGTGATTTTAGCAAATCCCAATAAATTTTTTTGGGGTGGGGATGTTTTTAGTTCCAAGATTTCTATTGTACTGCTTGTAACTTTGAAATTTTTAACATATTTTGGTAAATTTTGAATGTACGTGGGAATTACTAATGGTTACGTTTCTGTACTTAATTAAGCATTTTGGTGCTATACTTACAGGATCAAGTTACTATATTTATATCTCTTCTTGATATACTTTGATTTTTGTTGCTATACTCATGTCTTTTCTTGCTATATCTTTAGTATTTTAATGCTATACTTATGTCCTTTCATGCTATACTTTTAGTCTTTTTCTGCTACACTTTCATTTTTAGTATTATAGTTATGTCTTTTCATGGTATACTTTTAATAGTATGTTGCTATAGTTATGTTTTTTTAATGTTATACTTTTAGTATTATGTTGTTATACTCTCAGTACAATGCAATCTTGGAACTAAAGTGATCCCTCCCCCACAAAAATTTTGGTATTTGCAAAACACATTGAACATTTTGAATATTGTAAAAACATCCTAAAATTCAAAATTTAGAAAAACACGCTGAAAATTTTAAACCGACAAACAGCATAGCAAAACAAAATACCATGTGGCAGAAACCATCGATTTTGGGTATTTCCATGGTGCTTTTGTTAAAAATAAAATACAATGTGTTTGAAAACCATGGTGCTTTTATTGGGCTACAACATAAAAAGCAAAACACCACACTTATTTCAAAACACCAAAAAGGTGTTTTATCTTTGGTGTTTTGGTTTTGAGTTTGAGGAATATCTTATATAATATATTAATGATAATATAATAACATATTCACTACTAATATTTAACACTAATATTTAGCATGATGATAATGTATTATATAATACTATGATTATAATATAATAATAATTAATAATTAATGTATTATTAAAATAGTATATATTAATTTATTAATAATAAATAATAATATAGAAATGATATAATACTAATAAAATAAATATTATATTATATAAATACTATAATATTATTAATGTTTTAATAAATTAGATATAATAAATTAATAATTACTATATGTTAGATAATAAGTAATAACTCCTCAAAAATAATGAATAAATATATTAAATATGAAATACAATTAATATATTAATAATTTATTATATAATAAATAATAATATGTTGTATACCAAAATAATAATAGAATAATATATTATATATCATATTACTTTTAATAAATTTAATATAATACATAACAAATGTGATAATAAATATATATATTAAATATGAAATACAATTAATATATTAATAATATATTATATAATAAATAATAATATGTTGTATAAAAAATAATAATAGAATAATATATTATATATCATATACTTTTAATAAATTTAATGTAATACATAACAAATGTTAATATATTATACAATAATAATATAATAATAATATAATATATAATAAATAATAGAATATACTATACTATACGAAAAATGAAATATAATAATATAATATTTTATACTATATTGTATTGCATTATAATTAATATTAATATATAATAATGTAAAGTAGTAATGTTATAGTATATCAATTACATTATATTCTATTATATGAATTTCAGTTATTAATAATGTATTTAATACTAATGTTATAAAGAGTGGCCATGGTGTTTTCAAAACACTTTTGGAGAAAAACACCTTGGTGTTGTGTTTTCTTAGAAAAACACCACAACAAAATCATCATGGTATCCAAACTTATCCTAGGAATTACAAACATCCCCGGAAGAATTTATAATTTACAATAAACATCCCGAAAGTTTTAAAATTATAAAAACACCCTAAAAATTTTACAAAAACATCCTTAAAAGATCAAAACTTTCAAAAATTACAAAAACTACCTATATCTAAGTTTTGATCTTTTTGGGTGTTTTGTTAAATTTTAATTTTGAGGGTATTTTCGCAATTTTAAAACTTTTAGGATATTTTCGGCAAATTCTAATTTTTCAGGGGTTTGTAATTCCTAGATTTGCAGTCAAAGTTTTAGGATATTTTTATAAATTTTGAAATTTGAGGGTATTTTTGCAATTTAAAAGTTTTAAGGTGTTTTCTATAAATTTTAAAAATTTTCAGATGGCAAAGATAGAAAAGAGAATTGGGAGTAAAATGGAGTTTTAAAATTCGGGAGCACATAGTTATGTGGAGACAAATACACAAAGTTGATTGGGTTCATAGGTACAAGTAGAACTATTTGGGTTTAAAAGTAATTTAAAGGCAAAAACCACTTTTTAAACAAAAATCATTCAAAATAGAAGGCATGTTATGAATTAAACGATTAGATGGGTAATTAGATTGTTGCTGGTTTTTCCGAACGTAATGCTTCGAGAGTTCAAACTTACTAGGAGTAAAATGGGGTTGTTAAACTTTTGTTAGTATGAGTGAATACGTAATGCTCATGAGGTGAAGGCAAAACAGTTACCAACCGATCTTCGCATGTGATGCCGTCACAAATTGTAAAAATTCACCTAGAAGAGTGCGCTTTTCAAAGCACAATGAAAACAGATCGCGTCAAAGTGAACAATGAATAATATCGGCACGTCCAGTGCTGTTACCATCATAAAATGACAATAATAAGAGTCAAAGAGGATACAATTTTCAACTACTTCTGATTTTTTTTTTTTTCCTTTTTCTTTTCTTTTTCTCATGAAATACGTGCATTCTTGTTCTTGCACAAGATCCAGAACTCACATTTTCCTTGCAAACATAAGATGAACATAGCAGACAACATATACATATGAGAATAAGTCAATCGGATAGACATTTTATGACACAAGTTGCCTCAGTGGAGTGTAATATTACGACAACCAAAGAACAACAGGATAAGGAAACATAAAAGCTTTGCTTGAATGGCGACACGATAACTCCATCCTGCAGAAGAAGGAAAAGAAATGGTTACACAATGTCAGCAACAAAGTAAACAAGATCAAAGTTGATTCACATCCAAATTGACCTCCAAAGAATAAATAAGCATTTTTCATAAAAACAAAATAAGAGTTGCTAGACATCCAATTAGACATTGAAAGAATGTATAAGCATTTTACACAAATATACTGTCTAATAAATATTTCAGGTTACGAATTCTGATTTGTTTCATTCACTGCATAGGATTCTGAAACAAGTCATGAAGCAATCTATATGGTATAATAAACAAGTCATAGAAGCAAGCACCAACTTTGAAGTGGCAGCTGCCCGAAATGCATGTGTCTAATACTATATCAAGTGCTTTTAGAACCATTAAGATTTATAAACCATCAATTCATGTGATAGTTAATCAGTGAATTATGCAGAAGACATGACATAAGACGGTTCTTAACAAGGAAAGAGCAACACCCTCCAATTTTGAGATCGATGCAGGATAGAATTATTTTCACTAACCAATTTATGAAGGGAATATATGAGCTACAAGTAAAGACCTATGTTTATGCATAACATTTCAAATAGGCAGCAAAACTTGATACAGTTGGGATCATAGTAGCAGTTATAGTCGAGAGTGTAGTAACTAGACAAACACAAATTATCCGAATCTCAATAATCAAATAAAATGATAAAGGTTGGATGGAAGAAACCAAAAAGTTAGAGAACCAACTCAGTAAACATATGTTTGAAAAAACATAGTTGCACCTTCCCATGGTTACCAGCTCCTATAACAGTAGAATAGGCTGCAGTAAACTTTATTGGAAGTTTCAGGGGTAAAAAAAAACCCCCTTGAGGTCTTTCCAGAAATTTAAACATTTGACTCATATTACCATAAAAAAAGGTATAATTTTAGAGTGTTACATAATGCCCTCTACAATTGCAAGTTCCTGCACTACTTATGGTCATAGTTATGACTCTAATATAAATCTGATTATCGGAGTATTTGAATTTTACAAATTTTATTACATTACTAGGATCCATTAAAATGAGTGTACTTTGCACATAGCATTTATAATTTTATTTATTGCACAGAAGTCCTTCATTTTCCAGATTGAATACTGTGAATTTATTATATATTTGCATGTTATAAGGATTTAATAAAATAAATTCACAGGGTTTTTCATTCAAAAGAACCAGTAAACTTATTTAATTACTATTGGTCCTTATAAAATGAAATAAAGTTGAAAACTTAATCTTATCTTTTATCTTATTGGCTATTAGTGTCAATCCCCTAGAAGGTCAGAAGTTATTCAACACTGGACTCTACTTCTTAGTTCAACAGTCGAGGGTTATAGAATGCTAGATTTGCATGCATCATTCAACAACAAAAAGAGGGGAGGAGGGAAAACAATAAGAAAATGTTTGGAGGCTATCGGTCCTAAAAAGTAAGGATGATGGAAATCAATACGTAGCCTAGATTGTATTACACTGTTCTGCCTGAAGAAAAAAGAGCATAATTTGCTTCACAAGAAGAAAACTGAAGCCATTCTGCAGGGTAATTTTGTAATTGTGGGGCTTGGCCAGATGCTGAGTATTGGAAACAAGCGCTACATCATATGCATTGTAATAATATAATCAAATGGGTACAATTTCTCATTGCAACTATCGGTGAGCATTCCCAAGTTTACAATGCGAGTTTAAGACATCCTGCTCTAACATGAAGAGTACGGTGAGTACCACAAATGCATCTTTTCAAGGATGTAGGTGAGAAGTAAGAACTAAACCTTATGCCATTTAGCAAGACTGAAACTCAAACCATTTAGCAAAGAGTAAACTTAAGCCATCGACAAGAATAAAATTTCAACCATTTGGATCATTTCTTGATAGTACAATCAAAATAGCCTATTTTTCATTATAAATATCAATGGGCATTGTCATGGTTACTTACTGTTGGGGACAACTGCAAACAAAAGATGTCCATACAAATATAGAGAAATAACAAAACTATGCAAACAGTAGTAACAAAGAGAACATCATGCAAGGATTTAACATAGTTCCATTGATATCTTGACCTACATTTACAAGCAAAACAAAGAGAATTCACTAATCAAAGAGGAGATTACAACGAAAGTCACTCTCTAATCTTACTACCAAAACCCACAAAGAGAATATACAATAAAAAATTCAAGAACTCTCTTGTTCATTTCCCCACTTCTCTTGCACTTCACACTCTTCATCCTCACACTAACCCCTTTTGTAATGAACTCATCGTAACGGAAAATAAACAATTTCGTGTAACAGTGGGGCTACTAGTTGGTGGAATAATATCCTAATTTTCATATTACTTTTCAAATACTAAATGTGGTAAGAGGAGAGTTCAAATTGAGTTTTTCTTCTTCATATTTAAGGCACAACAAACGCATGGTGATTAACAAATCTCCAATTTGACTTGAATATAATAAATCTTCTATTTGTCCTAGTTGTCTCTCAAGAAGCTCCTAATAAGCTTAACCTTCACTTTGTTAAACTTCAATCAATTCAAGACAATGCTCAAACTTGTGCAAGGATACGATCTTCTCATCATATCTTTTGGATTATCCACAATACCAATTTTCTCAATCCTGATCACTCCAATTTTTCTTATAAAATGATTATTGATATCTATATGCTTGGTTCTTTCATGATGCATTTGATGTTCGTCAAATGTATTGCACTCTGTATATCACAAAACACTATAGTACTGCCTTGGTGTAAGCTGAGATCTTCAATAAAACATCTCAACAAAATAGCTTTTTTCACTGCTTCTGTCATTGCTATAAACTCAGCCTTTGAAGTAGACAGAGCAAGTGTTGAGTATGGAGTCGCTACCAACTAATGACAACCTGAAAGAGTGACTACATAACCTGCAAAGGATCATCTCTCATCTAAATCGCCCTCAAAATCTAAAAAAATAATCATGAATTCTGCAATCTGAATTTGTATTCTTGTCAAATACAAACCAATGCTAGTAGATTCTCTCCAATATCTAAGGATCCATGTCACTGCCTCAAAATAGACCTTTTCAAGTTTATCCATACACCAACTCACAACACTGTTTGTATGTGAAATATCTCAATAGATACATTATGCTTCCTACTCCACTGGTGTAAGGAACACAAGACATATACTATTCTCCTCAATCTGAGATAAATCTGTTGAAGACGAAAACCAGCAACAAGTGGAGTTTTCACAGGATTGGCATCGAGCATGCCAATCTCTAATACCTTCTCGTATATTTCTCCTAAGATAGATAATTTTCCTTATTGTTTGCTCCAATGAATCTCCATTCCTAAGGGTCAGTTTGGCAAATTGCACAAAGCTGGGCCAAGACTAGTCCTGGCCCAATTTTGTACTAAACTGATTTTCATTTGGACCAGCCCCCCTTGGTCCAAATGAAAACTAGTTTAGTGTCACTATTTGGGCTTAAAAAATAGAGCCAGGTCTAGCCCAAAAATTTGACAAACAAGAAACAATACAAAATTGAGCCAGATTCAGTCCTGGCCCAATTTTACAAAATAGCCAAATACACCCTAAGGCTCCCAAATCTTTCATCTCAAACTCCTTGAGTTGAGATTTCAACTCACAGACTTCTGACATGTTTTTAGCAACAATTAACTTGTCATCAAAACTTTAAAAGCAAATATAAAAAATAACTATTTGTTAATCACCTTGTTTATGGTGTGTTAAATATGAAGAAAAACTCAATTTGAATTATGTACTTACCATAATTAACATGTACAGATTAGTATGAAAATTAGGGTACTATTCAACCAACCATTAGTCCCACTATTGCACTAACACAATGGTATATTTCACACTAAGAAGAGTTCATTATAACAGGAAACTTAAGCATGAGGACGAAGAGTATGAAGTAGAAGTGGACTGAGTGAACAAGAGAGTTCTTGGGTAAATTACACTTAACTACCTTATTGTTTGCCCGATATTGCACCAATGTACCCCTCATTTAAAACCTTACATTTAAATACCCTAAATTTTCTAAAAGTTGAACTTTAATACTCTAAAGTTTCCAATGCCATGCAAACGTGAGAATTTCCCCCAAAAAATTCTCATGCGACACTCGCATGCTAATTCTAGAATGTATTAACCCTTATTTTTTATTAACTCTATTGTTAAACCTGTCAAAATCCC
The DNA here is from genome assembly GCA_012295165.1 of Asparagus setaceus. NCBI lineage: Eukaryota > Viridiplantae > Streptophyta > Magnoliopsida > Asparagales > Asparagaceae > Asparagus > Asparagus setaceus. The sequence goes on along the minus strand of CM022702.1, from coordinate 46,663,745 downwards.
ATGTTAAGATGGAATTAGGGTAACTTTAAAATAGGATTTTGATATGTTTCACAATAGTTTTAACAGGAAATAAAGGTTAAAATGTTCTAAAATAAGCAATTGAGTATCACATGAGAATTTTTGAGTGAAATTCTCAATTTCGCATTCTATTGGAAACTTTAGGATATTAAAATGCAACTTTTAGAAACTTTAGGGTATTTAAGCATAATGTTATAAACTAAGGGTATTTTGGTGGAATATCGGGCAAACATTATGATATTTAAGTGTAAATTACACAGAGTTTTTTGTTGGTTGTTCTCTCTGTGAGTTTTGGTGAGTGAGGTTAGAAAGTGATCTCTTTTGTTGTGATCTTCTTCTTAATTAGTTAATGAACTCCCTTCGTCAACGTTGAAAACGCAGGAAAAAGTAGAAAAAGTGCACATGTTTATATGTGCCTTCCGTAGAGCTAAAGAGGAGGTATTAAGTCCAGGATGCACTTTTCTCTCGCAAAAGCGCGATGCAAAGCGAAAAAGACAAAAGCAAGTCGAAAGTGGAAAAAGAGGTGTAGACCGCTTTTAAATAACAAATTCGAGTGAAATGAAAAGTGGAGTGGATGATATTTGCAAATCGAAGCCAAATCCCGCTCCACTTAAAATACCCCCATTAATCATCTGATTCCTCTTTGCCCTATTTCGTAGCCCAAAAAAACCATAAATTGGAGGCGGGAAAAAAGTCTCTCGTCTCTTCCCTCTCGGCGACCACGATAACACCTCCTCAACGCTTCACCTTTGTCACCCTTCAACTTCGTATTGTTACCTCCATCAACTACTCTCCTCTTCAACTTCAAACCAAGACCTCTCTCTTCAACTTCATCGAATCCAATGAACAATGAGACCTCAACACGACGAGACCTCTGTAGTTCTCGTCATGTTCTCTCAGTCCTTGCACGAGGACGACACCTTACTCCGATGAGCTAGGCATTGGCAGCAGTTGCGCCATGTGCAGTAGGTAAAAGCTTCTTCTTTTCTTATGTAGTTACCATAGTAAGTTTTAGATGTCACTGATTAGGGTTATGAAGCTAACTGGTATTAAGTTGCATTCATAGTGTTATTATTTATAATGCTAATTAGTATTTGGTAAAATACTAAAAGTATCTTAGTGTCTCAAGTTTATTTCATTGTTTGGAACACTAAACTTAGACCGGAACACTTAACTTTTATGCAATCTGAACTAATGATTAATATGTAATTTACCGAATCATAACTTTTATGTCCAGGTCCAGTTCATAACTTTTATGTCCAGTTCATCAAACATTCAGGTAACATGTGAAATTGTGAATAGTATCATGTGAAATTGTGTCTATTAGGCTATTAGCTCCTATTACTAATTTTACTATTTAATGCCTTATATTGTTTGTTTCCTTTTGTTATCTTGTTGGATTTGATCATGATTCATCGGCTTTAGCTTGCTTAATTTGTGTATTAGATTTGCAACTGTACACATTTAATAGTTTAAGTTGTTTTGTTAAACTTGTTTGTATATTGTTAATCATGTAATAATTCTTTGAATATGTATAATTGCAACATTATTATATAGGATTGCCCTTCACGACGTCTAATCCACTAATAAGTGCATTAATCGTGAGTTTATTAGCTCCCAGAGCTGCCCAAATCTAGACGGCAAGGCTCGAAATTCAGATTAGCTACCACATCAAAACTCCTTCAAATGATACTGGATGGGAGTGGAGATTTTGTCAGTTAGACCCGATAATAAGACAAATGCGGAGTGCAAGCTTTGTGGACATCAATCTAGTGGCGACATTTATCGCCTCAAATGACACAGCTTGCCTGAAAGGCAATGTGAAACGATGTAAGAAGATGACACCTGACATTAAGGCGAGGGCAAAAGAAGCAATTGACTGAACTAAAATGAAGAAGAAAGAGAAGGCAAGAGCTGATGTTGAGCTAGACAGCGTGTCTTAAGTTTCAAGAACAAGGCTTGAGAGAGAAGACATCTCTTTGATCGAAAACAAAGGGTCTCGTGAGTTTGGAACGATCTACCGCATATGTTACATTCTTGCCGGAAGAGCCAATAGATATTCATGGAACAATGATCAGAAACAACAGCTGATGCAACAGAGCGAAGAATAGAAGGGAGTTGGTCCACGAATGAGTTTCTCTTTAGACCTGCGAAACAGGGATTCCTTTTCATGCATTGACGGTTTCTTTGGCAATATGTGTGAAGCTATTGGACAATTTGGTCTTATGTGCCACCCACCATGTATCAGTTAAGAGGGCCTTTATTGAAAAAGGCACTGACATGTACTTTAGCAGGGTTGGAACCACAAAGAAGCCTCGAAAGACTACTGATTAATGCTCATTGATGACAAATTCTTGGACTAATCAGGAGCATAGATCTATGATGAACATGTACGTTCATTCTAATGTGGAGTTAGCTTCTAGAATTTCATAGAATTATTTGTTGCTTCTCATACTTGAGATTTTATTTTTCAATGGATTGGTCGATGCATCAAGATAAGAGCACAATATTTTGTACAAGTTGTCACCGATAATCACTCGACCAACATGACTGCAAAGGATAAGCTGAAAGATTCGAGATCTAGAATCTTATAGAGCTGGGCAGCGCACACAACTAATTACATGCCGCGGGACATTAGAAAATAGATCAAGTTCAAGAATACAATTGAGAGGGTAAAAGGGTACTACTTTTATCTACAACAACCATAGGACTTTGGCTCTTATGCGTGAGTGTCGAAGAAGGATATTCTCAGGTCGAGCATCACTAGATTTGCTAATCCATTCCTCACATTAGAGAGCTTGTTGGAAAGGAGAATCTTATTGCTATGTTTAGTTCTCCGTAGTATCTTAATATGAAGCTATGTTACCAGACATGACAATTTCTGCGCCGTACCCGTGTCCGACACATTTTGGGTACGGCGGCGTACCCAAACGTCTTGGACACGGATGGGTTCAATTTTTTTTCTTTTGAGAAAAAACAATTGGTTCACTTGTTGCTTTAGCTGTTTGAAGGAGAGAAGGAGATGAAGTTATTTCTCTTTTCTTAATTTTTTATCATAAGTGGAAGATGACATCATGTCACATGGGTGTAAAGTAATGGCTATTGACCATGATAACTTTTGTATGTTGAGTGTAGGCTAAAGAGAGGCTAAAAAATGGTGGCATAGAAGTTATTATCATTCAAAAATCCATTAGTAGACAGCTATGAAAGCTCTTTTAGAGGAGATATTCTACTCACCATCTAGAAGGTATTGTTTCTCTTCAAAATGTGAAGCAAAACCAACAAGTGCCTCAACTTCAGCAAGATGTGGACCTTCAATCAAAACTTGAGTTCAATCCAAAGCCGAAGCCTAAGCTTGGGTCAGAAGAAAAAGCAGAACAAGCTCAAAAAATTGATCCAGGCCCGATCTTGAACTCGAGCAAGAAGTGGTACCAGAGAAGAAAATCAATTTAGAGCCCAAGCCTAAACTCGAACATGAAGGAGAGCAAGAACTTGAACTCAAACCGAAAATCGAGTCAAATGTTGATCCAAAACCTGAGCTCGAATTAAGTCCAGAGCCTAAAATTGAGTGAAGTCTAGAAGTCGAATGTAAGAACGATATGCAGTCAAACTCACGGTCCAGGCTAATCCGATTGTTAACTTCAATATCCCACAACCTCCACCGCTAGCTCAATATCGGATCTTACAACTCATCTTGAAGATCCTGCAATACACAACAAAATATTTTTCACCGGACAAGTTAATCATTACACTCTCCCACTATAAAACTCGAGGTCGAGTTTTCTCTAACAAGGAGAGATTTGATGCAAGACGATCGTGGGCCATTTATCACAAAATTTTAAGATTTACTAGAATTTTTTTTATTTTAATAGTATTTGATGTAATCTCCATTTTTTGGCAAGATTTCTTAGGATTTGATTTATGGTTTATCGATCTTCAAACTTTTATTTTGTTAGAGATTTTATTTTTGTTTCCCTTTTATTAGGATTTGATTTGATTTCTAGAATTAGTTTTCTCTATAAATAAAGTTGTAATCCTCTATGAGGAATAGACTTATGAATAAAAATTTGACGTGTTCTTTGGCATGTGATTTGCTACTTTGGGGCGTGAAGTCCTTGCATGTGAGTCCCCTAAGTGTGAATTCTAGTTATTATCTAAACCCTCTTTCTCCTTTCAATTATCCTTCTCAATCAATCTCTTCACAAGAACCCCTCATTGAGAAAAATAATACCTAATACCCCAAAATGGGTTTTATGTTCACGGGTAAACAGTAATACCCATTACTGTTTATCATGGATTACGACATCATTCCGCCAAGCCATCAACGATTTCTCGCCTCTAGATTGAAGCCCTGTGCCCGCTCCCCATCAAAAATGCTAGCATGAAAAGGATTGGTCTGATGCACATCAAATAGCAATTACCTTTATATGTGGTTGAGAAGTATTGCCGTTACAAAATATCTTGTAAAATAAGTATGTCCGACTAGTTGAGTATAAGCCTATACACTAGTATCGTTGCAGAATCATTTTGATATTTGCAGATTCATCCTTATTGACTGACATTAGATTGGATTGCTGAATTTTTCTCCTTAAAGCTTGTTTGGTCCTGAAGAATACGGTGGAAAAAGCGTGAAAAACTCCAGACATGCATTATCTTGTTTGTTTTACCAATTTATTTTTCAAAATGATTTACAAAAATGTTAGAAATCATCACGTTTTATAGAAAATCCAATTCGTGGTTTTTGCTCGAAATTAGGGTGGAAAGATGCGGTTTATTAATAAAAAATTAGGACAAGGGTTGGTGGGGTTTCCAGCGCGAATTTATTTGGGAAAATTTACGCTCACCGTCCATTCACCTACCTCTCTCTCTTCTTTAGCGCCCCCATTACTGGGCTCCTCTGGTTCTTGTTGAAAACCATGGATCAAAAGCCTTAGAATCATCCAAAATTTATGAAAATAATGGGGTCTTCATCTGAGATATGAATTAGTGGTTGATCAGCAGCTACAATTTCTCTACTTTGCTCGACATCATCCAGTAACTTCTTGCTCAAGAACTCATCAGTTTGATTTTTAGGGTCTGATTTCTCTAAAACTTGTCTCTTTCCTATTCACGGCATCGAAAGGAAGGCTTTTTAGGGTAAGTTTTTTTCCCACTTAAGATCCACTTTGGATTGTCCAAATTTTCACTTTTCAGTTAAATAATATACTTTGGTGAATAATTAGTTTGTAATTAGGCTTATTTGGTTAAAAAGAGGAAATCTTTAGTGATGATTTACAGATTTCTAAAGTAATGTTTTTTTGGAATTTCTTAATTTTTGAACTTTTATCCATATTTAAAAATTTTAATAGAATATGGACGGCTTGTTTACTCGGCACAATTTTCAACTTTGAACCACTTAAGCCCCAAAATGTAACATCCCGACACATTATTTGAAAGTTTAACAAAATTCCATGATGACTAAGACGTAATCGAGGCTTAATCTGTGCAGCCCATATCCAAAAATACCATATCAAGTATGCACGTATTAACTCTCAAAATCTTAAAACTAACAGCAGAGTCTATGTAGAATACCTTAGAACAAGTACAGGCATGTGAATGTCCATCAGTCTAGATCTTATACTAATAGCCTAAGCGGTGCCCCACCGCTTTGCTTCGCTTTCCAATTTCCACAACCTTGCTTCTTGTTGTCTTTGCCCATGACCGAACCACGTTACATCCTTGTGCGTCGTTCTTAGTCTATACTGTCAGTACTTAGTTTTTTTGTTATTTCTCAACACATTTGTAACATCTTTTGTTTTGAGTTGCCCCCACTGCAACAAACTGGTACCAGCGCTTTGATGTTAATTCTGTTGTGGGTTCAATGAACAATTTCAGTCCACCACTCCAACAGTAACTATACTAGTAAGACATCCTCCTTCTACTATGTGAGGAATATCACAAATGCATCTCTCAAGGATGTTGGCAGACTATGTGTCTGAAAGAAAGTGAGTTGTCTATATTATGGCTTAAATCAGAGTAAACGAAAACAGAATAAAGTGGCTTTTGCTATACAGATTGCTCCGAGTAGGATTTCAACATGATAGGTATATCATATGGCAAAAGAAAATGGTTTTTTCCAATGCAACAGGTAACAAAAGAAAGAAAAGTTATGGGAGAATGGCAGCTTTGAACGCAGGTGTTTCTTAGTAATGAGGGAAACAGGATGTCCAGGTAATAGCAGACTTGCCTGAAAGTCATACTCCAAAAATGCTCTCACAGGTTACCTATAAAGGCTATAATAAAAAAAACATATAGACAAAAGCAATAACACAGCCAATAAGTTTAATTGAAACATAGCGATTTATGAATCCTCAGCCACTACAAGGTGATAAGGGAAACATCAGATAACAAACTGAATCCAGGCACTCAATCCATTTACCAAGCAACCAAAAGTTCTCAAGACAATGGTGATCCTGAAGTTGATGAAATTTTCCATGATTATGTAGTGATCAAATATTTATCTCAAAGTAAACCTACATCTTTGCTGTACCACAAATGAGGGAGCTTACCAGACCGGACATGAAAAATAAGGATGTTAGGTGCTCAAGCTGAGAATGAAAAATTAGGATGCTGAATGTTCAAGCGAGCGTTTTAGGTCCATTTCAACTTGGTGAATTGTCCACTGCATGCCCTCTAGTTTCTGCAGGTCAATTATTTAAATCAGGTAAGCCACAGAAGCTAATTTGGTTAATCAAAATCTTTCAAGGTATTTACACACCTTTACAATCTCATGGTACTGTCTTGCTATAGTATCAAAATGTGCATCTACACCTTGATACTCACGTAGGCGTGTAACCTGGCAAAAGAATATAAGGATCATCAGGGCATTATGTAAACATGAAGAACGACCTGGGCTTCTTAAAAGAGAAGCTGTGAAGATTCCAAGCTAGACAGTGCAAATCAAGTAAAAATTATTATAATAATTTAATTAGATTGTCTCAGAATAACAGCCTTACCAGGAGTGAGAGCTTGCTAAGAATATTTTGAATGAACTCAGAACAATGAATAACTGGAATGATTTCTAAAGTCACACATAGTATGTGTGAACTCTTTTGACAAGTAAAATTTTATCAGGCAAGTTCCAACTTTGACAGAACAATTCTAACTGTTGTAGTCGTTGGCAATGTTGATGTATAATCAATACTAAGGTGTGTGAGCATGCACTTACAATGAGCATTTTTCAATATACACTGATGAGGACGGAATAGGCAAATTTCTGCATTACATCATTACAACAAACACTGAACTGCATTCACTCAAATGAAATATGTGGTCTCAGAGAAAGACCATCTTTCTAGAGTATATTTGGGGATGGTTACATATGGTCAAATGGATTCATCCACAGGTCGGCATGGGCTGATAGGTTGAAGTTGGGCCTTGATGGTTGTCAATTCCAATGGACTTATTCCTTGTGTTGACATCAATTGCACTACCCTTGTAGGCTAACAAGGTTGAATTTTGTCCTGGATCATCCTGGAATAAATGACAGCAGACTGACCGAACACAAGTCTGAACTGAGTTATCTGCAACCCCTGATTTGACCCGCCTTATCTCTAACTGTCTCTATAAAAGTATTTGATACAAGTACAAGGCTAAACAATTCATAAAAACATACTAAAGGACATCCAAACAGTCTGCAAGTCTAAAGTATCCCTAGGGAAGTGACCAACCTCAGCCACTGTGAATTACAGAGAGAGATGATTTTGAAAATCTATAGCAT